>CP032252.1:11939969-12539969 GCA_005610355.1 Gossypioides kirkii
ATATATTGAACTTGAAGATTAAGAACTTGATTATTTCAATTTTTTATTAGATTTATATCCAATATTGTTATTATTTTATTAGTCAAAAAAGCATCCCAGATATGTCTAAGTAAATTTCTATTTATGACTTAAATATATATAAAGGAAAATGGTGATATAAGTATTAAGTGTTATAGGAAGTAGTAAGTTGGAGGTCTTCCCTCTAGTTTTATGCTTCCTTTCATTTCTCTCCCAGTTGTACATGACTAAAATAATAGGAAGTTAATTATCAAATGCTCAATCAGAAATTTACTATTTTTGAAATTAGGCGATTCTTTTATATGTTTTTTGAAATAGAAACAATTTGATAAAATAAACTAGATAACAAATGTTATAACAATGACAGATTAACTCAGCAAGGAATGCCTTGATATCTAAGTTTTTTAAGACTTGCAGAAGAAACAATGGCTTTTTTAGTAAGAAAAACAGAGCAAAAATGAAAGCAAGAATGTTTTGTGAACTAATCTGATCTACTTTCATTCATTAGTCCAAGTATACAAAAGAATTCATAGCAACCATAGGGTATGGTGCAGATCTGCATTACATAAGCAGATTTGTACAGTAAAAAGTATGGCAAGCATTACTTTGAGAAATGATCATAAGCTAGCTGACATAATACTCTATAAGTCTGCACCTAATTCTGATCAAATTACATCATCAAATTCAAATGAAATTAAAAAAATGCAAAATGAACTTAGTCCTTCATGTAGGCTTGCTGCTGCAGTAGCCTCATTTCAGTTGCATGTGAGCCACCATTCAACACTCCTCCTTGGCTTGCATGTAGCAAACACCAAGTCTTGTCCTCAATTCTCAAATCTTACTACATTAAGAGGTTTAGTCAAGATATCTGCTAATTGATCCCCAGAACTACAATGAATCAGTTTGACTTCATGGAATAGTTGTGCTTCTCTAACAAATGAAACTTAATCTTAAAATGCTTGGTTTTGCCATGAAACATGGATTCTTTGAAATTGCAACAGCAGATTGATTGTCACACTTAATCTCTATTGCTTCTTCCTGATGCAAGTTGAGGTCTTTCATAAGCTTTCTCAGCAAAATAGCCTGACTGACAGCTGCTGCAGCTGCAACATACTCTACTTTAGCTGTGGATTGTGCTACGATTATTTGCTTCTTTGAGCTCCAACTAAAAATAGCTGATCCTAGGGTGAACAAATACCCTGAAGTACTCTTCATGTCATCTACAGATCTTGCCCAATCACTATCAGTGTATCCATACATCTTCATGTTATCTGTCTTGACAAATTTGATTCCATAATTCAGAGTCCCTTTGATGTACCTTAAAACTCTTTTAGTTGCTTGCAAATGTGATGAATTGCAACAATGCATGAATCTAGATAGGAGACTAACAGCAAAGACTATATCTGGTCTGGTAGTTGTCAAATAAATTAAATAAAACCAAACTTCTGTAATCTGCCTCACTAACCTTTTTCAAAGCTTTCTTGACTTGAGAGTTTTTCATCAACAGCAACAGGAGTGGTGGTTGACTTACAATTCTCCATGTAAAACTTGTTCAGTATCTTCAAAGCAAAGGCCCTCTGACCTATAAAAATACCCTCCTGTGTCTGAGATACTTCCATGCCTAGAAAGTAAGACATCTGTCCCAAGTCAGACATTTCAAACATTTGTTCCATCTTCCTTTTGAAATCAGTTAACATCTCCTCATTTCCACCAGTTACAAGGGGTCATCAACATATAAGGAGACTATTAAAAATGTTTCATCACCAGCTTTCTTCACATACAAAGTTGGTTCATTGATCCAATGACCTTTCTCTCACTGGTCTTCAAACTAATTCCATGTGGTTTTTGTTTATCATGTTGATTTTTCCTGCATTGCATCCTTTCAACCTGTTGTTCATGAGCCTCATTGAACTGATTGGTTTTGCATTGCTAGATCTGCTATCTCATAAACTTCAGTGAGCGGCAGTCTTGTTCCTCTGACAGCAATCATCAAAGTCCATGTCCTGATCAGTTTGAATTCCAGCTTCCTGGTTTGCTAATACTTCATCACCAACTTGTTCAGGTTAACTTGTTTCAATTTCAAGCTGATGCTTCATCAAATACAACATCTCTACTCACAAAGATCTTGAGTGTTGAAAGATCCAACATTCTATAACCCTTCTTATCACTGTTGTATCCCACAAAGATTGCAAGTTGCGCGCTTTTATCAAACTTATCTCTCTTTACTGTTTGAACAGATGCATAACAAATACAACCAAAGATTCTCAAATGTGCAACTGAGGGTTTAAAACCTAACCATACCTCAAAAGGTGTTTTGTTCATTAAGGCCCTTGTAGGAAGCCTATTTTGAAGAAAAACAGCAGTGTTAACTGCTTCTACCCACAGATTCTTTGGCAAATTTCTTTCAAAAATTAAACACCTAGCCATGTCCAATAAAGTCCTATTCTTTCTTTCACTAACACCATTTTGTTGTGGTGTATAGACGTTTGTAAACTGATGTACAACACCAGATTCATCACAGAACCTTTGAAACATTTCTGATGTGTATTCAGTCCCATTATCCGACCTTAGTGTCTTCAACTTGCTGTCTGATTGATTCTCAACAACTGCTTTAAACTTCCAAAACACTGAAATAACTTCTGACTTCTGTTTAAGAAAATAAATCCAACAATATCTAGAGAAATCATCAATAAACAGGATGAAATACTTGCTGCCATTTAAGGACTCAGTCTTCATTGGACCGCAAACATCAGTGTGGACAAGCTGTAACTTCTTAGTGGCTCTCCAGGCTTTGTTGGCTGGAAATGGTAGTCTTGCCTGCTTTCCCTTCTGACATACATCACAGACCTGATGATGCTCAACCACATTGGTTAAATTTTCAACCAATTCTTCCTTAGAAAATTGAGCTAATGACTTGTAGTTTACATGTCCCATTCTTTTATGCCACAACTTTGATTCATCAAAAATAGAGGCATAAGAAACAATAGAATCCTGTTTCCAGTCAACTATGAAGCTTCTATCAGTCATTGTGACTGACATTAGCTTGGATCCACATGGATCACAAATGGAACATTTTTTGTTCTTGAACATAACAGAATAGCCCTTCTCAATCAACTGAGCTATGCTTAACAAGTTTCTATCTATTTTAGGCACCAATAGCACATTTGAAAGAAGCTTAGTACCTATAGGTGTGTTGATAAGAACATCACCTTTTCCTTCAGCCTTGATATACTGACCATTCCCAATCCTCATTCTGGAATTGAAGCTTGTATCAATCTTCTTAAAATCCCAGCATCAGGTGTCATATGGTTTGTACAACCACTGTCCAACAACCAACCTTTGGTAAATTTTCTTTTTATTGCAGAATTGGATGCTGCAATTGCTTGCTTCGCCTGAGCATCACTTTCTTCAGCTACCTGAGCCTTAGCTGCTAGTTATTGTGATTGCTGTTGCTTGTGATATACCTTGTTTCTACACACTTTTTATGCATGTCCCATCTTCTTGCAATTTTTGCATTGAACATCTGGCCTATACCAACAGTGGATTTCAGGATAAGTGGTTTTCTTGCAATGAGAGCATGGAGGATAACTTTTCTTTACTGCATCTCTTCTAAACTTATCTTTGCTATTCAACCAAGGCTTCTTTCCTTTGAAATTAGAAGAGCTTGTGGTTGACTTGCCTTTGGCTTGAAATGCCCCTTCATGGTGCTCTACATGTCTACTTGCTCTTCTTTGTTCTTGTGCATAGAAGGCATTAACCAACTCAGTTAGAGTGATATTTGACAGATCTCTTGAGTCTTCCAAAGAGGAAATCTTTGCTTCATACCTTTCTGGTAAGGTTGCTAAAACCTTCTCTACTATTCTGCTCTCACTAAACTGCTCCCCAAGAAGTCTTATGTTATTTACAACTGCCATGACTCTTCCTGCATACTCCTTCACTGTTTCAAACTCCTTCATCTTCAAATTCTCAAAGTCTCTCCTAAGGTTGATGAGCTGCTGTTGCTTGGTCTTCTCAGTACCCTGAAACTCCTCCTTTAACTTGTCCCAGACTTGCTTAGGTGTCTCACAAGCCATGATTCTTGTGAAGATCACTTCTGAAACACAGTTTTGAAGGCATGACATTGCCTTGTATTTCTTGGCTCTGTCATCTTAATGTTGCTTTATCTGAGCTATTGTTGGATTAGCTCTCAAAGGTTGTGGCTCAACATCAGCATTTACTACTTCCCACAAGTCAAATGCCTACAGGTAAGTTTTCATTTTACTACCCAAACATGGTAGTTCTCACCATTAAACTGAGGTGGTGGTGTTGGAGAGAAGCTCGATGAAGACATGGTTGAGTTCTTGAGCAAAACAGAAGCTGGTCCCTTTAAGAAAATAGCTCTGATGCCAATTGTTGTAACAATGACAGATTAACTCAGCAAGGCAATGCCTTGATATCTAAGTTTTTTAAGACTTGCAGAAGAAACAATGGCTTTTTGAGTAAGAAAAACAGAGCAAAAATGAAAGCAAGAATGTTTTATGAACTAACCTGATCTACTTTCATTCATCAGTCCAAGTATACAAAAGAAGTTCATAGCAACCATAGGGTATGGTGCAGATCTACATTACATAAGCAGATTTGTACAGTAAAAAGTATGGCAAGCATTACTTTGGGAAATGATCATAAGCTAGCTGACATAATACTTTATAAGTCTGCACCTAATTCTGATCAAATTAGATCATCAAATTCAAATGAAATTAAAGCAAAATGCAAAATGAACTTGGTCCTTCATGTAACTTGCTGCTGCAGTAGCCTCATTTCAGCTGCATGTGAGCCACCATTCAACACATAAGAACCCAAGATAAGACATAAAGATTCATGTTACATATGATAAAATACCAAGGCCCCTTTATTAGCCAAAACTTCATTGAATTCTTTCTCTCTGTTTTCTGTCGACTTCTTGCAAATCAGAAACCAAGTCTGTTTTCCTTACAAGATTCAAGTTAAGCCTCTGTTTTTAGATTGGAGGACATGATGAAAACAATTTGTCATACAGTTACAGTTTGATCGAAGGCGGACCTTTGGGGGACAAGCTTGACAAAATCAGCTATGAGAACCAATTTGTGGCTGCTGCAAGTGGGGGAAGTGTTTGCTAGAGCTCGATCAGATTTACACCATTGGCGACTATGTAATCACTGAAAATGAAATCAAGGCTCTCATTCAAAGGAGTGAGATAGTTTACAAGGCCATTGAAGCTTACCTCTTGGCTAATACTGATGCTTGCAACTAAGATATTAATTTATCTTTCCATTGTTATATTAATAAGAGCGGTGGTCTTCAGGATTTGATATATAATGAAATAAAATAAAAATATAAACTTACAAAAAATAATCAGGTTTTATATCGTATATATTTTGCAAAGACTACAAATTTTGTTTCATATATCCTTTGTGTTAGCAAAATCTGATGTAACCATATGTTTTCAATTTGGACTTATACCCCACAATCTACAAAGAGAATTAATTACGTCACTAGGTATAATATTTACATTACAAGTGGAGGTTACACAATTGCAATAGTCGATTCAGAATTGTTTTATGTGGTTTTCCTTCAACTTTTACGCTTCCTTTCCTTTCTCTCCCTATAAGTATAGTTGTACATGAGTATTAACATGAAGTTAATTATTAACAAGTTGAATCTGGAATTTACTCTTTCGAAAGTTGGCAATTCTTTATATGTATTTTTGAAACAAATAAAGAAATAAAGATAAACATTTGAGAAATGAAACTAGAAAAACATAAGAACCCAAGATAATAAATATAGATAATTTTTTGTAAACATTTTGGCAAAAAATATTAGGGCTTTGGTTCTAGCTAATAATTTGGACGATCGCAAGCCCATCTTTGTATCCAATGTGCATATAGTCACATATCTTGGAGATTGGTTTGGATTTGAACCAAGGATATCAACCTTCCAACTTTGGCAAGACTAGATTGAATCAGGTTAAACTTGGAGGTGTATCTTGAAGATTCAACACTTACATGAGCTTATTGAATATATTCTTTGTGCTTATTGTCTTGCTGGTTTTGTGGAAGATTGATTATGATTGATATAGTATGTTGGCAAGTCTCGTTTCTTTATAAATTAATAAGACTTGTATAGCTGTTATATTGAATTGAGGGCACTTATTCTTGTTCATTAAGGAACATTTCTTGTGAATACATTGAGTGAAAAATCAAAATGTGTTACTTGATTAATGTCTTAAGTTTTCAGGAAAAACTTATAGGAGAGTTGTCTAGATCTTAGTTACCAAAGTGAGGAGTCAAATTTGGGAAGTGTTAGAGGTTGAAATCACATGTTGTACGTATTGCTAAGGTAGTTGATTATATCTCTGACCAAGACCTCGTAGATGTAATGAAACCGAACTGCGCAGATATATTTTGTGTTCTTTATTATTTTAGCTTGTTCAAAGTCAATGTCTGAAAATTGAACTTCAACATTGCTTGAATTCACTTGCAAGTATAGTTTAACAACTTTCAAACTTAAATATTCAAAATCATAAAATATTAACTATTGCTAACATAACCAAAATCCCATTAACTAAATTTTAACCTTACATCTTCTTAACCAAAAGTGAAAAGAAATCATTAACTAAGTTCAACTTTATAAATATTATCTTAGTTCCTTCTATAAATACTATCTTAATTCTCTATCTTCCTACGCATCAAAACAGTCACTCAATCATTAATTTATTCTTCTCTTCTTTCAACACAAAGGAATTACTTGAAAAGTCGCAATTGATTTTAGAATAATGAGTGTTGCCACTTATGTGCCTCCAAGTCACACCAACTAAGCTTTTCAAGGCATTCATTCTTGAAGGTGTCAAGGTTTACCCTAAGGTTGCCGCTCATGAAATTAAGAGTGTTGAGCTCGAAGGTGATAGTAAGCCCAAAATTATTAGAAAGATCAACTTTGTTGAAGGTTAGTGAGTTTTTTTTTAATTTTTTTCATGTGTTTGACATGTGTATGTCGAATAACAAGTGTTTTATTTTCTTAGGTCACCCATTTTAGTATATGAAGCACATGATGAAAATAATTTATCATATAGGTACAATTTGATTGAAGTTCGACCTTTGGGGGAAAAGCTTGAGAAAATCAACTATGAGAACCAGTTTGTGGCTGATGCAGGTGGAGGAAGCATTTGCAAGAGCTCGATGAAATTTTACACTGTCGACAACTATGCAATCAGTGAAGATGATATCAAGGTTTTTATTTGAAAGAGTGAGCTAGTTTACAAGGCCGTTGAAGCTTATCTCTTGTCTAATCCCAATGCTTGCAACTAAGATATTAAGCTATTTTTTTATTGTTATGTTAATGTCACACCCGTTTCCTTTAAAATCCAAAAATTAGGAATGATTTGGGGATTAAATTGTTTTACCATTTTCAAATTAGATTTTTCCAACAATTGGTATTCGAGTTACGGTTGTGCTATGTTTATATTGTAAATCGAGTGAAATTCCTTCTCTTCTTCATGTATGATTATATTTGATAAGATGTAACATTCTTGTAATTGTATGCATGTTTAGGGTATGGGAATGAGTATATGTTATATTTGATAAGATCCTAGTTACCAAAGTGAGGAGTCAAATTTGGGAAGTGTTAGAGGTTAAAATCACATGTTGTACATATTGCTAAGGTAGTTGATTATATCTCTAAGCTAGACCTCGTAGATGTAATGAAACCGAACCGCGTAGATATATTTTGTGTTCTTTATTATTTTAGCTTGTTCAAAGTCAATGTCTGAAAATTGAACTTCAACACTGCTTGAATTCACTTGCAAGTATAGTTTAACAACTTTCAAACTTAAATATTCAAAATCATAAAATATTAACTATTGCTAACATAACCAAAATCTCATTAACTAAATTTTGACCTTACATCTTCTTAACCAAAAGCGAAAAGAAATCATTAGCTAAGTTCAACTTTATAAATATTGTCTTAGTTCCCTCTATAAATACTATCTTAATTCTCTATCTTCCTACACATCAAAACACTCACTCAATCATTAATTTATTCTTCTCTTCTTTCAACACAAAGAAATGACTTGAAAAGTCTCAACTGATTTTAGAATAATGAGTGTTGCCACTTATGTACCTCGAAGTCACACCAACTAAGCTTTTCAAGGCATTCATTCTTAAAGGTGTCAAGTGTAGAGGTCCAATTTTATCCGGGCTTGGAAAAATAAAAACCCAAATAAAATAAAATAATTAAAATCCATTTGAATGTCCAAGTTTATTTTACAACTAAATAACCCAAAACAAACCCTAAAACCCAATTACAAATTTGACCCAAGCTCAAATATAAAAAAACCCTAAAAGATGCTAAGGGTCTTACAGCCGTCGCACGCCATGTCAGCACGTGCCACATCAGCATCCACGTCATGGCACATGAACCAAGGCACTCGCCCCGAGGTCTACCACCATCTGCTACCACCATGTGATACCTGCAAAAATGAGCAAAGAACATAGGCAAAAACAGAGGCAAAGAAACAGGGTTTGGGTGTAATTTTTGGCTATAAAGCCTCATGTTTTTTTGTTTGTAAAGGGGGGTATTGACTTTTGTTTCTTGAACACTACAAATCAATACAAGAAAATATACTTTCGAAGCATTTGCAAATCAAAGTAGAAACAGTTAATAGCAAGCAGAGGCATCAAAATGTTACCAGAATACATAGCATCCAATATATTTGCAAGGTACATTAAATATATGCATTGATTATTTGTTTGTATTTTATTTATTGTTCAAATATCAAAACGTTTTCATTAAATACATATTAACCCACCTGCCATCTCTATTATTACCATCATTTATTATTATAATAATAATAAATATAACATTAATAATATTAATAATAAAAAAACGGATACGAAGGGTCGTTCTTGGCACTTGGCCGCTGCCATTATCGTAACTCCGGATGCCGCCCCGATCTTGCCCGTCGTCACGAAAAAAGGCCTCGAGAACGATAGATCTACAAAAGGAAACATGAAAAGGGAGTAAAAAAATCAAGAACATATAGCTTATTTCGAATAAAAATGATAAATGAGGAAACCATGAACAGATCTGAAAAAGAAAAGGTTTTTTTAAAAAAAGGGGAAAAATCAAAACATTTTTAAAGGAAAAAAATGAAAAAGAAAGGTTTTTAAAAGGAAAAAATCAAAGATGTGTTTTTAAAAAAAAGAAAGGAGAAGAAAGGGAGGACGATTGGCTTACCAAGGCGGGGCGTGAAGCCAGAGGAGAAGCTCGGATGGCAACCGGTGCGATGGGGGTTACGGCAGACCAAGGGCCGAAGCTTGGTCGGCCATGGATGGAAGAGAGAAAAAAGGCCAGTTTTTTTTAGAGGAAAAGAGAAAGAAGGAGAAAGGAAAGCATTTTTTTGTTTTAATTATAAATTTGCCCAGTTATTTTAAATGATGTTTGAATTGGTCCTTTGACTTTTGGAGGCATGAGGAGCTGCCACGTGTCACCTCCTTTTGGTTTTATTGCCCAGAAGGTTCCTAAAGTATCCAAAAATTACATTATGACCCCTAAACTTTTCTAAAATTACATTTTGACCCTTAAACTTTTCCAAAATTACATTTTGACCCTTAAATTTTCCCAAAGTCATATTTTAACCCCCAAACTTTTCCAAAATCATATTTTGACCGCTAAACTTTTCCAAAATCACATTTTGACCCTCGAACTTCTCTAAAATTTCATTTTCATCCCGAGTTCTCTAAAACTCCGTTTTTGATCCCGTTTGTCTTGTTTCTTTTCTCTTCAATGTTCATACACAGAATTTAATTATCATTTTTTTGTATTTTGTATTCTATTAATTTTATGTTTAATTTTTGTGCATTTATTCATCTATTTAATTATTTTGTTTCGTGTTATTTTTGTTGCTAATTGCCCATTCATATTTAATTTACACGTTTGTTTTCAAAATTATTTTTACATACAAATAAATCTTTAAAATGGAGGCAATATTCTTTTTGCGTGGAAATCTCAAAAAATTATGCCTTGACGTGTTGGGTATGATTTTTCATAGAATTTGCACAATCCAATATCCTCTTCTAAATGTTTCATAACGTCTTTCAATTTCGAAATCTCGAGAACGTTGTGCCCTAACGTGTTGGACATGACTTCAATTTTCTAAGAAATTCGAAACGCATGGACATTTTTCTCATCAAATTCTATTTTAAAAAATTTGCATGAAATAAATTATGTATTTAAGGATTGTGTTTTAAATTTCACTCGAGTTTTCAAACTTTTAACAATTTAGACCGTAAAATAATCGACATGGTACCAATTTTGGGCGTGTGAGGGTGCCAATCCTTCCTCATACGTAATCGACTCCCGAACCCGTTTTTATAGATTTCGAAGGCAAAAACTTTTGTTAAAATGAATTTTAAGCGTTTTAAGGTGTCCAATCACACCTGATAAAAATGATTGGTGGCGACTCCATTTTCGATTTGAAAATTTTAAAGTCGGGACGTGTTTCAAAAACGTTTCGACATCAAGGTTTACCCTAAGGTTGCCCCTCATGCAATTAAGAGTGTTGAGCTCGAAGGTGATAGTAAGCTCAAAAGTATTAGAAAGATCAACTTTGTTGAAGGTTAGTGAGTTTTTTTTTTAATTTTTTTCATGTGTTTGACATGTGTATGTGGAATAACAAGTGTTTTATTTTCTTAGGTCTCCCATTTCAGTATATGAAGCACATGATGAAAATAATTTATCATATAGGTACAATTTGATTGAAGTTCGACCCTTGGGGGAAAAGCTTGAGAAAATCAACTATGAGAACCAGTTTGTGGCTGATGCAGGTGAAGGAAGCATTTGCAAGAGGTCGATGGAATTTTACACTGTCGACAACTATGCAATCAGTGAAGATGATATCAAGGTTTTTATTTGAAAGAGTGAGCTAGTTTACAAGGCCGTTGAAGCTTATCTCTTGTCTAATCCCAATGCTTGCAACTAAGATATTAAGCTATTTTTTTATTGTTATGTTAATGTCACACCCGTTTCCTTTAAAATCCAAAAATTAGGAATGATTTGGGGATTAAATTGTTTTACCATTTTCAAATTAGATTTTTCCAACAATTGGTATTCAAGTTACGGTTGTGCTATGTTTATATTGTAAATCGAGTGAAATTCCTTCTCTTCTTCATGTATGATTATATTTGATAAGATGTAACATTCTTGTAATTGTATGCATGTTTAGGGTATGGGAATGAGTATATGTTATATTTAATAAGATCCTAGTTACCAAAGTGAGGAGTCAAATTTGGGAAGTGTTAGAGGTTAAAATCACATGTTGTACATATTGCTAAGGTAGTTGATTATATCTCTAAGCTAGACCTCGTAGATGTAATGAAACCGAACCGCGTGGATATATTTTGTGTTCTTTATTATTTTAGCTTGTTCAAAGTCAATGTCTGAAAATTGAACTTCAACACTGCTTGAATTCACTTGCAAGTATAGTTTAACAACTTTCAAACTTAAATATTCAAAATCATAAAATATTAACTATTGCTAACATAACCAAAATCTCATTAACTAAATTTTGACCTTACATCTTCTTAACCAAAAGCGAAAAGAAATCATTAGCTAAGTTCAACTTTATAAATATTGTCTTAGTTCCCTCTATAAATACTATCTTAATTCTCTATCTTCCTACACATCAAAACACTCACTTAATCATTAATTTATTCTTCTCTTCTTTCAACACAAAGAATTGACTTGAAAAGTCTCAACTGATTTTAGAATAATGAGTGTTGCCACTTATGTACCTCGAAGTCACACCAACTAAGCTTTTCAAGGCATTCATTCTTAAAGGTGTCAAGTGTAGAGGTCCAATTTTATCCGGGCTTGGAAAAATAAAAACCCAAATAAAATAAAATAATTAAAATCCATTTGAATGTCCAAGTCTATTTTACAACTAAATAATCCAAAACAAACCCTAAAACCCAATTACAAATTTGACCCAAGCTCAAATATAAAAAAACCCTAAAAGATGCTAAGGGTCTTACAGCCGTCGCACGCCATGTCAGCACGTGCCACATCAGCATCCACGTCATGGCACACGAACCAAGGCACTCGCCCCGAGGTCTACCACCATCTGCTACCACCATGTGATACTTGCAAAAATGAGCAAAGAACATAGGCAAAAACAGAGGCAAAGAAACAGGGTTTGGGTGTAATTTTTGGCTATAAAGCCTCATGTTTTTTTGTTTGTAAAGGGGGGTATTGACTTTTGTTTCTTGAACACTACAAATCAATACAAGAAAATATACTTTCGAAGCATTTGCAAATCAAAGTAGAAACAGTTAATAGCAAGCAGAGGCATCAAAATGTTACCAGAATACATAGCATCCAATATATTTGCAAGGTACATTAAATATATGCATTGATTATTTGTTTGTATTTTATTTATTGTTCAAATATCAAAACGTTTTCATTAAATACATATTAACCCACCTGCCATCTCTATTATTACCATCATTTATTATTATAATAATAATAAATATAACATTAATAATATTAATAATAAAAAAACGGATACAAAGGGTCGTACCTGGCACTTGGCCGCTGCCATTATCGTAACTCCGGATGCCGCCCCGATCTTGCCCGTCGTCACAAAAAAAGGCCTCGAGAACGATAGATCTACAAAAGGAAACATGAAAAGGGAGTAAAAAAATTAAGAACATATAGCTTATTTCGAATAAAAATGATAAATGAGGAAACCATGAACAGATCTGAAAAAGAAAAGTTTTTTTAAAAAAGGGGAAAAATCAAAACATTTTTAAAAGAAAAAAATGAAAAAGAAAGGTTTTTTAAAAGGAAAAAATCAAAGATGTGTTTTTAAAAAAAAAGAAAGGAGAAGAAAGGGAGGACAATTGGCTTACCATGGCGGGGCGTGAAGCCAGAGGAGAAGCTCGGATGGCAACCGGTGCGATGGGGGTTACGGCAGACCAAGGGCCGAAGCTTGGTCAGCCATGGATGGAAGAGAGAAAAAAGGCCAGTTTTTTTGAGAGGAACAGAGAAAGAAGGAGAAAGGAAAGCTTTTTTTAAAAATTAAATGAATTAAATGTTTTTTTTTTCTCTCATAAACTTGTATTAAAGAAACCCCACCCCTTTTTGCCATGTCGTTTTAGCATATAAGAATTAGATTTTTTTCAAACAATGGGGAAATTTTCCCTTTGCTCCTTTAAATTTTTTTTAATTTACAATTCTATCCTTTTTATAATTTTAAGTAATTATAAATTTACCCATTAATTTCATTTCTTATTCAATTTAGTACCTTGACTCTTTGGAAGCTTGAGAGGCTGCCACGTGTCCCATTTTTGGTTTATTTTGTGCATTTGATCCTTTTTATTTTTGATTTGTTTTAATTTCATCCTTAAATCTTGTTTTGTTTTAATTATAAATTTGCCCAGTTATTTTAAATGATTTTTGAACTGGTCCTTTGACTTTTGGAGGCATGAGGAGCTGCCACGTGTCACCTCCTTTTGGTTTTATTGCCCAGAAGGTTCCTAAAGTATCCAAAAATTACATTATGACCCCTAAACTTATCTAAAATTTCATTTTGACCCTTAAACTTTTCCAAAATTACATTTTGACCCTTAAACTTTCCCAAAGTCATATTTTAACCCCCAAACTTTTCCAAAATCATATTTTGACCGCTAAACTTTTCCAAAATCACATTTTGACCCTCGAACTTCTCTAAAATTTCATTTTCATCCCGAGTTCTCTAAAACTCCGTTTTTGATCTCGTTTGTCTTGTTTCTTTTCTCTTTAATGTTCATACACAGAATTTAATTATCATTTTTTTGTATTTTGTATTCTATTAATTGTGTATTTAAGGATTGTGTTTTAAATTTCACTCGAGTTTTCAAACTTTTAATAATTTAGACCGTAAAATAATCGACATGGTACCAATTTTGGGCGTGTGAGGGTGCCAATCCTTCCTCATACGTAATCGACTCTCGAACCCATTTTTCTAGATTTCGAAGGCAAAAACTTTTGTTAAAATGAATTTTAAGCGTTTTAAGGTGGTCCAATCACACCTGATGAAAATGATTGGTGGTGACTCCATTTTCGATTTGAAAATTTAAAAGTCGGGACGTGTTTCAAAAACGTTTCGACATCAAGGTTTACCCTAAGGTTGCCCCTCATGCAATTAAGAGTGTTGAGCTCGAAGGTGATAGTAAGCTCAAAAGTATTAGAAAGATCAACTTTGTTGAAGGTTAGTGAGTCTTTTTTTTTAAATTTTTTTCATGTGTTTGACATGTGTATGTGGAATAACAAGTGTTTTATTTTCTTAGGTCTCCCATTTCAGTATATGAAGCACATGATGAAAATAATTTATCATATAGGTACAATTTGATTGAAGTTCGACCTTTGGGGGAAAAGCTTGAGAAAATCAACTGTGAGAATCAGTTTGTGGCTGATGCAGGTAGAGGAAGCATTTGCAAGAGCTCGATGAAATTTTACACTGTCGACAACTATGCAATCATTGAAGATGAAATCAAGGCTTTTATTTGAAAGAGTGAGCTAGTTTACAAGGTCGTTTAAGCTTATCTCTTGTCTAATCCCAATGCTTGCAACTATTAAGCTATTTTATTATTATTATGTTAATGTCACACCCGTTTCCTTTAAAATCCAAAAATTAGGAATGATTTGGGGATTAAATTGTTTTACCATTTTCAAATTAGATTTTTCCAACAATTGGTATTCGAGTTACGGTTGTGCTATGTTTATTGTAAACCGAGCGAAATTCTGTCTCTTCTTCATGTATGATTATATTTGATAAGATGTGACATTCTTGTAATTGTATGCATGTTTAGGGTATGCGAATGAGTATATGTTATTATTTTATTATTATGGATGTTACAGTAATTTTGTCAAAATTGTGATTCCTATAAATTTAATTGTAATTTATTAATTTATCGAGCATGTATATTTTAGATCGTGGACTATTATCTCCATGCAGGGTTTCATTTTATTACTTATTTAGAATAAAATATGTGGGCCAAAAACAGACATAAAAACTTTGTAACTCAAATTTTCCAAGTGAAACTGAAATACCGAGACGACACAAACTCAACCCAGCTAAGCCAACGGTGGTCCGGTGGTGATGGTTGGTGGTGATCCGACGGAGGTGATCGGTAGCGGTAACGACACAAAATGGTGGTGGAAAGATGACGACAGAAATGTAAACCGGTATCGCAACAAAAGTTCGTGATGGCAAAATTGAATACCCAAACTATGCTTTAGGGTGAATTTTGTAATTTTGCAATTTTATTTTTCTAAGATGGAATCATGGAAACTTTCGCTGGTCATGGTCGTTTAATTTTATGCTTTATATTTATGAGATATGCATGATGATAATTATATGACTGCGAATATATGTTCATGCATATATGAGATAAGCATGCCATATAGATTAGGGAATAATGTCACATGTACTTGTCATGCATATATTGATCATTCATGATTGAAACCAGAAATTAGAAACCTTGCATGTTTTTTAAAATATTCAATGGGAAAAGGTCCATAAAAAAGGCCTATGACCTCCATTAATGATCTCTTGTGATGGCATGACAATTTGACTACTCCATGGTATGATTGTCATGTGGACCTCACTGAGGAACTTGAAGAGAAGCTAAAACTATAGGTTGTTAATAAAGATGATGGGGTTAAGGATAGCAAGAAGATGATGCGGTTAGAGAATATAAACCACTGATACCATACCCAACAAAGTTGAAGAAAGACCACATGAATGAACAATTTAATAATTTTCTTGAACTTTTTAAACAATTGCATATTAAGTTATCTTTTGTTAAATCTCTTTCGCAGATGCCCAAGTGTGCAAATTCTTAAAGGAGCTTTTGACAAATAAAAGGAAATTAAAGGAGTTGTCCATTGTGGAGCTTAATCAGGAATGTTCAATCATTCTCTAGAACAAACTACTTGCCAAGCTTAAGGATCCAGGGAGTTTTACTATCCCTTGTTTTATTGGTAGTTTATCCATTGAGAAAGCTTTAGCTGATTTAGGTGCTAACATCAGTTTAATGCCTTATAAAATGTTTAAGCAACATGGTCTAGAGGAACCAAAACCTACTAGGATGAATATTCAACTAGTTAACAGATCAATTAAGTATCCTAGGGGTATTATTGAGGATATGCTTGTTAAAGTAGATAAATTTATATTCTTTGTTGATTTTGTGATACTTGACATGGACGAGGATGTTGAGGTACTTTTGATTTTAGGTTGACCATTTTTAGCCTCTACTAGAGCTGTTTTTTTATGTTGGTAATGGTAAACTTGCACTGAGGATACGTGATGAAGAGGTTACTCTTCAAAAACATAGTGTTATGCAAGTTTTGAATGAGCAAGATGATACTTTTTATTCTATTGATTCTATTGATCACGCAGTTTAACATTCTTTACAGTAAGTTACTTATAAAACCTCCCTTCAATTGATCAAGATGCACAAGATGAGCAGATTGATCGTTTGATCAAATCGCTTACCAAACAAATTGGTAAGGTTTCATATGAAAAACAATTTGAGATTAAACCTGATTGGACTCCTGTTTGAATAGGAGATCAAATAACATAACAAACTGATGAAAGAATAGTTTGAGAAGTATGACTTGATACAATTTCTTGATGCTACTCATCTATGAAATCAGTTCGTGTGGTAAGTCTTTTGTTTTGTATTGCAATCTTCAGAAGAGTAATGTTGAGAAAGGCTTATTTGCAAGATTGGTTGGGCTTATTTGAGAGAACACCCTGGTAGGGGAAGTTGTTTTTAGCTTTTTGACAAAAGGGGGATATTATGGCATGTGCTGATGATATGGGGAGTTTGAGCTTGATAAGTTGTTATTTTTGGTTTCTCTTGTTGTTGTATTTAGGGGGATGAGTTGAGATATTTCTAAGCTATGAAGGTTTCTTATTGTTGCTACAATGAAGATATTTATTTTTGTTGTTGTTATGATCTTGTTGCTACTGTTATTGTTGATGCCCTTTGTTGATGAATTCTTGTCGTATTAAACATGCCTTTTGTTTAATGATTGTGCACTCTTTAAAGTGTCATCTCTTGAAGATCTTGGCATGGTGAAAGGAGGAGAATCCGAGCTACACTAACAAATTTTTTGTGTTTATTTCTCTCATTCTCTTATTTGCTTACTGTTGGTATTTTTGTTTGAACTTGTGTTCAAATATCTGTCTAAACATATTGTCTGAAAATCAAGTCGAACATAAATCAACCGAGGTTGTTAAAGTAATTATAAGTTTTACTGATATATTCTACTTTCAATTAATTATTTACTTTTATTTTATAAAACCATGTCTTTACATTAAATCCATGTGAACAAAAGTGATGATAATGTGAGCTCAATTGATTACACATCTCAATTAGGGGCTTAATTTACTTTTAAATATTTTTAAGGGTTTTAGTCCTAAAAAATCAGTATCTTTAATTTTGATATTTAAATTGATCATTTGATAGTTCAATGGAGAAATTGAATCTCATTCAAGATAAATTAAATTATTTATATTACTCTTATTCTGGATAAATTATCATTCAAGAACTATTAATCTTTAAATTTACAAAATTTATTGTCAATAATTTCAACCAATTGTTAATTTTTATTTTAGAAAGGTTAATCAAATCGAGCTATTCAAATTATTCAAATCAACTCAAATAACTCAATTTGAGTTTTGAGTTTGATTAGAGTTGAATTTCACAATTCAAATAACTCAAATAATTCGAATAATAAATTGGTATAAACACCCTTTTGATCCCTGTCAACTTTGAAAATAACCAAATTAATCTCTCAATAAAAATTCCAAACACAATTCAAAATAATTTTTAAAATTCAAAATATTTATAAAAAAATTTCAAAATTTATATTTTTTAAAAAATATAAAAATTCTAGAAAATATATAAAAAATTAAAAAAATTTAAAAATTTCTAAAACAATAATTCTAGAGACCTAATTAATGACTCAAAATAATCATATTCAAGTATTATTTTTATTATTTTTCTTTGAAAATATTTACAAATATATATAGTTTCAAATGTATATGCTCTAACATGGATTTAATTATATTGTAACAATATTTTTATTTGACATATTTAATTTTTTTAACTTAACTCAAACAATTTCACTCGAATTGATTTGACTCAATTCGAAAAAATTTCAAACTGAATTAATATGATAAAATAGAACTTGTATCACTGATAATTACAATAAATTACTCTACTACTACTACTACTACTATTATTATTATTATTATTATTATTATTATTATTCTATTTTAACAATACAATTATTATATTCAGCTACGTTTTTTTTTCAGAATTTAATTCATGATTTGGTGATTAAGTGTTTATCTCAGGATTAACTTGTGTTCAAATCTTTATTATATGCTTTCCAGGTTTTCTAAGACATATTTATTACAAAAATAAGAAGATAGGAGTAAGTCATCATAGAATACTCAATAAAATAACATGAAAAACACCATTGAAATTGATTCTGAAGCAAATTTCAATTAAAATTGAATATTCTCAATTTATTTCTTAGGAGATTATCATGAGTTTCTTTATTTATTTTGATTATATTGTGTTTTGGATGTTTTTATTTTCAAGCATGAACTAATTTTCTAAATACTTAGGGAGGATGAACCCTATGATGAATTCTGTCTTTTGATTTTTATTTTACGCAATAAATACTTAGATCTTATTCTCAAATATATGTGTTTAATTCTTGGTTTGATATTTCTAGATTATTGATCCGTGTTTGATGTGTTTTAATCAAAGAATGAATAAACCCTGTTTAAGAGTAGATATTACATAATTAAGTGGAGTTGCATGCAATCTTAGAAATAGGACGGCATAAATCTACTGGACAACAATAAAATCTAATAGGGGAATCCATATATCGAGTTAATGCGATAATAGGGATTTTAATTAGAAATTTTTTCAATTAATCAATATAGAGTTAGTTGCTCTTATTCTCGAAAGATATATTAGCATAATTTAGGGATTTTTACGGATCAAAATATTAAATAAAGAAATTGTGTAATTTAGATTGATAGTGACAGATAAAATCCAAGTGAATTCTTTCATGGGTATTGTTTCGCTTCTTAGTTTTTACTCGATTATTTTAGTATTTTGTTCTTTGTCGTATTCATTAGGTAATTAATTTAGTTAATTTTTAAATTTCTAAATATTCATAAAAATTCCAAATTTTATATTTTAAAAGAATTATAGTAATTTAAAAAAATCTAGAGAATATATAAAGAAAGTTAAAAATTTTGTAAAATAATAATTTTGGGACATAAATAAGTTAATTAGTGATTCAAGTTTATCATACTAAAATATCTTATTTTTTTATTATTTTGATTTGAAAAAGTTTTCAAATAGGTATGGTTTCAAATTTATGTGCTCCAACATGGAATTTATTATACTGTAACAAGATTTTAATTGGACATGTTTAATTTTTTAATTTAACTTGAACAAATTTACGCAATTTGATTTGACTTGAATTTTATTTTACTCGTCTCGATTCGAAAAAAATTTTAACTCGAGTTAGGATGATAAAATAGGGCTTATCAACTTGATTAACTCAAAAAAATTTCAATCGACTCGATTCGATCGAATGCTCACCCCTAACTTAAAGCATACCTTATGACACTTTTTCTAATGTGATATTTGTGTTGTTATTTTTGGTATAATGGTACTTATTTTTACAAAAATTATATATTTTAGCAGTTAAAAGGTAATAATTTTAACTTTTTATTTTTTAATTCGAATTAATTTGATGAAAATTTATATTTAACTAATATATTAACAATTAATTAACTTTCATAAATTAACCCTAAAATTTAAATTAAATCACATCAATATATTTTAAAATAGGAAACTCGAAAGAAAATATTAAAATTAAGGTGATGTTTTATAATATAATATAATATCAGGTTTGTTGAAAGATAAACTTTTCTTTAAGTTCTTATATTTTGTCTCTTATGATACCTTCAGTCTCATTCTAGAAAAGGAATAACACCAAATACACAGTCTATTATATATTGTTTTGTTCATATTTGTATTCAGACATTTTAGGGGTTCGATTTTGTTAAAATTGTAATGAAATTAATTTAAAAATAGGGTCACCAAATCATTATTTTCTTCAAACAAGAAATTGGATCGACATTTATATATTGAAATGTTTTTGACATTTATAGGGTCACCACATTTTGCAGTTATTGTCATTTGTTAGTGCACAACATATTCGCAGATTAAATAAACTGTCACTGGGTTTTGTAAACGAGCCACCACTTGTTTGCAGATTTAATAAATTGTCACTCTTCCTCTATACAATGTCCTACCCCATGCAATGCACTATGTCATGCTTTGTATTATAACAAATAAACACTAGTAGTAGACATGTAACATGTATTCAATTCATCACTAACACTTAACATGCTTGTCATGTTCTTATTATGGCTGTAACAATATTTTCACTTTCAATTTAATAGTTGCACTTTATCAGAAAACACATAATGTGCATGTATCATGCGACGTAATAAGAGCACTTAAGGCATTAAACACAAATTTTAGAATTCACACAATATCAGGGACTTAATTGAGCAAGGAAAAACTCTAAAAAATAATTTAGAGAATGTATAGAGATTAAACTAGACATATCATATTTTTCATAATATTAATAATTCAGTCAATCAGATCATGGATTTTAAAATTATTCGTATTGTCAAGGGATTAATTGAATAAAATAAAACACTAAAAACAGTTCGGGGATCAGTTAGAGACTAAACTGAGCAAATCACAAAAATCTGGGGAAAATTATAAAATCTAAAAAATAGAGGCACATGGTTGTGTGAGATGCCTTAGGCCGTGTGGAGGGGTTACACAACCTATTAGAAACTCAACTGAATCAAGAATGATAATTCATTCATACATGCATAATCTCAGAGTTACACCAACTAGCCTTTATATAACACAAGGCAACTAACCATAACAGACTTTAACCAACGTAACTGACTGACTGCTAACTCTAACTGCTAAATGACTTACATAGCTTACTGTTAATATTCTTCATGCTCTCTTCACTTTTCAGCACTATTTAATGACACTACATTCAGTTTTTCCCTAAAACGTTCAAATGCACCTACTGTCAGTGGCTTAGTTAGCACATCAGTAATTTGATCACTTCCTGGTACATAGTTTACTTCTAGTTGTCCACTTGTCACCTTGTCCCGAACAAAATGAAGATCAATCTCCACGTGTTTAACTCGAGAGTGTAGAACAGGATTAGCAGCCAAGCTCACAGTACTGGTATTATCACACTAGATAACTGGAACCTTGCTAGTCACAACTTCAAGCTCAGCAAGCAACGATTGAAACCAAACAATTTCTGTAGTAGCATTAGCAAGGCTTCTATACTCCACCTCTGTAGTGGACCTAGAAACAACTAATTGTTTCTTGAATGACCACCCAATGAAATTTTTTCCAAGATAAATGCAGTAGCCAGAGGTAGACTTTCTATCCTCCAAAGAGCTCGCCCAATCAGCATTTGAAAGCCCCACGAGCTTGATTGCAGAAGGACGAAACCAAACACCATAATTCAATGTTCCTTTCACATACCTCAACACACGTTTCACAACTGTCCAATGCGCATCCTTTGAAGAATGCATGTAATGACTAATTTTATTCACAGCAAAAGCATCAGGCCATGTCAAACATAGGTAGTGTAGACCACCTACCACCTGCCTATATACTGTCCCATCTGCCAACTATTCACCATCATAAGCAGACAAAGTAGGAGCACTTATAGTAACAGACTTGGCATTAGTCATTCCTGCTCATTTAAGCAATTCTCGATCATACTTAGCTTGAGACACATGCAGCCCTTCATGCAAACGTGTAACCTCTAAGCCAAGAAAATACTTCAATTGGACAAGGTCTTTGAGAGAGAACTTTTGATGCAGATTACCAATCATTTCATCAATCTAGTCGGTGAGGGAACCTGTTACTAGAATGTCATCAACATATACCAACAAAATAATACATCCAGTAGTATTCTTCTTAAAGAACAACGAAGTATCTGCTTTTGAATTCTGAAATTGTAGACCAGTTACCAAAAACTCCTTCAATGTATGAAACCATGCACGAGGGGCCTGCTTGAGCCGTACAATGACTTTTTAAGCCTGCATACCAGCTGCCTACCTACTGAGTAACATACCTCAAAACCCGGTGGCTGCTTCATATACACGGTCTTTGACAATGCCCATTTAAGAAGGCATTATTCACATCTACCTGCCTTATCTTCCAACCTCGAGATATAGCAAGAGCAAACACAGTTCGAATTGTATTAGCTTTTATCACTTGACTGAACGTCTCATGATAATAAGTACCAGCTGCCTGTGAAAACCCCTGTGCCACCAGCCTGACTTTATTTCGAGCTATGCTCCCATTAGGGTTCATTTTATTTTTAAACAACCATTTGCACCCGACTAAGTTCTGATCAATTGTTGCTAGAACGAGCTCCCATGTATCATTTCGAATCAATGCTTGCAACTTATCCTCAACAAATTTCTTCCAAGAGGGAATGGAAACTGCCTCATGTATATCTTTAGGCTCAATCTGACTTAGCTTAACAGTATAGACTTTAGGCTTAAATATTCCATTTTTACTCCTTGTAATCATTCGATGTTGATTACCACCAACCTTATTAATCACATCAGCTGTTCTCACCCCTTCTCCTTCAGTTTTTGAACTCAACTCAGTAGCAACATCTGTAGCCAAACCATCAACAACGTTTGCAGGAACCTCATCAGCAACATCTGTGGATAAATCAGGTGTAGTTGAAACTGATCAGTCAGATGCGTCAGATGGATAAGCTAGAAAAAGGCACAATACCAGCTACTGGTAGAGAAAATGCACAACACCTGCGTGCCACATGACCAACCTTACCACAAATTTGACACTTAGGTCGTATATTACCAAACCTGCCATGACCACGACCCTTGTTAAAGTTCATCTGAGCTCGTGCAGGTAAAGAAGAACTACTAGTATCAGCACTATGTGTGGCAAGATTTGTAGTAATAGTCAGCTGCGAAAAATGTTCACTTTCACGAGCCTCTGCATCAAGAAGTGCAGTAGCAATACCCTGCAAGTCAAATGGAACAACACTTGTAGTGATAATAGACACTACATGATCAAACTCAAGAGGTAATCCATTAAAGATGGCTAAGTTATGCTCCTCCAAAAGAACTTATTGTCCACAACTAGCCAAGCAATCACATAGGTGTTTAATACCAACAAGATAATTACTCATAGCTGTATCACCCTTGCGAAAATTATGTAACAAGGAACGGTACCTCATAGCTTTTGTGGCAGATTGCATACCAAAGATTTGATTCAACGCAGTTAACAATGTAGAAGCTGTAGTCGAATCTCCTAGCAACCTGTTATGCAGTGCAGGACTAACAGTAGATAACAACCAAGCACAAATAGCAGCATCCTGTTGTTCGTACTGTACAAACTCAGGATTCTCAACCGAAGCCCCACTCTCATCTCGAATTGTAGACTCATGAACACGAACAGTGCCATCAAGAAACCCATGCAAACGATGAGTTTTCACCAAAAGCAACACATGTTGCTTCCATGCAAGAAAGTTTCCATCATCCACCAACGTAGTAACTTTTTGAGAGGCAAACGTAAGTGGATTAAATGACTTACCACCGATGGCAGTGGTAGATTCCATCGCAGCAAGAGAATAGAAACAAGAAAACTAACTGACTTACACCTCTGATACCATATTAAAAACTCAACTGAATCAAGAATGATAATTCATTCATACATGCATAATCTCAGAGTTAGACCAACTAGCCTTTATATAACACAAGGCAACTAACCATACAGACTTAACCAACATAACTGACTGATTGTTAACTCTAACTGCTAACTGACTTACACAACTTACTGCTAATACAACCATGTGGCCAGGCCGTGTAACATACTAAGGTCGTGTGGTTTATGAACTACACTAGGATTTTCAGGGAACGTGGTCGTG
This sequence comes from Gossypioides kirkii, assembly GCA_005610355.1. Lineage (NCBI taxonomy): Eukaryota > Viridiplantae > Streptophyta > Magnoliopsida > Malvales > Malvaceae > Gossypioides > Gossypioides kirkii. The sequence continues at coordinate 11,964,105 of CP032252.1, forward strand.
GGGTAGGCAGTTTGGTCCACCAGTGTGGTCTACACACCTGTGTGGCAGACCGTGTGGAAAGGTCGTGCCCGTGTATGAAGCAAACTATCCTAGGGTTTGCAGGGGGGACATGGTCATGTGGTCCACCTATGTTGTCCACACTCTTGTGTGGCAGCCCGTGTGGACGTATCCTAGGCATGATTTTGTCTCGATTCACTTGTCAAAGAACACACACCTTTCACCCAGAGACCAAGCGACGTCCCTCTCATTCAAATCTGATTTGGGGTACCTAAAACGGGTCATTCAACTAACAATTACACAAGGATTAATGGTTGATTTCAAGATAAAATAAGATGGTCAAAATTTTCAATGAAAAATCGTGAAAGATCATTTAATCGATCGCAAGATTATAGTTAGATAGAAATTCTTTAAAGATCTGAGATTTAAACATCGGGATTAGACGTACTTACCAATTCTTAGCTAAGATTTGGAATGTGTCTAATAACAATTTCGATTCCAATAGAAAAACGAGTTAATGGAGATTGACTTTGATTCGGGAAAGGCAATAATAATTGAACAATGGATTAAAAATATGACGAAAAGAAAAAGGGAGAAAATAAAAGATGAAGATATAGAGAAAAAAGGGAGGAATTCTAATTTGAAATGGAAAATAAAACAAAATCCTAATGTAATTAGGAAAAGGGGACTGATTTTTAAACTTTTAAGGGGTTGTAGGGTAATTTACCCTTCCTTTCGAAATTAAAAGGAAAAATGGTGAAATGGTGAAATAGAAGACATTATGGTTGGGCTTACATGGCAAAGAAAGAAAGAGAACGAAAATTGATGATTTACCAGATGAGCAAGATGAAAACAAAAATCGCGTAACCATCCGAGCTTTGGCCCAAGTACGAGAAGTGACTGATCACTCAACATTTTCAAGATGATATTGTGGATCGAAAGTCAGAGACAAACCAAGACTATTTGAATAACTTCCTGCGGAGATTAAGACTTTTGAACATCGCGACACGACCATATACGTATCTATTTTATGTAAAGAAATTTGATTTCTAGTAAGGTTTTTCTAATAGAATTGAGCTATAAGTCAATACCTTTCTTATGCATTCATGCATTCATAAGCAGCACATTTTATTAACTTGTGTAATTCTATACAAGCCTACCTTGAGTGGGATTATGCCAAACCTTCAGTGGTTACTCGAACAAGTTAAGAGAAACGGTTATATTCTTGTTTCTTTGCTTTTAATTGCAAGTTTTATTCTTGTATTAATTGCACTAACTTATTTTGAATCTGTTTGCATTGCATTTTTATCAAAAAAAATGTGTTGATTCATATTCTATTGCCAAATAGAGAATTGGTCATAAGAAAACGGATTCCTTGATAAGGTAAAAGTCAACATGGTCGTGCATACATGGTCAAAGAAAAACAATAATAAAGGTGATTGCCTGTCAAAGAGGTACATATCAGAGTTCTGGGGTTACACCAAATAACATGAAAGCCATAATAGTTTGCAAGAGCCAAAAAAAGTATGGAAGACAAAATGAAGCAGATGTCTGATTCAAATATGATGATTTGCCTTACCTACTCAAGCTAGGTTGTTTCACTTTCAGAAAAATGAATAATGCGATACGTCACTTATTGCCCGAGGATTCAAAATCACAAGGCCTATTCTGAATGGGCGGGCATTGGGTCACAGCCTTGATCAAGGAAAAGGGAATAACAAGTACATTACTTTGAAAAACTCGCAAGACATAGTGCACTCAGATGCAAGAAAGAATGTGGACATCTTTGCCTCAAACACGTATGAGTTAGTCGTCTTCCCTAAATGTTGGGGCACTTAGAGGACATGGTTACAGATTTGTTTGAACAACTTGACAAGAGAATCACTCATGTTCTAGCCACTAAGCACTTGTCGAAGAAAGGGAAAAAAAAGGTGTATTGATGCACGATTTTGCTAGTCTGATTCCGTGGCCATTTTGAAAAGTCGAAAAGTCTCTTATCGAGTATTCTCTGAGGATTACATTCCGTCAAAGGAATTTATGGTTATCTAAAGACAAGAAGATATCGTTAAAGAAAATTGGAAATAAATGAGAAGTGACTCTAATGCTCTTAAGGGCCAGTCTGAGATAGGGACTATGTTGCAAGCAAGGATTCGACCAAGTGCAAAAAATGACCAACCACTTGTAGACCTTAGTCATTCAAGACTGACACCTTGGACTAGAAATCAGGATCAAACCGGAGCAAATTAACTTTGAAGATTAAAACTTTGAGCATTAAGGCACGACCATGCATGCATCTGCCTTATGTAAAGAAATTTGTTTTCTAATAAAGTTGTTCTAAACGAAATTGAACTAGAATCAACGCTTTTTTATGCATTTTATCATTCATTTGCATTGCACTTCATGCATAATTGCAATAAAATCTCACATATTTGAAACATTCGTGTGAGAGAGAGCTATCAACCCTAAATGAAAACTGAGAGGAAACATGATAAATCAAGATAGGGAATGATAAAAATTTGAACAGAAGTCATGTAGAGAGTGAAACCTATTGAGAATTCGTCCCTACACCCTTGGAAGTGTTTTGGACAACTAGACTGTGGAGGAGCTTCTTATAGTTTTTAAGACTTTTCCAGAAAAATATTCAAAACACACTTATCACTCTAAGTCCGAGAGTAATAAGGATCCTTTTATAAAGGGCACATGACCACTGCCTTTTATTTCGATGAAAATGATGCATTTTTTTATGTGTCTCACTTGGCAAACATTTTTGCATTTCTTTTTCAATTATACTCATACCAAATGGTTAACCATTCTTAAATTCATTCTCTTACTCATATGTTGGATCCCTTGATATCAAAGACACGAGTGACATTACTGTTGACTTAGGTCCTTTCGAGTAAGACATGTGTCTAGAAAAACTTTGAGACTTTCAAAAGATCAAGGGTGTGACTTGTCTCCCGATCTGCTACGGATGTTTGAGCAAGGCTGGAAACGAACATCACCTCGAAGAGTCGCTATTTTAAGTGAGAATAAAGACATGTGGCTTCTTAGAAACAACGCAAGCTGCCTCAAGAATCCAAAAGTCTTTGCATGGTCTTATCAAAGCATGCCAAGATTAAGGAACTAATGTCGTGACACACAGGTTCCCATAAAGGAAGAATGCAATCTAATTCAACAGAAACTTCAAAAATTGAGGCTCGACATGTTATCAAAAAGAAAAGATGGGTCGAAAAATTCGTAAAGGGAATTTTAAAACCCAATAAAAAAAAGAAGAAGAAAGAAAGAAAAGAAAAAAGGTCAAGACGAAAACCCACAAAGGACATCTTGTCAATTTATTATTCTCCTTCATCTTTCCACGTTGTAGCCTTTTTCTATGTGAAGCATGGACACCATCGAGCCAACTTTGCAAAAGAGTTTCTAATGAGAATTAATTCGTCCTCATGATCATTAATTACTACTTCTTATACCAATCAGCGGTTAAGCAAATTATTGAAAATGAGAGATTATATGTCGATATGGAATGCAAAAAAAAAAAGATTATATCCGATGATGACTTGAATTTGAGCAACAACACGATAGCGAAAGTCTACAGCCAATTCAAAAACAATTATCACGACTCAGCACCACATCGCAAAAAAAAAGGTGAATGGGGCATTGGAGGTGACCAATAAGAACATCAAAAGGATTCTTAGTAGAGATCTACAAAGGCTCGGCATGAGAAATCACCATTTGTCTTCAAGGCTTATCGGGCTTTTATCAGAACATCCATCAGGGCAACACCTTTCTCACTAGAATGAAAGTTGTCCTACCCATTGAAATCGAGTTTCTTTCCTCCATATTTTGTTAGAGCTGATGAAGCAGAATGAATCCAATCCAGATGCAGTCAGCTAAACTTGATTGAAGAAAAGATACTAAAAGTCATCTGTCATGATTCAGATGAGAAGAGTCTACAACAAATAAGGTTCCGCTCTAGATAATTCCACGAGAGAGCTCTGGTTTTGAAAAGGATCTTGCTTACAAAAGACATCCAAGGAAAATGGATGTCGAATTAGGAAAGGCCCCATGAGGTGAAGAAAGTCTTTTTTGAGAAGCTTTGATTTTGATCGAAATGGACGGCAAAGACCTGCCCAACTTCGTGAACTTGGATTCGATGAAGAAAAAAAAGGAGAGGTCGAGGTGAAAACCCGTAAAGGGCATCTCAAAACCTAAGGAGACTTGAGTTGAAAACCTGAAAGGGCGGCTCAATTTTGAAAAAAAAGAGCGTGAAATGGTCTTCTCTCTCAAAAGTAGCAAGGTGGAGAAACTTTACACCTTGAAGCATTGATGAAGTACTCTAAGTTTCATGAACACACGTCAAGCTTAGAATAGTCCTCATCAAGTTTGCTCAATGAAGCTTATACTTTAATTTCTGGGGCACCTAAACCTATTCTTGGCCCACTTTATGTTTGGCAATTTTTTGACCAATATGGGTCATTTTTAATCTTTTCATTCATGTGAGCTTCGCCTCCAATAAAATTTCTTTCGCCTTGCAACCATGTTCAAGCAATTTTGCATCAAAATAGCGATTAATAAGCTAACAACCTTTTCTTTCATGCGACCTTAGTTTGCAATCAAATTCAATTTCATCCACCTTATAACCATGATTCAAGCATATTTGCATTTGAAATAACGGTTAGTGGTCAACAATATAAAGAATAGAAGAGTTTCTGCATATCATTCTGGAAAATTTCTAAATAGTATAGGGACCTGAAACAAGATCACTAGTTGGAAATAACCAAACCTGAGGGTTAGAAGGGTCTTGAAACAAATAATTCAAATTACGACTACCTCTTTAGGTTTCACAATAAAGATACTATACCAAAAAAAGAACATAATAGCACATCAGTGATAGGACTTGGACAAACGACAATGGATGTCTACTAAGGACTAAAAATAAAATCACACTCAAATGACATTTTGCATTCATCATTCATACTCACCTGCTTAGGAGCATTTGATTCATCCTGATCATGGCATCCTAACAATCTAGTCTACATAAAAACCCATTAAAGCATATTCTGCCGATTTATGATGGGTGTCGAATACAATAAATTTAAATATTCCTACAACAAATAATACAAAACAGTAGTATAAGGCAGTAGGGTCGATTCCACAGGGACTGGTTGTTGTAATCTACTTTTGTGTCTTCCTCTTAAACGTCGCGTCAAAGAGCGTGCCCACGACTCGTGACTGTTTCCTAACAAAAATAAAAAAAATAGTGGGGGTTTAGAGATAAAACGTCAAACTAAAATAAAACAAAAATAAAATAAATAAGTGAAACAAATCTTGATGCTAAATAATTAATCAAGGTAAAGAAATCAAAAAAATGATATTAATAAGCTTAGCCACAGCCTCGGTTTCCTCCGATCTTGAATCGATCCTTGAAAATTAATCTTCCCTTTTTAATCGATAAGCTAGTTATAACGCTCGAGAACGTCCCAACCACCAACTTTTCCTCTAGTAGTCAGTTTAGGTACGACCTGCAAATCGACCGTTGCCGAATGTCTAACCACATCGCACGTGCTTGCGATTTAAGATTTCAACAGCCTTACATTCTAAAAAGCCCAACTCGAATTAATGGCCTCAACCACGTGGGTCCTTTAAATCCGATCTCTACCACCCTTAACGGAATCCAACTAGCTTCTTCCCACTTGGACATGCCAATTTGTTCATGGGAACTCGAATACAGCACGATCGATTTGACTTCCCAACTGTACGCTAACCTATCTCGATCCAACGCACTTTTCGAATCGAAAGTAGAATTAACTTTAAGGGGCTAATTTGTACTACCCCATAAACCAGAGTGATAGCGAGTATCGATAAAAAGGTTTTTAGCACGGTTTCGTAACTCACGATTATTTCTTGACGGAGTGATAACCGGACTAAGGCGAAAAAGAATTTAGTGACACATGATTTTAATCATGCTTGATGGATAAGGATGGTGAATTGTTTGTGATTGTGAAGAATGGAAAAGGGGAAGGATTGAGAGAGCAATTAGACAAATTTGTAAAATGAATGAAAATTAGAATGGAAATGGCAGACAACTCTGACGCAAAAGACAAGAGAAAATGAAGAAGGGAGAATTTCTCAATTGCTTCACAAAATCCAAGTACATCCCAATTGAATCCAAGTAATCCTTATTTATATACAATTGGACTACTAAATATAGCTTAAGTCTCATTAAACTAAATTACCCTATTTACTAAAAATAAATAATTTAGTCAAAAGAAAATAACAACTTATAATATAAAAATATAAACAAAAATAAGAAAATAACAATTTTGACTAAGTCTTATTTGACCATTTCCACTAAATATTTTTTTGCAATTCTGTCCTCAATGTCCCTCAAATTCGAATCTAGCCAATCTCTTCACACATGTCTTCAATTTAATCCACTTTTGTTTTCTTTTAGGTAGAGAAACATTAATTTGTGTACCTGATAAGAAATTGTAGGAAATTAGAAGTACTTTCCTCATAATTAATCCAAAATACACAAATAAATTGCTTAAATAATTCACTTATCAAAATCCCCCTACTTAACCTATGCTTGTCCTCAAGCATAATGTTTAGTCTATATTAATGTTATTCGATAATTTTTTTCAAAATCGAACTTCATTCTTAAACCAAGTTTCATGCAAACAATTAGAAGATCAAAAATAGATAATCTCTCATTTCTAATCAACACACATTTTATAGACTTTCAACCATTATGAACAAAATCAACCACTTCACAAAAATTTAAGCTTAATTAAACTTGCTAATTGTATCCAAATTTACATACGTATATATATATATATATATATATATATATGTTCTTTTTTTTCTGAATTTTTTTTAAGACACAAGGCAACTCGGTTAGCGGAGTGTTACAAGCTTCGGTTCGTCACTCGAATCTTTTTACGTGAATTGAGATGACAAGCCAAGTGCCTCAACCCGGTTACTCAATTCGATCACATTTCCGAATCTTCACTCATAACCAAGGCACAATATATTTATTCACATCCACTTTATTTATTTACAAAATTGAGTACTTATTAAGTCAGTCTAAAAAAAAGTTTCTAATTTAATGAAGTGTTCGACTTTTCTCATAATAATTTCAACTCTACAAAATGTGTATTGATAAAAAAAAACAAGCAATTATTATTCATGAGCTTCTAATTATCCAAATGAACCAAGCATAAGAAAAAATTCAATCGTGAAAATAATTATCAAATAATATTAATATCATAAGCAATATGCAAAGAGAAAAATCATGGCATGCATAATGAATCCCCCTAGTTAATCCCACATTGCCCTCAATGTGTAAATGTAAATAATGGAAAAGATTGGGCAAAGTGTACTCCCTGTGCTTTTTATGAGGTGGAGGATCGTTTAGGCAGTTCGGGTTGGTTCTGATTGGTTCAATCTTGGGTGTATATTTCAACACATGACAACACTGAAATTTGACAAGGCGTGCCCACGCCACGACTGATACTGGATTTTCGTAAAATGCCACGATGCACCCTGAAAATGACACATGAAATGAATTAAACGACAATCTTTATTCAACTGAAATTAAACTTGAAAATTAAAAATTAAAAATTAAAAATTAAAAATAAAAATGAATTTGGGTTGTCTCCCAAACAGCGCTTTTGTTTAACGTCGTTAGGTCGACGAACTTAAATGTTATTCGTTTGACGTATTACGGGTCAATCCTTCCATTACGTGAACTTGAAAGTTCTCATAGAAAGGTTTCGATTTTCACTCATTGGTCTCAAATCCCTTCTTGATTTCTTCCAGTTTTTTCACAGTTTCGAGATCTAAACTCCTGCATAAGATAGTTTGTAACTCATCTACCTCATAATATTCAAAATGCAATTTCGTCAGTGGTTCAACAACATCAACACAAGAAACATTCGACATTGTACTAGATCAGCCCATTGTCTCATAAACATTAAATTTTACAACCTTACCTTCGAACTCCATAGTGAGTGTCCCACTATGAACATCAATCCTTATAAGCGCAGTGCTGAGGAATGGTCTTCCAAGTAGAATATTAGAAGAGTTCTTTGAGTTATCATTCTCCATGTCAATGATATAGAAATCTGCAGGAAAGATTAACTTATTTACCTTAACGAGGACATCTTTCAATACCCTTTTTGGATACACGCACGATCTGTCTGCCAATTAAATTATTACCCCTGTTTCTTTCAAAGGACCAGTATTTAGAATTTAAAAATAGATAAAGGCATGACATTGATGGATGCTCCTAAGTCGCACATGGCTTTATTAATGCCAACATTACCTATTTTGCAAGAAATTGAGAACATACCTTGGTCCTTTCACTTGGGTGGAATTTTCTTCTGTAACACAGCGAAGACATTTTCTCCCATATTCACCCACTCGTTTCCTTGAAGCTTCTTTTTCCCGATGCACAATTCTATCAAGAATTTTTCATAGCGCCAAACCTGTTTGATTGCATCGAGTAGGGGAATATTAATTTCCACCTTTCGAAACATCTCTAAAATTTCTTTATCTTCTCGCTCCTTTTTGCCTTGGGTGAGCCTTCTTGGAAATGAGGGTTACATAACAAGTGGTTTCAGTGGTGATGACTCTATTGAAGTTTCTAAATCTGATTTCTGTTTTTCGCGTTCAGCGTCGTGGGCACGACTCGTGCCAGTCACGGGTTTTAAGATTGTACCACTCCTTAATGTAATAGCGCTTGCATTATGTCGAGGGTTAGGTTCCGTTTGGGATGGTAGCTTCCTTGATACTCCAAATGGCTAACCGTGAGTGCCAGCTTGCTCATCTGCTTGTCTATTTCCTGTAAATACAAGTTAGTCTTTTCTTGAAATTTTTCAGTATTAGTGGTTAACCTTTCGACAATAGCTTTCAAGGATATCTTAGGAGGTGGTAGCTACTAATTTAGAGTCGGTCTTTGCTAATATGGCTGATTGAACCGAGGATCCGATCTATAACTTAGGTTCGGATGGTCCCTCCACCCCGTATTATATGTGTTTGAATAGGGATCGTACCGTCTTTAAGGTGGACCTGGAATGTTTTCGAAAGCATTTACTTGTGCTGCCGAATCCTCGTGTAAGATAGGACATGAGTCTGTCGGGTGATCTGACATGGTACAAATTCTGAACAGCTTCGCTGGGTTTGACTTATCTGCAAGCAAATTTTTCACAATATTAGTGAGCTTATCTATTTTATTTTCCAAAGTCGGAGTACTTAACTCATGAACCCGTCTTGTGGGTTCTGTAGCCTGTCGGAATTGTTGAGAATTTGCAGCCATCGTTGAAATCAACTCCCTAGCTCTTTGGGGAGTCATTTAACAAGTGCTCCTCCACTGGCTGCATCAATCATCTTCATCTCCATGCGAAGTAGTCCTTCATAGAAATACTGCAGTAGTGGCTGCTCAGAAAGTCTGTGTTGTGGGAAGCTTATGCATAACTTTTTATACCACTCCCAGTAGTCATAAAGCGTTTTAGTCTCCTTTTGTTGAATTCCCACTATGTCCCATCTCAGCTTGGCTGCTCGTGCTGCTAGGAAGAACCTGTCAAGAAATAAACAAGACATATCAGCCCATGTGTTAACAGATCCAGGTGGTAAATAAAATAGCCACTCTCTAGCAGAGTCGGCTAATGAAAAAGGAAATGCACGAAGTTTAATTTGGTCTTCTGTTACTCCTTGAGGTTTCATACTTGTGCACACCATGGGGAATTCCTTCAAGTGCTTGTGCGGATTCTCATTTTGAATCTTGTGGAAAGTAGGCAATAGATGGATTAAGCCCGACTTTAACTCGAACGATGTTCCTCCCGTTAGGTAAGTTATACACAACGACTGTTGTTCGTCCGGTGCTGCTGCAAGTTATCGAATAGTCTGATTTTAATCTTCCATTATCTTTGCTTCCTCGTCACCGAATATTTCTCTAGTGAAAGCTTCTTTTTCAAACTCTGTCTATAGACGTTTACCGTGAGCTTCTTTTCTCAACCTTCGGGCTAATTACTCTATCTCCAGTTCAAAGTCGTTGAGAGGTGTCTCTTCAGACCTTGTCATAAAGGAAAACAAATGAAAGTTAGAAAAATGTTAACTGTCTCCGACAATGGGGCCAAAATTTTATGGATGTCGAATCCAACAAATATAAATATTCTTACGACAAATAATACAAAACAGTAGTATAAGGCAATAGGGTCGATTCCACATGGATTGGTTGCTGTAATCTACTTTCGTGTCTTCCTCTTAAACATCGCATCAAAGAGCGTGCCCACGACTCGTGACTATCTCCTAACAAAAATAAAAATAAAAGAGTGAGGGTTTAGAGATAAAACATCAAGCTAAAATAAAACAAAAATAAAATAAATAAGTGAAACAAATCTTGATGCTAAATAATTAATTGAGATAAAGAAATGAGAAAAACGATATTTAATAAGCTTAGCTTCAGCCTCGGTTTCCTCTGATCTTGAATCGATCCTTGAAAATTAATCTTCCCTTTTTAATCGATAAGTTGATTATAGCGCTCGAGAACGTCCCAACCACCAACTTTTCCTCTAGTAGTCGATTCCGGTACGACCTGCAAACCGACCCTTACCGAATGTCTAACCACGTCGCACGTGCTCGCGATTTAAAATTTCAACAGCCTTACGTTCTGAAAAGCCCAACTCGAATTAATGGCCTCAACCACGTGGGTCGTTTAAATCCAATCTCTACCACCCTTGATGGAATCCAGCTAGCTTCTTCCCACTTGGACACGCCAATTTGTTCACAGGAACTCGAATACAGCACGGCCGATTTGACTTCCCAACTATACACTAACCTATCTCGATCCAACGTACACTTTTCGAATCGAAAGTAGAATTAACTTTAAGGGGCGAATTTGTACTACCCCATAAACCGGAGTGATAGCGAGTACCGATAAAAGGTTTTTAGCACGGTTTCGTAACTCACGATTATTTCTTGATGGAGTGATAACCGGACTAAGGCCAAAAAGAATTTAGTGATTCATGATTTTAATCATGCTTGATGGATAAGGATGGTGAATTGTTTGTGATTATGAAGGATGGAAAGGAGGAAGGATTGAGAGAGCAATTAGACAAATTTGTAAAATGAATGAAAATTAGAATGGAAATGGTAGACAACTCTGACGCAAAAGACAAGAGAAAATGTAGAAGGGAGAATTTCTCAATTGCTTCACAAAATCCAAGTACATCCCAATTGAATCCAAGTAATCCCTATTTATATACAATTGGACTACTAAATATAGCTTAAGTCCCATTAAACTAAATTACCCTATTTACTAAAAATAAATAATTTAGTCAAAAGAAAATAACAACTTATAATATAAAAATATAAACAAAAATAAGAAAATAACAATTTTGACTAGATCTTATTTGACCATTTCCACTAAAAGTTTCTTTTTGCAATTCAGTCCTCAATGTCCCTCAAATTCGAATCTAGCCAATCTCTTCACACATGTCTTCAATTTAATCCACTTTTGCTTTCTTTTAGGTAGAAAAAAATCAATTTGTGTACCTGATAAGAAATTGTAGGAAATAGAAGTACTTTCCTCATAATTAATCCAAAAATACACAAATAAATTGCTTATATAATTCACTTATCAGTTTCATAACCGCGAAATGGCGAAATAAGCTGAGAAAAACATGAAAATATGATTGGAATAGTTGAGGCCGTAACGGCAAACTCGATACCATGAAGATTTGAAGGGAAAGGTTGAGGCTGCAATGGCGAACTCGGCACCTTAAAAGATGTGATGAGAAGAATTGAGGTCGCAACGACGAATCCGTTACCATAAAAAATGATAAGAAAGGTTAAGGCAGTAACGACGAGTCTTATACCCTAAAGACGAAGAAGAGTCAATTGAAGTCGTAACAGTGAATCTTCTACCTCGAAGTTATAGTAGATCAGATCAAACTACAATACCAAGTCTTTATCTCTCTGAAGTTGCAGCAAGAGCAAGATGAAGTTCGACGTCAAAACCTATCTTCTTGAAGTTACAGTGGAGTTGGATTCAAACTATATCATTCTAGCTTTACCCTTAATCAAGAAGGACAGATTGAAGATTCTGATCTGTTAGCCCGAGCTTGGTACAGATTGCAGCCATTTGATCTCTTACCCCGAGTCTCGAGCAAATCACCATCAGTCAATCTCTTACCCTGAGCTTAGGGTAGATCATTATCAATCAATCTCTTACCCCGAGCTTGGGGCAGATTGCAGCCATTCGATCTTTTATCCCGAGCTTGAGGCATATCACTATCAGCCAATCTCTTACCCCAAGCCTAGGGCAGATTGCAGCCATCCGATCTTTTACCCCGAGTCTAGGGTAGATCACCATCAGTCAATCTCTTACCCCGAGCCTGGGGTAAATTACAGCCATCCGATCTTTTACCCTGAGTTTGGAGTAGATCACCATCAACCAATCTTTTACCCCGAGCCTAGGATAGATTGCAGTCATCCAATCTTTTACCCCGAGCTTGGGGCAGATCACCATCAGCCAAACTCTTACGCCGAGCTTGGGGCAGATTGCAATCATCCAATCTTTTACCTCGAGCTTGGGGCAGATCACCATCAGTCAATCTCTTACCCCGAGCCTGGGGTAGATTGCAGCCTTCCGATCTTTTACCCCAAGCCTAGGGAAGATCATCATCAGCCAATCTCTTACCCCGAGCCTGGGGTAGATTGCAACCATCTGATCTTTTACCCCGAACCTAGGGCAGACCACCATCAGCCAATCTATTACCATGAGCCTAGGTAGATTGTAACCATTCGATCTTTTACCCCGAGCTTGGGGCAGATCACCATCAAGCAATCTCTTACCCCGAGCCTAGGGCAGATTGCAACCATTCAATCTCTTACCCCAATCATGAAGCAGATTGAAGACATCATCCAATCTCTTACCCCGATCATGGGGTAGATTGTAGTCATCCGAAGCAATGAGGAGATCATCTTCCTAATGAGATACAGAGAAGTAGACCAAATCAATGAAGCGAAGCTTAATACGAATTAGACTTCAAACCCTATCTTCTTGATGAGATACAGAGAAATGAGTCAAAGCAATAAAGAGGTCGTCTTCCTGATGAAATACAAAGAAGTGGACTAAATTCGTTTTCCTAATGAGATACAGTAAAGCATATTAAAACAAGTGATGCGGTCATCTTCTTGATGAGATACAGAGAAGTAGACTAAGAGATGAAGTTACAAAACACCAAACACCTGAAGTGTCAGTGGATTGGATCAGAGACTACGATGAAAAATCTCAATCTCCTTGAAGTTGGAAGTGAATTGAGTGAAGTTACAGTAGAAAATTTTGTCTTTTTAAAATTGCCTCAAGGCAAGATGGAATCAGAACACAGAAGATGTAGAGAAGCGGATACATTGAAGTTGAACGACTAATAAAGCGAAGTGTGAGCCAGTTGAGGAAAGAGCATCGAAGAAATGAGACTTGACAAAATTGAGCCTCCTTTTGGTTTTTGCTCTGTTCTTGTTACACAGCATCAAGCAAAGAGGGGCAGCTATAGTAGGCCCAATTTGACCAGGCCCGTTCCAAACCCAAATTGAACCCAAAATAAAATACAATTTTAAATTTAAATTGTCCAAATGCAAAAAAAAAATTAATTAAACCCAAAATTACACCAAATGTCCAAATACAAACCCAAACCCAATTACACCCAATGTGGCCCAATAAGCCCAAATTTTGGAAAAAAATCAAAAACCCTAATGTTAGGGTTTCCTTCCAGCCGCCGCAAGCCTCACCCACTTTCCTTTGCCACTTGCCTCTGCCACCATCTGACACCACCAACTTACCACCATCGCCATCATCACTTGCACAAGTGGATGAAAGGAGAAACCAGCACAAATACAAAGAAAGGCAATGTATGTTTCGGCTATAAAAGCCACAAATCAATGTGTAAAAGGGATTCTCTCTTGGATTTTACAAGCAATAGAAATAAGAAAAATCAATGGAAAAATAACAAAAATAGATTCAAGCAAGAAAATTGACAGTGGCATTTTTCAAGGTATACAACACCCAAATATACATATATATATATATATAGATTCGTATATATATAAATATCTGTTTATATTTTTGCTTATCTACTTTTATATTTTTTATATATATTTACATATATATCCACATATGCATATGCATATATTTATTTTTATTTTTATTCTTTTTCCCTTCTTCGATTCGCACGCAAATATACATATATCTATTTAAAATTTTTATTTACATCTTTTCTAAGGCAATATATATATGTAAAAAATATATTAAAACCCTAAAAATAAAGTAGGTTATTTAAAAAAATAGAAAAAGAAATCATTTTTGAAGTTTTTTAGAAATTTTGAGGAGTTAGATTTATGTTTTAGACCAAAAAAATAAAAAAAGAAATTTTTTTTACCTTGGACCGCCGTGCTCGACAATGGACGACGACGGCGACGACGATGATCGGAGAAGACCGGCGATGGTGGGAGTGGTCGGCTGAAAGTCACCCAAAAAAAAAAGAAAGAGAAAAAAGAGAGAGTTGAGAGAGTTTTTTTGGGATTTTTGAAGAAGAGAGTGTGAAAATGAAAAAAAAATGTGAGAAATGTGAGTTATATAGGGAGCCAAAACTACATCGTTTTGGCTTAGGCATTCAAGCTCCAAAACGACGTCATTTTGGCATAAGGTTTAGGAATCAGATCTTTTTAAAAAAAGGGGTTATGTACCCATTCAGTCCTTTCGCATTTTTTAATTTCTACAATTAAGTCCCATTGTTTTTTAATTTATTTTTAAATGTGTTCAACAATTTTAATTATTTTTCAATTTAGTCCCCTGACTCTTTGGAACCTTGAGAAGCTTCCACGTGTCCCTTTTAGGGCTATTTCTATAATTGGCCCTTTCCATTTTTCATTTGTTTCAATTTCATCCCTAAATCAATTTTTATTTTATTTTAAATTTGCCCAGTAATTTAAATTATTTTTAATTTGGTCCTTTCACTTCTAAAAGCTTGAGAAGTTGCCACGTGTCACTTCTTTTGGGTTTATTGCTCAGGAGATCCGCGAACTTCCCAAAAATCTCATTTTAACCCTTAAACTTCCAAAAATCACATTTGACCTCTAAACTTTTCAAAAATCACATTAGACCCCTAAACTTCCTAAAAATTACATTTTGACCCATAAACTTTCCAAAAATTACATTTTAACCCCTAAACTTCTCAAAAATTACATTTTGACCTCTAAACTTCTCAAAAAAAATACATTTTGACCCTCAAACTTTTCGAAACTTCATTTTCAACCCCGTATTTTCCTTTTTCTTCGATTTTGATACATAAAATTTAATTATTTTTCTTCGCCCCCTTTTTAATTAATCCTGTTTTCTGATTTCATTTCACGTTTTTTTCTTACTTCGTATATTACTAATCTTATGCTTAATTTTTGCATTTACTTATCTGCTTAATTATTATTTAATTTTTTCATCATTTTCACATTCATGTTTAATTTACGCACTCATCTTTAAATTAAATTTATTTTCTGATTTTCTCAAAAAAATACGAATATTTTAAAATCGAGGCAATATTCCTTTATTTCGGATTTTGAAAAATTGTGCCTTAACTTACTAGGCTCTATTGTTTTCTTCAAACCGGAATAATCGAATACCCTTTTCATGGTTTGAAATTGGCAACGAGGGAATGCTCGTTATTTCGGATCTCGAAAGGTTATGTCCTAACTCACTGGAAGTGACTTTCTTCCCCGATCATTTCGAAATAACGAGACCTCCTCACGAAATTCAATTTTCCTTCTTAAACGTGTACATCAAATAGATCATGCATTTAAGGATCGTATTTTAAATTTTACTCGAGTTTTCAAATTTTTAACAAATCAAGACCGAATAATAATCGACGTGGTACCAATTTTGGGCGTGTGAGGATGCTAATCTTTCCTCACACGTAACCGACTCTCGGACCCATTTTCTGGATTTCGAAGACCAAAATGTTTTTCAAAACGTATTTTAAACGTTTTGTGGTGATCCAATCACACCGAATAAAAAATTGGTGACGACCCCCATTTTCAATTCAAAAATATTTTTCGAGACCTTTGTTTTTTTTTTAAAAAAAACGTTTCGACAATATTATTTTGATCATATTTGTATTCAGACAAAGAATTCTGATTTTATGGATTCGATTTTGTGAAAATTGTAATGAAATTAATTTAAAAATAGGGTCACCAAATCATTATTTTTCAAACAAGAAATTGGATCGACATTTATATATTGAAATGTTTTTGACGTTCTAGAGTGCTGAATTTGAATTATTAATGTTAAACATGGATAGAATTATAGGAGTAGTGGATGCTTCACGTACAGCATCTTGGATCAGTTGATTTCTTTGACCTCCAACTTACTACTTCCTATAACACTTAATACTTATATCACCATTTTCCTCTTTATATATTTGAAGTCATAAATTGGAAATTTACTTGGACGTATCTGGGATGCTTTTTTCGACTAATAAAAATTAATAACAATATTGGATACAAATCCAATAAAAAATTGAAATAATCAAATTCTTAATCTTCAAGTTCAGTCTATAAATACCATACTAGTTCCCACACATCAAAACACTCACTCACTCATCCATTTCTTCTTCTCTTCTTTTTTCAGCTCAAAGAAAAGACTTGAAATAGTTTTAGAATAATGGGTGTTGTAACTTATGAGTTTGAGGTAACCTCCCCAGTCGCCCCAGCCAGGCTTTTCAAAGCCTTTGTTCTTGAAGGTGCCAAGGTTTACCCCAAGGCTGCCCCTCATGCAATTAAGAGTGTTGAGCTCCAAGGTGATGGTAAGCCAGGAAGTATTGTAAAGATAAACTTTGTTGAAGGTTAGTTACTTTCTAATTTTCACTTTCTTTTAGCTATTTTCTTTTTTTGGGTATGTGTTTGACATGAGTATGTCGGATAACAAGTATTTTATTTCCTTAGGTCTTCCATTCCAATATATGAAGCACAAGATTGGAGGACATGATGAAAACAAGTTGTCATACAGTTACAGCTTGATTGAAGGCGGACCTTTGGGGGACAAACTTGAGAAAATCAGCTATGAGAACCAATTTGTGGCTGCTGCAAGTGGAGGAAGTGTTTGCAAGAGCTCGATCAAATTTTACACCGTTGGCGATTATGTAATCACTGAAGATGAAATCAAGGCTCTCATTCAAAGGAGTGAGGTAGTCTACAAGGCCATTGAAGCTTTCCTCTTGGCAAATCTCGATGCTTGCAACTAAAATATTAATTTGCCTTTCCATTGTTATATTAATAAGAGTGGTGGTCATTAGGATTTGATCATCTTTATCTTTATTAGACTCAAAGAATTTGAGTTGTATTATTTTCTTATATATATAATGAAATAAAATAAACATATAAACTTGCAAAAATAACTGGGTTTTACTATGTACATATTTTGCAAAGATTCTACAAATTTTCTTTCATACATCCATTGTGTTAACGAAATCTCGAGGTTAACAAATTTGTTTTTGGCAATTAAATTTGTATTTAAAATCGAATAGAAATGATACAATTAAGTAGCCATATGTTTTCAGCTTTGAATTATAGCCACGATCTACAAAGAGAATTACTTACGACACTATGTATAATATTTCAATTACAAATCGAAGTCACACAACTGCAACTATCAATTGAAAATCATTTTATGGGGGTCTTCCCTCTAGTTTTATGCTTCCTTTCATTTCTCTCCCAGTTGTACATGACTAAAATGATAGGAAGTTAATTATCAACATGCTCAATCAGGAATTTACTATTTTTGAAATTAGGCGATTCTTTTATATGTATTTTTGAAATAAAGAAAAATATTTGATAAAATAAACTAGAATAACATAAGAACCCAAGATAAGACATAAAGATTCATGTTACATATGATAAAATACCAAAGCCCCTTTATTAGCCAAACCTTCATTGAATTCTTTCTCTCTGTTTTCTGTCGACTTCTTGCAAATCAGAAACCAAATCTGTTTTCCTTACAAGATTCAAGTTAAGCCTCTGTTTTTAGATTGCATTAGATAACTAGAAGTAGTTTTAGGGGCTTTTAAGTAAGTTCGCAACATAGAAAACTAGGTTCGCTCTGTAAGAACCTAGGCTCGCTTGTGTTTATGAATGAGGTTTAATGTGCTTTGACTGTTGGTGACTAGTGTATATTTGAAGTTGCGAACCTGCTTGTTTAAAGCTTTCAGTGAACTGGTGAGTGTTCAGGGATCGTTGCTTGTATGTACGAACCGTACTGTTAACCAGGAGCTTAGGGATTTATCCTAAGTTTCGAGAGTAAGCCTTCTCTAAATATCTGAGTTGTGATTATGTTTAAAAGTTTGCATTAAATAACACTTATGGGATGTTTTAGACTGTTTGAGTCAAAGTGAAAAGCTATGAGGAGATCCGTTTATCCAACAAAAAAGAATACAAGATTGTGTTTTCCAGAATATTATGTTTTTCTGTTTTATATTAACAGACAGTGTGCTACCGCGAACCAGACTTCGCGTAAATTTGGCGAACCCAATTCGCAAACAGGTGAATGTATCTTTTCCAAAATATAATGTTTTACTGTTTATTTTGACTGACAGAGGTATTCGCGAACCAGGTTTCGCGTAAATACGGCGAACCCAAGTTCGCAGAACAGTAACCTTGATAAAGCTCTTGTTTAATGTATGTTTATGTGCGTGCTATATGGTTTCTTTTTCTCTGTACATTTACTGAGCTGGAAAGAGCTCACACACTCTCTTTTCTAAATGCTGCAGACAGCTAGACAGCGAAGTGAGTGATCCAGACGAGGCATAAACACAAGAAGTGAGTCCGCACACAGAATATCCACAAAAGAAGGGTGGTTATCAATTAACTAGATTTTGAAAACAAGAGGTTTGCATAAGAAAAAAAGAACAGAAGTCACGAAAAAGCTGAAGAGTACCACCAGTTAATCAGTAGAACATTATTTTCAATTAGCCAACGGTTCGAAAATGAAAAGAGAATGCATAGTCATAAAGCGCAACACAACGATATAGCAAGGAGAAGATAACATTTTATTAAATGATATGTATAAGGACTAAAATTATGTGTTGAATTTGAATTATAAGAACAAACATTAGTCGATTTGATTGTTAATGGATGCTGGTGTGGTTGACGAGAGCAATGAAAAGATGATACATGGCATATCGTGAGCAGTGGCGGAGTCGAGATGTTAATTTTGAAGGGTAAATTAAAACTAAACTCTATTCTATGTACTCACGTCTGTGCGGCTGCAACCTTTAATGAACACCCTTAGGAAGACTTGGACTTATCTAGAAATGTTTTTTTTCCTAATTGAATATACAAATATCATGCATGTTGAAATATAAATTTCTAATATTTTGTTCCATACAATACCTTCAGTTTCCTTCTAGAAAAGGAATAATACTAAATAGACGGTCTATTATATATTATTATTTTATTATTATGGATGATAAAATAATTTTGTCAAAATTGTGATTCCTATAAATTTAATTCTAATTTATTAATTTATCGAGCATGTATATTTTAGATCGTAGACTATTAACTCCATGCAGGATTTTATTTTATTATTTATTTAGAATAAAATATGTGGGCCAAAAACAGACATAAAAACTTTGTAACTCAAAATTTCCAGGTGAAACAGAAAAATCGAGACAACACAAACTTAGCCCAGCTAAGCCAACGGTGGTCCAGTGGTGATGGTTGGTGGTGATCTGACGGAGGTGATTGGCAGCGGCAACGACACGGAAACGGTGGTGGAAAGATGACGACAAAAATGTAAATCGGTATCGCAACAAAAGTTCGTGCTGGCAAAATTGAATACCCAAAGTATGCTTTGGGGTGAATTTTGTAATTTTATTTTTCTAAGATGGAATCATGGAAACTTTCGCTAGTCATGGTCATTTAATTTTATGCTTTATATTTATGAGATATGCATGATGATAATTATATGACTGCGAATATATGTTCATGCATATAAGAGATAAGCATGCCATATAGATTAGGAAATAATGTCACATGTACTTGTCATGCATATATTGATCATTCATGATTGAAACTAGAAATTAGAAACCTTGCATGTTTTTTAAAATATTGAATGGGAAAAGGTCCATAAAAAAGGCCTATGACCTCCATCAATGATCTCTTGTGATGGCATGACAATTTAACTACTCCACGGTATGATTGTCATGTTGGGATCATCTCCGAACTCCGTCAGTGTCTCATCGTAGACAGATCTGCGAAGAGATACAAAGGAGGGGTTAAACCTGAAAGAAAAACGAAAATACATTTTTTTGAAAAAAGGGGAAAAGTGTAAAACAAAACCAAAGAAACGGGTTTTACGTTTTGAGAACAAGAATCGGAATAACTTCAAATCTGGTTACGATGTCATCTAGGTTTTAATACAAATCAAAAGACCCAGATTCAAAATTTAAAACCTAGATCTATAGTTTTTTTAAAACAAAAAGAGAAAAGGGTTAAAAGATAACCAAAACAGTTTTTAAAAATAAAAAATATAACGAAAAAAGAAGGTTTTACCTTGAACCATCTTGGACGGCGGTGGACTGCCGCACATGGCGGCAACGTGCGACGGACGGCGGATAGGGCCGGAGATCGGAGCTCAACCGAGCTCAAGGAGAGAGGAGAGAAGGCAGAGGATTTAAAGCCTTTTTTTGGAGAAAAGAAGAAAAAAATAAAAAAAGGGCTTGATTTGGTTTATAAAGAGGACCAAAACGACGTCGTTTTGGTCTAGGCTCTTAAGCCCCAAAACGGCGCCGTTTGGCCCTTGGACCCATGACCCGTCCAACCCGACCCAAATTGCCTGTAGGATCCGCGTGTTTTTAACTTTTGGGTTATTTATGACTTCAGTCCTTCCGCTTTTTTTGAGTTTTACAATTTGATCCTTTTCATACTTTTAATTAATTTTAGATTTGCCCCAATATTTTTCAATGCTTTTCAATTTAGTCCCTTGACTCCCTGGAAGCCTGAGTGGCTACCACATGTCCTATTTTGGATTATTTGTGCATTTGGTCCTCCCCTTTCTATTTTTATTTCAATTTCATCCTTGGATCAAATTCTATTTTATTACAAATTGGCCCAGTAATTTTAAAATTTTTACAAATTGGTCCTTTGACTTTTGAAAGCATGAGAAGCTACCACGTGTCACTTCCTTTATGGTTTTATTGCCCAGGAGATCCCTGAACTTTCCAAAATTCCATTTTTAACCTCGAACTTTCCAAAAATTACATTTTACCCTCAAATTTTCCAAAATTCCATTTTTAACCCTGAACCTTCCAAAAATTACCATTTTACCCCCGAATGTTTAAAAATTCCATTTTTAACCACGAACTTTCCAAAAATTACCATTTTATCCCCGAATGTCTAAAAATTCCATTTTTTGACCCTGAACCTTCCAAAAATTACCATTTTACCCCCGAATGTCCAAAATTACCGTTTTACCCCCGGGCATCCAAAAATCACATTTTGACTCCGTCTGTTTTGTGTTTCTTTCTCTTCAATATTTATATTTAATTTTTAATTATTATGCTTTCATATTTCATTTTTTTATTTTTGTATATTTGATTTTTGTATATCATTTATCTGCCTAATCATTTTTGCTTCGTGTTATTTAAGCTTATTTATTAACTATTCATTCATACTTAAAATTGCACATTCGTTTTCAAAATTAATTTAAAACCAAGGCAATATCCTTTTTTGTGTGAAAACTTCGGGGAATCATGCCCTAACATGTCGGGTGTGATTCTTCATATAACTCGCACGAATCGAATATTCTTTTCCAAGTTCTTTTTTTACAATACCTTTTAACTTCGAGGTTCCGAGAACGTCGTGCCCTAACGTGTTGGTCACGGCTTTAATTCTTCGCGAAAATCAAAGTAAATGGGCATTCTATCTTCAAATCTTTTAAGTCAGGTGTTCGAGGATTGTATTTTAAACTCAATGCGAAATTTCAAGTTCTCAAAAAATATATATATGTATATACAAATGATTTTAAAACAAAATGAGGTAATATCCTTTCGTGTGAAGACTTCAAAAAACCATGCCCTAACGTGCTAGGTGTGATTTTCGTATAATTTACACAATCGAATATCCTCTTTAAAGTCTTTCAAAATGTCCTTCGATTTCG
The DNA here is from genome assembly GCA_005610355.1 of Gossypioides kirkii. Classification (NCBI taxonomy): domain Eukaryota; kingdom Viridiplantae; phylum Streptophyta; class Magnoliopsida; order Malvales; family Malvaceae; genus Gossypioides; species Gossypioides kirkii. Next base: position 11,986,303 of record CP032252.1, read on the forward strand.
AAAGTCTGAGAATGTAGTGCCCTAATGTGTTGGACAAGACTTCCAATTCTCCTAGAAATTCAAAACACGCGGATGACTTTCCTCAAATAAGATTCCGAAAATCATGCAAAGTTTTCTAAAAACCAAGATCGTATTTTAAGTATTACTCGAGATTTCCAAATTTTAACAAGCTAAGACCCGAAAGTAATCAATGTGGTACCAATTTTGGGCGTATGAGGGTGCTAATCCTTCCTCATGCGTAACCGACTCCCAAACCTGTTTTCTGGATTTTAAAGACAAAATATTTTCAAAACGGATTTTAAACGTTTTGTGGTGATCCAATCACGCCAAATAAAAGATTGGTGGCGACTCCCATTTTTTATAATTCAAAATTTTGACTTTAAAATATTGTTCGAGACTTGTTTGTTTTCCCCGCGAAAAATTAAACGTTTCGACAAAGACCACATGAATTAACAATTTGATAAATTTCTTGAACTTTTCAAACAATTGCGTATTAACTTATCTTTTGTTGAATCTCTTTTGCAGATGCCCAAGTGTGCAAATTCTTAAAGGAGCTTTTGACAAATAAAAGGAAGTTAAAGGAGTTGTCCATTGTGGAGCTTAATCAGGAATGTTCAATCATTCTCTAGAACAAACTACCTGCCAAGCTTAAGGATCTAGGGAGTTTTACTATCCCTTATTTTATTGGTAGTTTATCCATTGAGAAAGCTTTAGCTGATTTAGGTGCTAACATCAGTTTAATGCCTTATAAAATGTTTAAGCAACATGGTCTAAAGGAGGCAAAACCTACTAGGATGAATATTCAACTAGTTAACAAATCAATTAAGTATCCTAGGGGTATTATTGAGGATATGCTTGTTAAAGTAGATAAATTTATATTCCTTGTTGATTTTGTGATACTTGACATGGACGAGGATGTTGAGGTACTTTTGATTTTAGGTCGACCCTTTTTAGCCACTACTAGAGCTGTTTTTAATGTTGGTAATGATAAACCTGCACTGAGGATAGGTGATGAAGAGGTTACTCTTGAAAAACATAGTGTTATGCAAGTTTTGAATGAGCAAGATGATACTTTTTATTCTATTGATTCTATTGATCATGCAGCTTAACATTCTTTACAGGAAGTTACATATAAAACCTCCCTCCAATTGATCAAGATGCACAAGATGAGCATATTGACCGTTTGATCTAATCTCTTACCAAACAAATTGGTAAGGTTTCATATGAAAAACAATTTGAGATTAAGCCTGACCGGACTCCTGTTTGAATAAGAGATCAAACAACAGAATAAATTGATGAAAGAATAGTTTGAGAAGTATGACTAGATACAATTTCTTGATGCTACTCATCTATGAAATCAGTTCGTGTGGTAAGTCTTTTGTTTTGTATTGCAATCTTCAGAAGAGTAATGTTGAGAAAGGCTTATTTGCAAGATTGGTTGGGCTTATTTGAGAGAACACCCTGGTATGGGAAGCTGCTTTGAGCTTTTTGACAAAAAAGGGGGATATTATGGCATGTGCTGATGATATGGGGAGTTTGAGCTTGATAAGTTGTTATTTTTGGTTTCTCTTGTTGTTGTGTTTAGGGGGATGAGTTGAGAAATTTCTAAGCTATGAAGGTTTCTTATTGTTGCTACAATGAAGATCTTCATTTTTGTTGCTACTGTTATTGTTGATGCCCTCTGTTGATGAATTCTTATTGTATTAAAACATGCCTTTTGTTTAGTGATTCTGCACTCTTTAAAGTGTCATCTCTTGAAGATCTTGGCATGGTGAAAGGAGGAGAATCCGAGCTACACTAACAAATTTTTTGTGTTTATTTCTCTCATTCTCTTAGTTGCTTACTGTTGGTATTTTTATTTGAACTTGTGTTCAAATATCTGTCTAAACATATTGTCTGAAAATCAAGTCGAACATAAATCAACGGAAGTTGTTAAAGTAATTATAAGTTTTACTGATATATTCTACTTTCAATTAATTATTTACTTTTATTTTATAAAACCATGTCTTTACATTAAATCCATGTGAATAAAAGTGATGAAAATGTGAGCTCAATTGATTACACATCTCAATTAGGGGCTTAATTTACTTTTAAATATTTTTAGGGGTTTTAGTACTTTAGCCTAAAAAATCAATATCTTTAGTTTTGATATTTAAATTGATCATTTGATAGTTCAATGGAGAAATTGAATCTCATTCAAGATAAATTAAATTATTTATACTACTATTATTCAGGATAAATTATCAGTCAAGAACTATTAATCTTTAAATTTACAAAATTTATTGTCAATATTTTCAACTAATTGTTAATTATCAGTAACAACTGAATGAATAATTTTAGTCTAAAAAGGGTAGCAATATTATTAATGTTTAATTTAATAATCTGATTGATTTCGTCATTAAATTTGGTACGACTTTTCGTCACAATTGTTTGCGTTTTCCATCACTAGTTGTCAAATCGGGCAGCCATTGCAACCTGTTTTCTGTCATTATTTGCGTCACTAATTTTTGTCACATTTCAATTTTTTGTTATAAAAATTCCGTTAAACTCTTATCATTTCTATTACATTTTCATCACTAAAATTTGTCACAATTATTCCGTCTCGATTTTTCACATATACTGTTACGACATTTCTAAAAGACTAAACCTTTCTAAGCTAGAAAAATAAAAACAAAATTTCCATCACTAATGAATTTTAAATAGGATATAAAAATTGTTATACATTAATGATTATCAACTTGAAGTTTACTCGTGATCTGATCGGACCTCACCAATTGAATATGTGTAAGACGTATAGTGAGAGGATAGCAAGGGGAGCTCGCAGCATCATCTCACATGTATACCCAAGGAGCTCGCATATGGGGACCGCAAGGTTTGGCAGATAACCCAAAACGGTACACATGTCTAGCATATTCAAAGTCAGCTCAGAATGTCAATCCTATGAATAGTGGGGTCAAGTCTATGAACAATAGAATCAAATCATGAACCATAATAATATGTATAAGTACTTGGATGTTTCTTTCAATGAGACACGAGATAAAATTACTCAAAAAATTAAATAAAAATTATTATTAAAATGCAAATATCAAGGAAGCTTACATGGCCAAATTACTCAATAAATAAATAACACATTATAATATTTATGGAAATTCAAAAATAAATACTCAATGCCAAGAGTTCTAACTTCCTAATAAGGATAAAAAGCATATATTACTGCAAATATATGTTAATAAAAATATAGTTTCTAACTTTGTTTCCTTTTTCCTGAATTGGAGAGCATCCAAATGAAAACACTTCGCCAAAAGAACACTATTATTATTCTATTCAATCACGTTTTCCCCAGGCAACTTGCTTTCTAGATAGTCCAAGTCTTCCCACGAATTTGACGAATAAAAATCGTCTGCCAAATAAGCCACCCCCTATCCAAATGTAGAATATGGTTTTTTATAATTTAAAATATATTTATTAAATAATTTAATTATATTCCGTAATTAATTTTAAATAATATATCAAATAGATTTTATATCTTAAATTTCTAATATTTAATTTTTCAAGATTTATTGAGTTGGTGTATTTATACTATTATTATTGAATAAATTTATATCATTATTGAATAATTTTTTTAAAAAAAAAATTTTTTTTCACATAAAATGTTTTCTCCCACCCACATTGTGTATTTACATTATTATTTAAATTCTTAATTGAGTTGGTGTCACGGGTTAATCGAGTAGCTACTCAGTTGGAAAAAAGATTATATACCGTTTTTATTAAATGATTACCATCATTATTTTTATGGCATGTTTTGTTTTTCATACTTTTATATAATATGTAAATAAAAGATTTAAAATTAACATATACAAAGATCGAACATATGGTTAATGAATTTATAAATTGATCACACATATATATGTATGATAAAATTTTTAGTATGAATCACAGACACAAAATAAACACAACCAAAATGCTTTTTAAGAAAATAGAATCAGAATGACCAGCTAAATATAAAAAATGTGATAAATTGATGCATAATAGGAAAAAAATAAGGTTAAAAATTATAATATAAATATGAAAAATAATTTGCAGGTTCATCTACAGTTTTCTATTTTTTATTTCATAGGATTAGTCTATATTATTTAAGGGGTAGGACGAATCATATATTTGTGTTTTTATTTTTTACATAGATAAATTTAATTTAGAGAAATTATTTGTATTCATGTTCTCTCTTATATGATTATTTAAAGACTTTTATATGAATTTTTACGCCTTAATGAAGTATAAGGTGGGGCACATTTCAGGGCAGAAGACTTTTATCCATTTTGACTAGTACCAATCCAATGAAAATTAATAACAATGTTGGATATAAATCCAATTAAAATATGAGAATGACGAATTTCTTAGTCTTCAAGTTCAGTCTATAAATAGCATGTTAGAGCTTTATCATCCCACACCTCAAACACTCCATCATCCATTTCTTCTCTCCTTTCAACTCAAAGTAATATTAGAATCATGGGTGTTGTAACTTATGACTATGAGTCTACCTCTCCAGTCGCCCCTGCCAGGCTATTCAAGGCCTTTACTATTGAAGCCGCCAAAGTTTGGTCCACAGCTGCCCCTAATGCAGTCAAGAGTGTTGAGGTTGAAGCTAATCCTAGCTCTGGAAGCATTGTAAAGATCAACTTTGTTGAAGGTTAGATATTTCATTTGCATTCGCATTTTTTAATGTGTTTTACATGAATATGTTGGATAACCTGTATTTGTTTGTTTAGGCCTTCCATTCCAATATATGAAGCACCAGATAGGAGGACATGACGCAAATAATTTTTCATACAGCTACAGTTTAATTGAAGGTGGGCCCTTGGGGGATAAACTCGAAAAAATCAGCTATGAGAACAAGTTTGAGGCAGCTGCAGGTGGAGGAAGCCTTTGCAAGAGCTCGATGAAATTTTACACTGTTGGCGACAATGTAATCACCGAAGATGAAATCCAGGCTCTCATTAAAGGGAGTGAGGGAGTTTACAAGCCTATTGAAGCTTACCTCTTAGCTAATCCCGAAGCCTGCAACTAGGATATAGATCGCTTTGAGTTCTCATGCTTGCTTTTAAGCAGTGGTCATTGCTTTCAATGGTGTGTTTGTGATATTTTCTTTTTCCTCTTAAAACTTAAATTGTCTTATGATTATTTTAATAAGAGTCGTGGTGGTGATCAAGCTTTGATCATCTTTATTTTCATTAAAGTCAAAGAATTTGGATCGTATCATCTTTGACATATACTGAAATAAAATAAATATATAAAAGCTTTACTTAATATATTGATGAGTGAAAATTCGTAACGTTGATACACGTATTGATCAAGTAATAAAAGGATAAATATATATTATTCTCATGAAGATCAAATTCTAAGTTGCTTAGTAACAACTATTCAATTTTTATTCAATCCAAATCAATAAAATAAAATTTAATTACCATTAAAATTAAACTAAGATAACTAAGAAGATTTTATTAAACCAAAACAAAGAAAATTTATATGTTAAATCCTAATGGAAAAATTAAATGTTCATTCACCTCCTTTATCAATATAAGATGTTAAGGTGTAAGATATTCTAAATTCTAAAAGAATTGTGCGTTTCATACCGACCACGATGGGAATAGACAAACTAAGTAGTGAGGACGTAGAGATTGATCTTAATTATTATCCTTAGTACAATAATTTGACAGTAATTATATTATATTATATTTTCTTTATCATAGCGAATTACCTCTAAAAAATAATAAAATGAACATGAATTACTTCAATTCATAGTAGGAGTAAAATAGAAATTTTTTTTAGGAAGGACATAATTAAATTATAATTTTTACGATAGTAAAAATATAATTTCATCATTTTAATAGCCTATATCTTTATAATTTTTAAAGTATTAAATCAAAATTTATCATTTTTAGGTTGGACAAAGTGTAATTTTATTTTTATTAATTTAAATTTTTTAAAATTTTAAAACGTCTAAATTGAACATTTTTTATTTTAGAAAGGTCAGTTAAATCGAGTTATTCGAATTATTCGAGTCAACTCGAATAACTCAATTTGAGTTTCGAGTTCGATTAGAGTTTAATTTTACAATTCAAATAACTCAAATAATTCGACTAAGAGATTGGTGTAAACACCCTTTTGATCCCTGTCAACTTCGAAAATAACCAAATTAGTCACTCAACAAAAATTTCAAATACAATTCAAAATAAATTTCAAAAATTCAAAATATTTATAAAAAAATTCAAAATTTATATTTTGACAGTAATTATATTATATTATATTTTCTTTATCATAGCGAATTACCTCTAAAAAAATAATAAAATGAACATGAATTACTTCAATTCATAGTAGGAGTAAAATCAGATATTTTTTTTAGGAAAGACGTAATTAAATTATAATTTTTACGATAGTAAAAATATGATTTTATGATTTTAATAGTTTATATCTTTATAATTTTTAAAGTATTAAATCAAATTTTATTATATTAACTCAAACAGTTTTACTCGAATTGATTTGACTCAATTCGAAAAATTTTTAAATTAAATTAATATGATAAAATAGAACTTGTATCACTGATAATTACAATAAATTACTCTACTATTATTATTATTATTATTATATCTTAACAACACTATTATTATATTCAGCTACGTTTTTTTTTTCAGAATTTAAGTCATAATTTGTTGTTTTTTCGATTTCTTATTTAATGGTACTGATTAACGTATTATTGAAAACAATTTCAACTAACACAAGTTATTTAGAATTTAATAAAAACAAATTCTTAAAATAATAATTAAATATTTAAGTAAGCATTATTGAAAACAAGCAAATAAATAAAGTAGAAAACAAACTGACACAATATTTGAAGTCAACAATTGGCGATTTAATAAGAAGTTGTGGCTGCCTCTTTTGACTACTACCAATTCAACGAATATTTGGATATAAATCCAATTAAAATATGAGAATTATAAACGTCTTACTCTTCAAGTTCAGTATATAAATAGCATCTTAGTTCCCTACCATCTCACACCTCAATCACTCAATCATCCACTTCTTCTCTTCTTTGAACTCAAAGTCTCAACTAATATTAGAGTTATGGGTATTGTCACTTATAACTATGAGTCTACCTCCCCAGTCGCTCCTGCCAGGCTTTTTAAGGCCTTTACTATTGAATCTCCAAAGGTTTGGCCCACGGCTGCCCCTAATGCAGTCAAGAGTATCGAGGTTGAAGCCAATCCTAGCTCTGGAAGCATTGTAAAGATCAACTTTGTTGAAGGTTAGATATTTCATTTTCACTTACATTAGCTTTTTTTAACCTGTTGTACATGAGTATGTTGGATAACAAGTATTTATTTGTTTAGGCCTTCCATTCCAATATATGAAGCACCAGATAGGAGCACATGATGAAAATAACTTTTCATACAGTTACGATTTAATCGAAGGTGGACCTTTGGGGGACAAGCTTGAAAAAATTAGCTATGACAACAAGTTTGAGGCAGCTGCAGGTGGAGGAAGCATTTGCAAGAGCTCGATGAAATTTTACACTGTTGGCGACAATGTAATCACTGAAGATGAAATCAAGGCTCTCATTAAGGGAAGTGAGGGAGTTTACAAGCCTGTTGAAGCTTACCTCTTGGCTAATCCTGATGCCTGCAACTAGGATGTAAGTTGTTTTGAATTCTCATGCTTGCTTTTAAAGAGTGGTCATTGCTTTTAATGGTGTGTCTTTGATATTTTCTTTTTCCTCCTAAAACCTAAATTGTCTTATGATTATTTTAATAAGAGTGGTGGTGGTGATCGAGCTTTGATCATCTTTATTTTCATTACTATCAAATAATTTGGGTTGTATCATCTTCAACATATGTTGAAATAAAACTGAAACAACCGAAATGAATTTAGTCAGTTCGATTAGACTTGATTAATCGATTTTTGTTTTTTGTTTTTAAACATAGTAGAACACCACCAATCCAAATATTCCTAATTGTTTATATCGGTGTGTTTGTCCCACTTTCGAACCAACTAAATTCAGTTCAGTTGTTTCGGTTTTACCTTTAAGTTTGATTCGATTAATTCACTTGCAATAAAATTCTCGATTTATTCAATTGTTGTCATAAAATAATTAAATCGACCAAAACGACTAAATGCATACCCTTAACTTGCATTGTAAATTTTCACTCATCAATGGTAAATCCTTTTTTGCTTGTGAGTTTATATGTTTATTTTATTTCAGTAAATGTCAAATATGATACAACCCAAATTGTTTGACTGTAATGAAAATAAAGATGATCAAAGCTCAATTACCACCACCGCTCTCATTAAAATAATCATAAGACAATTTAGGTTTTAATAGGAAAAAGCAAATATCAAAGATACACCATTAAAAGCAATGAACACTCGTTAAAACCAAGCATGAGAAATCAAAGCAACCTATATCCTAGATGTAGGTTTCAAGATTAGCCAATAGGTAAAACCGAATAAATTGAAAATTTTACTATAAGAGAAATGATCAAACCAAACTTAAATGTAAAATCAATATAATCGAATTTAAAGGTAAAATTAAAACAACAGAACTAGATTTATTCATATCGATTAGATTTAGTTTATCGATTTTTGCTTCTTCTTTTTTAACTTAGCTTAACACCACCAATCCAAAAATTCCTATTTTTTTTGCAATAAAAAGTCTTTTGTCACTGATAATTACAATAAATTACTCTGCTATTATTATTATTATTATTTTTTATTATTGTAGAGATCCAATTTTGATCGGGTCCAGGAATAAAACCAAGACTTGAAAGTTTTAAATTAAAATTTTTTTTTAGTTTAAAAGTCCATTTAATAGTCCAAATTACAACTTTACCCAAAACCCATTTACAAACAAACCCTAACTCAAAATTACAATGAGCCCACAAGCCCAAAATGCTAAAAAAAATTTGAAACCCTAATTCTTCCTATCTATTGCAGCTCCTCACCCTTTCCATTGTTATATTAATAAGAGTGGTGGTCATTAGGATTTGATCATCTTTATCTTTATTAGACTCAAAGAATTTGAGTTGTATTATTTTCTTATATATATAATGAAATAAAATAAACATATAAACTTGCAAAAATAATTGGGTTTTACTATGTACATATTTTGCAAAGATTCTACAAATTTTCTTTCATACATCCATTGTGTTAACGAAATCTCGAGGTTAACAAATTTGTTTTTGGCAATTAAATTTGTATTTAAAATCGAATAGAAATGATACAATTAAGTAGCCATATGTTTTCAGCTTTGAATTATAGCCACGATCTACAAAGAGAATTACTTACGACACTATGTATAATATTTCAATTACAAATCGAAGTCACACAACTGCAACTATCAATTGAAAATCATTTTATGGGGGTCTTCCCTCTAGTTTTATGCTTCCTTTCATTTCTCTCCCAGTTGTACATGACTAAAATGATAGGAAGTTAATTATCAACATGCTCAATCAGGAATTTACTATTTTTGAAATTAGGCAATTCTTTTATATGTATTTTTGAAATAAAGAAAAATATTTGATAAAATAAACTACAATAACATAATGTTATAACAATGACAGATTAACTCAGCAAGGCAATGCCTTGATATCTAAGTTTTTTAAGACTTGCAGAAGAAACAATGGCTTTTTGAGTAAGAAAAACAGAGCAAAAATGAAAGCAAGAATGTTTTGTGAACTAATCTGATCTACTTTCATTCATCAGTCCAAGTATACAAAAGAAGTTCATAGCAACCATAGGCAGATTTGTACAGTAAAAAGTATAGCAAGCATTACTTTGAGAAATGATCATAAGCTAGCTGACATAATACTCTATAAGTCAGCACCTAATTCTGATCAAATTACATCATCAATTTCAAATGAAATTAAAACAAAATGCAAAATGAACCTGGTCCTTCATGTAACTTGCTGCTGCAGTAGCCTCATTTCAGCTGCATGTGAGCCACCATTCAACACTTCTCCTTGGCTTGCATGCAGCAAACACCAAGTCTTGTCCTCAAATTCTCAAATCTTACTGCATTAAGAGGTTTAGTCAAGATATTTGCTAATTGATCCCCAGAACTACAATGAATCAGTTTGACTTCATGGAATAGTTGTGCTTCTCTAACAAAATGAAACTTAATCTTAAAATGCTTGGTTTTGCCATGAAACACTGGATTCTTTGAAATTGTAACAGCAGATTGATTGTCACACTTAATCTCTATTGCTTCTTCTTGATGCAAGTTGAGGTCTTTCATAAGCTTTCTCAGCAAAATAGCCTGACTGACAGCTGCTGTAGCTGCAATATACTCTACTTTAGCTGTGGATTGTGCTACGATTGTTTGCTTCTTTGAGCTCCAACTAAAAATAGCTGATCCTAGGGTGAACAAATACCCTGAAGTACTCTTCATGTCAACTAAAAATAGCTCGATCAAATTTTACACCGTTAGCGATTATGTAATCACTGAATATGAAATCAAGGCTCTCATTCAAAGGAGTGAGATAGTTTACAAGGCCATTGAAGCTTACCTCTTGGCTAATCCTGATGCTTGCAACTAAGATATTAATTTATCTTTCCATTGTTATATTAATAAGAGCGGTGGTCTTCAGGATTTGATATATAATGAAATAAAATAAACATATAAACTTACAAAAAATAATCAGGTTTTACATCGTATATATTTTGCAAAGACTACAAATTTTGTTTCATATATCCTTTGTGTTAGCAAAATCTGATGTAACCATATGTTTTCAATTTGGACTTATACGCCACAATCTACAAAGAGAATTAATTACGTCACTAGGTATAATATTTACATTACAAGTGGAGGTTACACATTTGCAATAGTCAATTATCAACTAGTTTTATGGGCCTTTCCCTCTACTTTTACGATCCCTTTCCTTTCTCTCCCAATAACATGAAGTTAATTATCAACAAGATGAATCTGCAATTTTACTCTTTCCAAAGTTTGCAATTCTTTATATGTATTTTTGAAAAAAATAAAGAAATAAAGATAAATATTTGATGAGAATCCCATATGATGGCTTGATGATTAATGATATTCACCGTTTCAGATGTGGTTTAGGTTCAAATCACCCCTTTGTCCTGTTATTGTAATTCACCAAAAAAAAAAGATAAATATTTGATAAAGAAACTACAAAAACCTAAGAACCCAAGATAAGAAATATAGATACAAATTTTGGCAAAAACAATCTTTGGGCTTTGATTCTAGTTAATAATTTGTATGACTGCAAGTCCATCTTTGGTATCTAAAGTGCATATAGCAACATATCTTGGACATTGGTTTGGATTTGGGTCAAGGATATCAAGTTCCCAACTTTGACAAGACTAGATTGGATCAAGTTAAAGTTGGAGGTGTACCTTGAAGATGAGCTTATTGAATATTTTCTTTGTGCTTATTGTCTTGTTGGTTTTATGGAAGATTGATTGTGATTGATATAGTATGTTAGCAAGTCCCGATTCGTTATAAATTAGTGAGACTTGTATAGGTGATGTACTGAACTGAGGGCAATTATTCTTGTTCATCAAGGAATATTTCTTGCGAGTGGATTGAGTGAAAAATCAAAATGTGTTAATTGGTTAATGTCCTAAGTTTTTAGGGGAAAAACTTAGAGGAGAGTTGTCTAGATCTTAGTTACCAAAGTGGGGAGTCTAATCTAGGGAATATTAGAGGTTGAAATCACATGTTATACATATTGCTAAGGTAGTTGATTATATCTCTGGGCAAAACTCCACAGACACAATGAAATCGAACTGCATTAACATATAGTGGGTTCTTTGTTTTTTACCTTGTTCATACTGAATCCCTGAAATAGTTGACATTGAACTTCAGCACGACTTGCTTGCAAGTATAGTTTAAGAACTTTCAAACTCAAATATACAAAATCGTAAAATATTAAGTTTTGCTGACATAACCAAAACCTCGTTAAATAAATGGATCTTTTTAAGACAAAGCAAAAACAAATTATTAACTAAATTTGGTCTTTTATTCTGGATATCTCAAAACATAATGGCCTATTTTAGCTATAATGCGACATTTTAAATGTGAATTTCCACAAATCATACCTAACTTAAACCATTACTATATCATACCAATTCACACATATTTCATCTATGAAAAGCACATGCAAACTATTTACAATCATGGAATTCAAAACATCATATTATCATAGAGATTAACAGATATTAAAGCAAGCTATATAACATACATAAAATCAACAAAATGAGAGAGCTAAGTTCAACTTCATAAATACTTAGTTCTCTATCTTCCCACACATCAGCACACTCACTCAATCATCAATTTCTTCTTCACTTCTTTCAACACAAAGAAAAGACTTGAATAACGTCACTTATGAGTTTGAGGTAACCTCCAAGTCTCCCTAGTTAAGCTTTTCAATGCCTTTGTTCTTGAAGGTGCCAAGGTTTACCTTAAGTTTGCCCGTCATGCATTTAAGAGTGTTGAGTTTGAAGGTGATGGTAAGATCGGAGTATTGTAACAATCAACTTTGTTGAAGGTTAGTTAGTTCTTTAATTTCAAGTTTATTTAAGAGTGTTGACCTTGAAGGTGATGGTAAGCTCGAAGTATTGTAACAATCAACTTTGTTGAAGGTTAGTTAGTTCTTTAATTTCAAGTTTTTTTTAGTTTGATACTGTAAATTTTTAAGTTTGGAAGATCATTCGACTTGCAATGAATTTTTGGATGGGATCCAAGTATTTTGCGTTAAGATGTTTGCATAATGTTTGATAAGCTATCTCTTAGCTTAAAAACACAGTTTGAATCACTCAATTTCAAGTCTGGGAGCTCTAGTTATGATCATTTTACTAAAGACCGCACAAGTAGAATTTTTGGACGAGATTATTAGGGGAAATTATGAGTTTCAGGCTTTAATTTGAATTAAAATCATATTGGATTGAAGTTTAAGGGATAATTTTAATTGTATATGAGCTCAATATTGTATCTACTAGGTTTTATTAATTTATTATTTATTTATTCTAAATTTTAGGATTTAAGTATTTAAAGTGAAGAAGAAGCCTGATGGGTCAATGGATAGGCACGAGGCAAGGTTAGTAGCAAAAGGGTTTTCTCAGTCTGCAGGTTTGGATTTTGCTAACACCGTCGGTCCTGTAGTTCGAGCAATAATAATTCAAACTGTTCTAACTGTTGTTGTTATAAATGGTTGGGAGTTAAGGCAAGTGGATGTGAACAATGCCTTTATTAATGGTTTTTTGACTGAGGAAATCTATATGGACCAGCCACTAGGCTTTGAAGTACAAGGAAAAAGTGGTGAGAAGCTTGTCTGCAAGCTGAACAAGGCACTCTTTGGCTTGAAACAAGAACCTAGAGCATGGTTTCACACATTCAGGCAGCACTTGGTGAAGGTACTTGGTTTTCAAGCATCCAAAACTGATCCATCTTTGTTCTTTTGAAATACCAGTTCATCAAAAATGTTTCTCATGGTCTATGTGGATGACATTGTTGTTACAGGCAGCTCCTTTGGTGAGATTAATCAAGTCATCAAACAACTTCATCACAAGTTTTCTCTAAAAGATATAGGTGCACTTCATTTTTTGGGGGGCATAGAGGTTCACAAAAACCACACTGGTGATCTATTCCTATCTCAAAAGAAATATGTCTATGATCTGTTGACCAGCACAGAGATGGTTGGAGCATCATCCACTCCTACACCTATGGTAGGCACTCCCAAATTGACTGTTGCAGGTGGAAGTCCTCTTGTTGATGTTCATGAGTCGAAACGTTTATTTTTGGGAAAACAAACAGGTCTCGAAAAATATTTTCAAATCAAAATATGAAGTCACCGCCAATCTTTTATTTGGTGTGATTGGATCACCACAAAACGTTTAAAGTCCGTTTCAAAAAACATTTTGGTCTTTGAAATCCAGAAAATGGGTTTGGGAGTCGGTTACGCATATGGAAGGATTGTGCACACGCCCAAAATTGTTACCACATCGATTATTATTCGGTCTTGTTTGTCAAAATTTTAAAAACTCGAGTGAAGTTTTAAAATACGATCCTTAAATGCATAAGTTATTTTTAAGAAAGAAATCGATTTTTTTTAGGAAGTCTTGCTATTTCGAGGTGATCGAGAAAGAAAGTCACGTCCAGTGAGTTAGGACATTACGTTTCAAGATCTGGAAAAAAGAGCTTTCCTTTATTGTAAACTTTAAACCTTGAAAAAGGGTATTTGATTATCCCAGTTTGAAGAAAAGTCATGCCTAGTAAGTTAAGGCGCAAATTTTCAAAACCCGAAATAAAGGAATATTGCCTCGATTTTAAATATTTTAGAGAAAAATCAAAAAATGACTTTAATTAAAAAATAGAGATAAAAATGAGCATGCAAATTAAATACGAGCTATGCAATTAATGATAAAGTTAAATAACATAAAGAATGAACAAAAATATGAAAATAACTATGAGAAATAAAATACGAATTATGAATCAAAATGAACGAGAAAATACAAAATTAATTTTTAAAAAAGTTAAAAATTTATATACGAAAGTCGAAGACAGGAAAAAAAGGGATTGAAAATGAAGTTTCAAAGAGTTCGGGGTTAAAACATAATTTTGGAAAGTTTTAGGGGTTAAAAATGTCATTTTGAAAAAGTTTGGGGTGAAAATGTGATTTTTGAGAAGTTTGAGGCAAAATTATGCTTTTTGGAAGTTTGGGGGAAAATGTAATTTTTGAAAAGTTTAGGGTCAAAATAAAATTTTGGAAAAGTTTAATGGTTAAAATGTAATTTTGAAAAAGTTTAGGGGTTAAAATGTAATTTTGGAAAAGTTTGAGGGTCAAAATGTAGTTTTGGAAAAAAATTAGGGGTCAAAATTTAATTTTTGAAAAGTTTAGGGGTTAAAATGTAATTTTTGAAAAGTTTGGCAATTAAAATGTAATTTTTGAGAAGTTTGGGGGTCAAATGTAATTCTTGAGAAGTTTTAGGGGTTAAAATGTTATTTTTAAGAAGTTCGGAGGTTAAAATATAATTTTGGAAAAGTTTAAGGGTTAAAATGTGATTTTTAAAGAGAACAAGGGCTTTTTGCCTAAATAACCCAAAATGATTGACACATGGCAGCATATCATGCATTAGGAAGTCAAAAGACTAACTTGTAAAACCTTCAAAATTACTGAGCAAATTTTAAAACAGTAAAAAGTAATTCAAGGACTTAATTGAAACAAAATGAAAATGAGGAAGGACCTAAGGGGAAATTTCCTTGTTGTAAAAAAAATCTGATTCTTATAAGCTAAAACGACGTCACAAAAGAGGTGCTTAAGACAAATTTCTAAGAAAAAATTCATTTTATTCATTTGGTTTTCAAAAAAAAGCTTTCCTTTTCTCTTTCTTCCTCTCCATTCTCTCTGAAACGCTCTCAAAGGAGAGCTTCGACCCTCGGACTCCCCCGCGACTCCTCCGCTCCATCGTGCTTTGTCGTTGCACCGTCGTTCTTCATCGATGCGAACCGAAAAAGATCTCTATTTTACTATCATTATTTTTAAAAAAAAAAAACAGATCTGGGTTTAGATTGAAACCGATCTAGCCCAGATCTAAAAATGGTTGTGTTCCTTTTGATTTTTTTTTATTTTAAGCCTATTTCGTATTTTTGTTTTTATTCTTTTTATAACAAAACAACCCAGATCCACACTTAGATCTTCACAAAATAATTTAAAAAGGAAGTTTTTTTTTAAAAAAAATTGTATTTTATTTGAAATCTATTTTTTTTTTTTTACAATTTGTTTTATTTTTCATTCTAACCTTTTGCTTTTGCTTTTGATCAGCATTTGAACAAAGGAATCCCACACGATCATGACGAGTTCGGAGGGGTTCTGTCTACAGCTCCGACGGTGTCGATTCAAATCTCGGTACGGCCCCTTAGACTTTTTTTTCGGTTTTATCTTTATTAAATATTATATTAAATATGTATTGAATGCTTACTCCGAAATAATAAATAAATAAAGTCAACAAATATATATAATATAATGAATAAATATAAACATATATATATAAATAAATATACCTTCAGAACGAAAAATACTTCTTGAGTTGCTTTTGTATTGAATTTGCTCTGGATTTTTATTGACTTTTTGTTTTTGTGTTTTTTATAAAATCAAAGAAGGGTCCCTTGAAAATTTGTTTTCATGGCTCTTATAGCAAGATCGGTACATGTATTTCCCTATTTCTATCTTGTCTTATTTCTTGCCTTTACAGGTGATGATGGTAGTAGCAGATGGTGGCAGAGGCAAGTGGGGGTGGTGCCGGCAGTGGAAGCTAACGTGGTGGCACCCAAGTGGACAAGACAGCGACGGCTGGTGCAATTTGTTTAGGTATTAGGGTTTCTAAAAAAATTTTGTAAAATTGGGTCATTTGGGCTATGTATTGAGTTTTGTAATTTTTTGGACTTGGAATTATATTTGGACATATTAATTTAAAATAAATTTAAATTTAAAATTTTGGTTTATTCAAATGTTGGGCCCAGACAAATTAGGCTCCAACAACTGCCCCTCTTTACTCGTTGCTGTCTAATAGGAACTGAGCAAAGACAAAAAGGAAGCCCAAATTTGTCAGGTTTTATCTCTTCGACGCTCTTTCCTCAACTACCCCACCCTTTGCTTTATCAGTCGTTCAACTTTACTGCATCTGCTTCTTTACATCTTCGATGTTGTGATTCCATCTTGCTTTAAGGCAATTTCAAAAAGACAAAATTTGCTACTGTAACTTCACTCAATTTGCTTGCAACTTCAAGGGTTTGGTGTCGTAGCTTCATCTCTTGATCCATTTCTTTGTATTTCACCAGGAAGATGGGACTTGAAATTCTACTCCACTCCACTGCAACTTCAAAGAAATTGATATTTGCTTGTGTGAGATGCTAGCCTGAATCTCCCTTCTTGACTTTAGGGTAAAAGATGGGAATTTTTTTTTAGATGTTGGATGGTTGCAATCTGCCCCTGGCTCGGGATAAGAGATTAGCTGATGGTGTTCTGCCTAAGCTCGAGGTAAAAGATCGAATGGCTACAATCTACCTCAAGCTCGGGGCAAAAGATTGGCTGATGATGATCTTCCCTAGGCTCGGGGTAAGAGATTGGTTAATGATGATCTGCCCCAAGCTCGAGGTAAAAGATCGAATGGTTGTAATCTGCCCCAAGCTTGGCGTAAGAGATTGGCTGATGATGATCTGCCCTCGGCTTGGGGTAAAAGATTGGATGCCTTCAATTTACCTCAAGTTTGGGTTAAGAGATTGGCTGATGATGATCAGCCTCAAGCTCGGGGTAAGAGATTGGCTGATGATGATCTGTCCCAAGCTCGGGGTAAAAGATCGAATGGCTGAAATCTACCTCAGGCTCGGGGTAAGAGATTGGCTGATGATGATCTGCCCTAGGCTCGGGGTAAGAGATCGAATGGCTGCAATCTGCCTCAGGCTCGGGGTAAGAGATTGGATGATGATGTACTACCCCAAACTCGAGGCAAAAGATCAGATGACTTCAATCTACCTCAGGCTCGGGGTAAGAGATTGGCTGATGATGATCTACCCCAAGCTCGGGGTAAAATATTGAATGGTTGCAATCTACCTCAAGCTTGGTGTAAGAGATTGGCTGATGATGATTCGTCTCAGGCTCGGGATAAGAGATCGAATGGCTGAAATCTACCCTAGGCTCGGGGTAAGAGATTGGCTTATGATGATCTACCCAAGCTCGGGGTAAAAGATCAGATGGCTTCAATCTGCCCTAAGCTCGGGGTAAGAGATTGATTGATGGTGATCTGCCCTAGGCTCGAGGTAAAAGATTGGATGACTTCAATCTGCCTCAAGCTCGAGGTAAAAGATCGAAATCTTCATTCTGTCCTTCTTGATTAAGCGTAAAAGACTATAATCTTCAATCTGTCCTTCTTGATTAAGGGTAAAAGACTAAATGATAATGTAACTTCACTATATTCTAATTTGTAGTTTTGATATGCTTCACCGTAACTTTGAGATAAAAGATTTTCCATTGCAACTACAATTTGCTCCTCTTCGACTTTATGGTATAAGACTCGTCATTACGGCTTCAATCTTTTCCATCTTGTTTTCTAAGGTACCAAGTTCGCCGTTGCGACCTCAACCTTTCCCTTCATATCTTCTAAGGTACCAGGTTTACCGTTGCAGCCTCAACCTTTCCCTTAAAATCTTCATGGTATCGGGTTCGCCATTACGGCCTCAACCTTTCCCATCACATTTCATGGTACAGAATTCGTCGTTGCGGCCTCAATCTTTCCCATCATATCTTCTGAGGTACTGAGTTCGCTATTGTGGCCTCAACCTTTCCCGTCACATCTTTTAAGGTACCGGATTCGCTGTTGCGGTCTCAATCCTTCCCTTCAACTTCATGGTACCGAGTTCGCTATTGCGGCCTTAACCTTTCCCTTCAAATATGTAAAATATGCTTTCATGGACTTCTATGTAAGCTAGATTATTAGGATGTCGTGACTAGAATGAGTCAAATGCTCCTAACCACATGGGTATGAATGATGGATGCAAAAAGGTCATCTCTGAGAATGATTTTACTTTTAATCCTTAGGTCGACATTGTTCGTCGTTTGTCTAAGTCCTATCACTGATGTGTTGTCATGTTCTTTTTTCGTATGGTATCTTTTTCATGGAACCTAAATAGGTAGTCATATTTTGAAGTATTTATTTCAAAACTCTTCTATCCCTCGAGTTTGTGTTATTTCCAACTAATGGTCCTGTTTCAGGTCTCTGTACTATTTAGAAATTTTCCAAAATGATATGAAGAAATCTTTTATTCCTTATATCGTTAGACCACTAACTATTATTTCAAATACAAAAGTGCTTGAATCAAAGTTGTAAGGTGGATGAAATTGGATTTGATTGAAGGCAAAGCTTGTATGAATGAAAAGATTATTGGATCATTAACCATTATTTTGATGCAGAATTGCTTGAACATGGTCTCAAGGCGAATGAAATTTTATTGGAGGCGAAGCTAGTATGAATGAAAAGATTAAAAATGACCCATATTGGTTAGAAAGTTACCAAACGTAAAGTGAGTAAAGAATAGAGTTAGGTGCCCCAGATATCAAAGTATGAGCTTCACTAAGCAAACTTGATGAGGACCATTCTAAGCTTAACATGTGTTCATGAAACTTGGAGTACTCCGCCAATGCTTTAAGGTGTTAAGTTTCTCCACCTTGCTACTTTTGAGAGAGAGGACCATTTCACGCTCTTTTCTTCAAAATTGAGCCGCCCTTTCAGGTTTTCAACTTAAGTCTCCTTAGGTTTCGAGATGCCTTTACGAGTTTTCACCTCGACCTCTCCTTTTCTTTTTCTCATTTTTCTATTTTCTTTTTCCTTTTCCTTTTTCTCTTTTTTTTCTTTATTTTTTCTTCATTGAATCTGAGTTCACGAAGTTGGGCAAGTCTTTACCGTCCATTTCGATCAAAATCAAAGCTTCTCTAAAAAACTTTCACCTCATGAGACCTTTCCCAACTCAACATCCATTTTCCTTGGAAGACTTTTGTAAGCAAGATCCTTTTTAAAACTAGTGCTCTCTCGTGAAATTCTCTAGAGTAGATCCTTCTTTATCGTAAACCCTTGTCATTTGAATCATGATGGATGACTTTTAGTATCTTTTCTTCAATCAAGTTTAGCTGACTACATCTGGATTGGATCCATTCTGCTTAATCAGCTCTAATGAAATCTAGAGGGAAAGAAACTCGACTTCAATTGGTAGGACGACTTCCATTCTAGTGAGAAAGGTGTTGGCCCGGTGGATGTTCGGATAGAAGCTTGATAAGTCTCGAAGACAAATGGTGATTTCTAATGTCGAGCCTTTGTAAGTCTTATTGGTCACCTCCAATGCCCCATTCACTTTTTTTTTGCGATGTGGTGCTGAGTCGTGATACTTGTTCTTGAATTGGCTGTAGACTTTCGCTATCATGTTGTTGCTCAAATTCAAGTCATCGTCGGATATGATCCTTTTCGCATCCCATATGGACATATAATTTCATTTTCAATAATCTACTTAACCGTCGATTGACACAGGAAGTAGCAATCAATGATCATGCGGACAAATTGATGCTAATTAGAAACTTTTTTTACAAAGTTGGCTTGGTAATGTCCATGCTTCATAGAAAAAGGTCACGACGTGCAAAAATGAAGGAGAATAAATTTTCAAGATGCCCTTTACAAGTTTTTGTCTTGACTTTCCTTTCTTTTTTTTTTTTTTTTTTGCCTTTGGTTTCAAGATATCCTTAACAGGTTTTTATCTTGACCCTTTTTTATTTTTATTTTTTTAACATGTCGAGCCTCAATTTTTGAAGTTTCTATTGAATTTGATTGCATTCTTCCTACTATGGGAGCCTGTGTGTTACGACATCGGCTCCTTAAACTTGGCATGCTTTGATAGGATCATACAAAGACCTTTAGATTCTCGAGGCAGCTTGTCTTGTTTCTACAAAGACACATGTCTCGATTCTCACTTAATATCACAACTCTTCAATGTGATGTTTCTTTCGTGTCTTGCTCAACCATCCCTAGCAGATCGGGAGAAAAGTTACATCCTTGATCATTTTCAAAGTCTCAAAATTTTTTCGGACACATGTCTTACTTACAAGGGATTAAGTCAACAACAGTATTGCTCGTATCAAGGGACCTAGCATAAACGCAAAAGAGGATCAAAAGAATAATTAAACTAAAGAATGATTAATTGTGGTATGAACGAATGAGAAGAATGGTAAGGTGCTTACCAAATAGGACAAAAACAATGCGTTATTTTTATTTAAATAAAAGATGGTGCTCATGTGTCATTTATAAAAGGATCCCTATTACTCTTGGGCTTATAGTGATAAGTGTGTTCTGAATATTTTCCTGGAAAAGTCCTAAAAACCACAGGAAGCTCTTCCATAGTCTAGTTATCCAAAACACTTCCAAGGGTATAGGGACGAACCCTCAACAAGTTTCACTCTCAATATGACTTTTGCTTAAATTTTTATCATTCCCCATCTTGATTTATCATGTTTCCTCTCAGCTTTCATTTAGGGTTTATGACTCTATCTCACATGAGTGTTTTAAATATGGGGGATTTTATTGAAATTTAATGCATGAAGTGCAATGCAAATGAATGGTAAAATGCATGCAAAAAGGCGTTGATTCTAGTTCAATTCCGTTTAGAACAACTTTACTAGAAACAAATTCCTGTATACAAGGCAGATACATGTATGGTCGTGCATTAATGCTCAATGTCCTAATCATCCAAGCTAATTTACTCCGGTTTGATCCTGATTTCCAGTCCAAGGTATCGGTCTTGAATGGCTAAAGTCTGCAAATGGTTAGCCGTTTCTTGCACTTGGTGGAGCTATTGCTTTCGACATGGTCCTTATCTCAGACTTGCCTCTAAGAGCGTTGGAGTCATTCTTCATTTATTTCCAATTTCTTTGGCGAAGTCCTCTTGTCTTTGAATAGCCATAAATTCCTTTGATGGAAAGTAGTCCTCAGAGAATATTCGACAAGAGATCTTTTCTATTTTCCAAAAATGACACTGAAATCATACTAACAAAACTTGTGCACTAATACACCTTCTTTTGCCCTTTCTTCAACAGGTGTTTTGTGGCTAAGATTGCCAGAACATGGGTGATTCTTTTGTCAAGTCGGTCAAACAAATATGCAACCGTGTCCTCTACATGTCCTAATATTTTACGGAAGATGACTACTTCATACGAAGATGTTAACATCCTTTCTTGTATCTGAGTGTACTATGTCTTACAACTTTTTCAAAGCAATGTGCCCGTTCTCTTCTTTTTCCTTAATCAGGGTTGCAACCCAATGCTTGCTTGTCTAGAATAAGCTTTATTATTCTGAACCGTCTGGTAGTGGAGGGACATATCATTTTGTTCACGTTTCTAAAAATGAAGCAATCTAACTTGAGTTTAAGACAGATCATCAAATTCAAATTAGACATCTACTTCATTTGTCTTCCACCATGCTTCTTTTAGCTTTTGCAAATTTATATGGATTTCATTTATTTGGGTGTAATCTTGAATCCCTGATATGTACCTCTCTGACAGGTCATCACCTTTATCTTTGACCATATATGCACGACCACGTTGACTTCTACCTTATCAAGGAATCTGTTTTCTTATTAGCAGTTCTTTGTTTGGCAATAGAACATGAATCAACACCCTTCTTTTTTTATGAAAATGCAATAGAAACAGATTCAAAATAAGTTAGTACAATTAATACAAGAATAAAACTTGTAATTAAAAGCAAAGAAACAAGAATATAACCGTGTCTCTTACCTTGTTCGAGTAACCACTGAAGGTTTGGCATAATCTCACTCAAGGTAGGCTTGTATAGAATTACACAAGTTAATAAAATGTGCTGCTTATGAATGCATGAATGCATAAGAAAGGTATTGACTTATAGCTCAATTCTATTAGAAAAACCTTACTAGAAAGCAAATTCCTTTACATAAAACAGATACGTATATCGCGGCGTTCAAAAGACTTAATCTCCGTAGGAAGTCATTCAAATAGTCCTGGCTCGTCTCTGACTTTCGGTCCACAATATCATCTTGAAAAGGTTGAGTGATCAGTCACTTCTCGTACTTAGGCCATAGCTCAGATGATTACGCGATCTTTGTCTTACTCATCTGGCAGATCATCGATTTTCATTCTCTTTCTTTTTTTGCCATGTAAGCCCGACCATATTATCTTCTATTTCATCAAGGTACCAGTTTTCTTATGACCAGCTTTTCTATTTAGTAATTGAGCTTAGAACTATACCTCTCTTTGTATGAGGATGTAATGCAAGAAAAAATAATCAAAAGGCAAAAGAGAACACAAGTCAATATAATAACGAAATACAGATATAAAATAAAGATTCTAGTCTTGGGAGAATGCTAACAACTTGGTGTAGTTCTATCCTAAGGTAGACACTTAAGGCTCATTATATGCGATTCAAGTTCTAGAGTAGAGGTACCTAAACCAGGAGATTCCTCAATCCTCACCCATTACAGGCTCATACGGATGAGTTCGGTTTAGGGGGACACATTTCCCACATGTTTGCATGGAAGTGAAAACTTCATGAAAACATAGGTACAGATGTAATCCCGAAAGTGATCCATTATCCTGCACGGAGGTGAAAACCTCACGAAGAAGTAATTTCCTACTTCCACTTAAAAGGAAAGGAACAAATGTATATGAATGCAAACTTAGACTAACAAGTATCGATATAATATAATATCACACAGAAATGCAAAGGATTATATATTAAACAAAATCGAAAGTTTTAAAAAAAATTTAACAAAAAGACCCATAAATAATCAACTTTTGGCTTGACTCTCTTTTATTTTTTAAAGTCCCTAGTATAGCCGCCAAGCTGTTGAAACGTTTATTTTTTGAAAAACAAACAGGTCTCGAAAAATATTTTCAAATCAAAATATGGAGTCGCCACCAATCTTTTATTTGGTGTGATTGGATCACCACAAAATGTTTAAAGTCCGTTTTAAAAAACATTTTGGTCTTTGAAAATCCAGAAAATGGGTTTGGGAGTCGTTACGCATATGGAAGGATTATCACCCGCACACGCCCAAAATTGGTACCACATTGATTATTATCCGGTCTTGTTTGTCAAAATTTTAAAAACTCGAGTGAAGTTTTAAAATACAATCCTTAAATGCATAAGTTATTTTGAGAAAGAAATTGATTTTTGTTAGGAAGTCTTTGCTATTTTGAGGTGATTGAGAAAGAAAGTCACGTCTAGTGAGTTAGGACATAACGTTTCGAGCTCCAGAAATAACGAGCTTTCCTTTATTGTAAACTTTAAACCTTGAAAAAGGGTATTCGATTATCCCGGTTTGAAGAAAAGTCGCGCTTAGTAAGTTAAGATACAAATTTTCAAAACCCGAAATAAAGGAATATTGCCTCGATTTTAAATATTTTGGAGAAAAATCAAAAAATGACTTTAATTAAAAAATAGAGGAAGGAAAAAAAGTTAAATAACATAAAGAATGAACAAATATTCGAAAATAAATATGAGAAAAATAAAATACGAATTATGAATCAAAATGAACGAGAAAATACAAAATTAATTCTAAAAAAAGTTAAAAATTTATATACGAAAGTCAAAGAAAGGAAAAAAAGGGGATCGAAAATGAAGTTTCGAAGAGTTAGGGGTAAAAATGTGATTTTTGAGAAGTTTAGGATAAAAATGTGATTTTTTGGAAGTTTGGGGGCAAAATTTAATTTTTGAAAAGTTTTGGGGCTAAAATGTAATTTTGGAAAAGTTTAAGGGTTAAAATGTAATTTTAGAAAAATTTAGGGGTCAAAATGTAATATTGGAAAAGTTTGGTAGTTAAAATGTAAATTTTGAGAAGTTCTAGGGTTAAAATGTATTTTTTGAGAAGTTTAGGGGTTAAAATGTAATTTTTGAGAAGTTTAAGGGTTAAAATGTAATTTTGGAAAAGTTTAAGGGTTAAAATATGATTTTTAAAGAGAACAGGGGCTTTTTGCATAAATAACCCAAAATGATTAACACGTGGCAGCCTCTCATGCATCAGGAAGTCAAAGGACTAACTTGTAAAGCCTTCAAAATTACTGGGCAAATTTTAAAATAATAAAAAGTAATTCAAGAACTTAATTGAAACACAATGAAAATGGAGAAGGATTAAAGGGGAAATTTCCCCATTGTAAAAAAAATTGATTCTTACAAGCCAAAATGACATCACAAAGGGGGTGCTTAAGACAAATTTCTTAGAAAGAATTCATTTTATTCATTTGGTTTTCAAAAAAAAAGACTTTCTTTTTCTCCTTCTTTCTCTCAATTCTCTCTGAAACGCTCTCAAAGGAGAGCTCCGACCCTTGGACTCCCCCGCGACTCATCCGCTCCATCGTGCTTTGTCATTAGGCTGCCGTTCTCCATCGATGTGAACCACCGTTCGCGATGGCAGGTAAGAGAAAAAGATCTCTGTTTTACTATCATTATTTTAAAAAAAAAACAGATCTGGGTCTAGATCGAAACCCATTTATACCAGATCTAAAAATGGTTTTGTATTCCTTTTGATTTTTTTTTATTTTAAGCCTATTTTGTATTTTTGTTTTTATTCTTTTTATAACAAAACAACCTATATCCACACTTAGATCTTCACAAAATAATTTAAAAAGGAAGTTTTTTTTAAAAAAAATTGTATTTTATTTGAAATCTGTTTTTTTTACAATCTGTTTTTTTTATTCTAACCTTTTGCTTTTGCTTTCGATCAGCATTCGAACAGAGGAATCCCACACGATCATGACGAGTTCGGAGGGGTTCTGTCCACAGCTCCGACAGTATCGATTCAAATCTCGGTACGACCTCTTAGACTTCTTTTTCGGTTTTATATTTATTAAATATTATATTTAATATGTATTGAATGCTTACTCCGAGATAATAAATAAATAAAGTCAACAAATATATATAATATAATGAATAAATATAAACACATATATATTTATAAATGAATATACCTTCAGAACGAAAAACACTTCTTGAGTTGCTTTTGTATTGAATTTGTTTAGGATTTTTATTGATTTTTTGTTTTTGTGTTTTTCGTAAAATCAAAGAAGGGTCCCTTGAAAATTTGTTTTCATGGCTTTTATAGCCAGGTCGGTACATGTATTTCCTTATTTCTATCTTGTCTTGTTTCTTGCCTTTGCAGGTGATGATGGTAGTAGCAGATGGTGGCAGAGGCAAGTGGGGGTGATGCTGGTGGTGGAAGCTAACATGGGGGCACGCAAGTGGACAAGGTAGTGGCGACTGGTGCATTTTGTTTAGGTATTAGGGTTTTTGAAAAAAAATTGTAAAATTAGGTCATTTGGGCTGTAATTGGACTATGTATTGGGTTTTGTAATTTTTTGAACTTGTAATTATATTTGGACATTTTAATTTAAAATTTTGGTTTATTCAAATGTTGGGCCCGGACAAATTAGGCTCCAACAATGAGTATCGAAGTATCATTGGTAAGCTTCAATATGTGTGCATTACAAGACTAGACATTGCTTTTTGTGTTAATGAACTCAGTCAGTCTATGAACACACCTTGTGTGACACTCACTGGAGAGCAGTAAAGAGAGTGTTGTGATACTTGAATAGCACATTGAGCTCTGGTTTGCATTTCAATAAAGGTCCATTTGGCTTAGTTGGTTATTCAGATGTTGATTGGGCTTCTATAGTTGAAGATAGAAGATCAAATACAAGGTATTGCATCTACCTTGGGGCTAATCCCATAGCTTGGTCATCCAAAAAGCAAGCAGTGGCATCAAGATCCTTATCAGAAGCTGAGTACAGGATTCTAGCATATTGTGTGTCTAAGTTGTTATGGATAAAGCAAATTTTGACTGAGATTGGTGTACTTGTTGAACAACCACCAGTAGTGTGGTGTGATAATACCTCCACTGTGGCAATGGCAGCTAACTCAACTCATCATGCATGAGTAAAACATGTTGAGATTGATTATAACTTTGTTAGAGAAAAAGTTCTTGATGGAATGCTTCAAGTAAATTTTGTTCCATCAGAAAGCCAGGTGGCAGATGTGCTGATAAAGCCAATCACTCCAAAACAGTTTAGTTTCTTCAAAAAGCACTTCGAGTTGTTCTAGTTGAAGGAAAGGTTTAACAAAGATCAGAAACCATGGGAATGTTAGTGTATGAGCTGAAATGAAAGCAGTTATCAGCAGTTGTTGGTTAAGTTGGTTAGCAGCAATTGTTGGTTAAGTTGGTTATTAGAAGTTAATACTGATATTACGATTATGAGTCATTGCAGTTGTTATCAACAAGAGCTTTCATGTTGTATAAATACTATGTCATTCATAATCATGAAAGATTGAGAAAGATTGAATAAAATCAAGATTCAATCATTTTCCAATTTACTTTCTTTTGTTTAACAAGCTGAATTAGAGATCAAAATATCCAGAGACTGACTAAACTGTCACTTAGTAATAGATCGTTTGGGGGATCATCGAGTGATGAGAGTGATAGTTCTAACCCTCCTCGTCAGCTTATTTTCGAATATTTGGAACATAATCAACCATTTAGTCTTGAGCCTTTGGTTGACAAGGTATTCTTTTGTCCTTTGTTACATTAGCATTTGCCACTTATTGCGCACTCCCTAATTACCATGCATCATGCAGATTGCTGTTTTGGCATCTCGATTTCCGTCATGAAGGCATAAAGGAGATGTGATATATCACCTTCAAGTTGGATTTCAGTGGCATGGTATTTGTTTTCTTTTTTCATATGGCTCTTGTTTATTGCTATTGTGATTTTAAACTCGGTTATATCTGGAAATTTCTTTTTTTAAATGAAATACCAAAGGTCTAACTCTTCAAAATCTGGACGCCTTCTTTCTAACCTATCACTCTCTATCTACACCCTTACCAGGTACACATCTTGCCATCCTTCATATCTGGTTTGCTTCTCTGTATACTTTGTATACTGTGTGTTATATATTGGAACAGGTGGCAGCATGGATGGGTTCTGTGGCTTTCATGCTCGGGAGTTTCATGGTGCTAAAATGTCCTTAAAGATACCATTTCCTACACTTGGACTTGCTTTTTATAAGTTCAAAGTTTCATTCTGGAGTCCTGATTGAAGTCCATGAATCTCAAAAAGCTAATTCCCTTTTACGAGCCGCTGATAACTAGCTTTGGCTTTTACAAGTGAATCATCTAGATTTCAAGTTTTTCATTTCTCACAATACGTACCGAAGTTGAGCCAAGTTTTGAAGCATAACAAAACTCAACACTTAAACACGGAAGAAAATCTCAGTACCTCAGTAGATAAAAAACACTTCCAAACTGCTGTATCGACATTAGCTCTTGAAATTGCATGCATTATTTGTAGTTCTTACTCGTGGTTGTGACTAAAATGCATCGATTATGGTCGATACAGGGGGAGAAAAAGAAATAGACATGATAATCCATTTCATATAGTGCGCTTTCTAGTGATGCTGATGGCCTTGAAGAGGTAGATATCAACGGCTAGAGCATCTTAATTGTTTGATGATGATGATGATGATGATGATGATGATGATGATGAAATATCATTGAGTTTTGTATACACATCAGTCTTTCTGTGTTCTGAAATTGTAAAACATACTACTTGTACTCATATTATATTTCCGAAAATGTTTAAAAGGAACGAGTGGTGGTGAGTGAATCCTATTTCCCTCTCAACTTTCAAAACTTTCAACTTCATTTGTTGTTTCATTGTACTAGTACAGGTTTTGAATAATCACTTGTATTTTATCCCTCTTATATTTGATTTTTCAAGTATAAATTATAATTACGTAACTATATAATTAAAGAGCTAAGTAACAATGAATATTCAAACATGTGTCGCATATGTAATCAGTTGTACCCAATTCAGTTGTTGGATAGCTTTTCGCACTGTAAAAGATTAACAAAATTTTAATCAATATTTTTCTTAATTTTAACTTATCTAATGTGTCAATAAGAAAGAACAGTGTAACACAGGTTAACGTTACCAAGTAGCTCTTGTAGCTCAGTTGGTTAAAGCACCCGTTTAGTAAGAGGGAGGTCTTGAGTTCGACTCTCAACAAAAGCAGGTTGTGTTTTTTATTCCTTCTGAGTTCTGACATGTAATCTAGTTTAGTCATGAACTTCTTTAAAATACTTTCTATTGAGCTCTTAAGAAGGCTCTTGTAGCTCAGTTGGTTAGAGCACCCGTTTAGTAAGCGGGAGGTCTTGAGTTTGACTCTCAACAAGAGCAATTGTTTATAAGATTACAAAGTTTCAATTGAAAGATTGGATGATGCAACAGTGAATAAGCCTTCAGCATTTCTTTTTGCCCATTCTCTTTGCAAAGTAGTTTCAATGACAATCACAAAACTGGATGCTTCTAAAAGCAACTCAAAACCGAAGGATTGCTCTTCTCCATCCCAGAAATCAAGCTAACATTGCTTGTTCTTGGCCCACTTATTGTTGTTTAGGTCTTAAAACTTGAAGCCTATGTACCTTCCCTTGTTGAAATGCCTCAAAATCATGTGACCCGAGCACCATAACCTCAGAAGAAACTCCAGGAGATCGGAAGTGCGTTAACGGCTGGATTTTGCATCCAGGAAATTACAAAAGGCAACATTCATCATTTGGGGTTGATCCAATCAAGATGATGGCATAAACTTATTATATACATCTTATGTAAGCTCCATAACACATTGAACATATTCGAACTCCTTAACATTATTGAAACAGGTTTGGTCTCTGCTTTTATCTTTGAAACCAAACCTCGTAGTTTGCCACTTAATAATGAAAACTATTGTCCCAACCCAATCACATAAGATAGGATAGGAGGATCCGGCATTCATTTGGAGGTGGTACAAGCCTTATTATTAGGTTGGTTGAGCCCATTCATGTGGATCCACTTCACTATCCAACCTAACGTTGTTGTTGTTCTTTGAAAAACTTCATTTTTGTCCACTAAAGCCTAATTTTTAGTATTTTAAATTCCAATTCTGATTGTCGAGTTTAAAAAGTGCCGTGAAAATTTTTAATCTTTTTATATTGTTATGAAAAAATAGGATTTTTTACGCAAATAATTTAAAAATAATTAATTACGAAAAATGTATGGAAAATAAATTAATTACAAAAATAGGCATTTGTTACAGTGTTCTGACGTGTCGCTTGACATATTGGCGGCACCAAACTGTAATGTGATGATTTAAAATATCCAGAGGCCTGATATGTAAATTAACCACTTTAGTTAGCAGCTAAAAAAAAGAGGCTTGAAGGTGCCGCCTAACTGTGTCACAGTATCAAGCTTTCAAAAGGGTAAATTACCTCATAAACCTCCTGTAACAACCTAAACCCGACCTAGAAGGAATAGCTAAGTATAAGATGCCACCAAGTTAAAGAACAAACACCATGATAACAAGCACACGGTTGTATATTATAAAAGTTAAGCAAAGTATAATTCCAACATCAATAGTAATAGAGTAAATTCAAAGATCCCAAGGTTATATTCCTAACGTAACATAGCATAGTCCTACAAGTCCTAGAAGACCGAGCTCTCCGTCGCCGACCGCTAATTTTGAGAAGGCTTTGAAACAATAAACAACTAATCAATATACAATATATTGGTAATAATGACAGTGCATAAAGTAAGCAACAATTTCATAGAGACATTTATGTCACAATCAGTAATGCTCTAGTAGTGTTTATAGTGTCAGTACAACTGAGTTATAGTCGTGCGATGTTTACAGTGTCACTACTACAGAGTTATAACCATGTGATGTTTACAGTGTCACTAATACTGAGTTATAATCGTACGATATTTACAGTGTCACCGTCAAATCAAGATAGTATCGCAGTGTTTGCAGTGTCACTACCAATTCAGTACAGTATTACGGTGTTTACAGTGTCACCGTCAATTCAGTGATGCATTGCAGTGTTTACAGTGTCACTGCCATTTCAATACAGTATTACAGTGTTTACAGTGTCACCGTCATTTCAGTGTTGAAATCCAAATTACGAATGCACAAGCGAACATACATTGCACATGGTCTAGCACACGGTCGGGTACTAGCCCGTGTGTGTTACACAGTCATGCCCACGCCTGTGTGTCCAGACCGTGTAACTCACTATTTCCATTTCCATAAAATAGAGTGATCACACGGTCTCGCGCACCCCCGTGTGCCCAGACCGTGTAACTCACTATTTCTGAGTTCACCAGTCAAACATTCACACGGTCTAGCACACACGCCCGTGTCCCCAGGCCGTGTAACTCACTGTTTCTTACTTATATGACACATGGTCTAGACACACGCACATGGCCCCAGATCGTGTAACTCGCTATTTCTTATTGTATGACACACGGTCTAGACACACGCTTATGGCCCCACACCATATAACTCACTATTTCTTATTTGTATGACA
The DNA here is from genome assembly GCA_005610355.1 of Gossypioides kirkii. Taxonomy (NCBI): domain Eukaryota; kingdom Viridiplantae; phylum Streptophyta; class Magnoliopsida; order Malvales; family Malvaceae; genus Gossypioides; species Gossypioides kirkii. Next base: position 12,017,269 of record CP032252.1, read on the forward strand.
CACGACCTAGACACACGCCCGTGTGTCCACCCGTGTGCCGTCGAGCAGCAGTAAACCTGCACAATTTCTGCGAAAATATCAAAGAACTCAAGGGAAAAACAATCCCGGAGTAAAAGTGAACTTCCTCTCACGAACGGAAGCCTAAATCAAACTTCATATGATTCATTCCACATCATTTCCCCGAATCGTAACGATTCTCAAATCAATTCGTAAAGCTTTATAACAATCTCATTACTAACTCATGAAAACACTTACCTCGCTCAACATCGAATTTGCTGAACTATCTTGACGATATATCGTCAACGATATGATTTTCGCCTAAAGGAAACCATTACAATTCATCAACAACAATTCCAACAATTCCAATATAATTTCACACCGAAACTAAAATGCTTAGGAAATTCCAATTACTTACAAAATTAATCACAATTAACAGCGAGATAAAACAACTCCGTAACAGTTTTTCCGAGCAACAGCAAAAGTATGTTTTCCCTCAGTCTAGCCAACCCACAGTAAAAGTGTAAAAACACCCCACAAAGAACAAAACAAAACGATGAACAAAAGAGAAAAGAACAAAACGTTCTTCAACTTACTATCTAATAGCATAACTTCCACTCCAACAATTAGCAAATAAAAAAAATAATGTAATTTTATTGCACACACAAAGATTCGAACCCATGTCGGCAATAAACAAGTAGGCAACGAACAATTATGTGACCATTAAACCACTAGACTCATCATTAAAACCATTTTGCACAGAAGTCAATTTATGTAACTCACTCATGACTTCAAGTTCACAGAAGGGGAAAATTATTAAAGTTTGCAAAAGCTAATACTCGAACTCATTCCAAATAGCCAATTAAAGCACATAAATCATAGTAGCAAAGACAATTTCAATGACATGCTTCGCAAGGAAAAGGTTAAAAATTCGGGGCGCTACACTTCTTTTATTTATTATTTTCTTTTATTCCCTTTTAATACCAAAAATAGAGAGGCCTATTACTAATTAATCCAAAAAGTTTTTCTATCAAAAAATATTTTTGTAAAAAGGTCAATTTCAACTAGAAATAAATTTTATTTATTTTTGAAAAAAAATTATTCAAATAATGTCTAACATAACAGTTAATGGTATTCATAATAGTTTTTTTTTTCACTCATATTATATTTGGAAACTATAAGTTTAACTAATAATTATAACTCATACATAATAAGATTTTTCTAAAATTTTTATAATTATAATTTTATATTGTGGTCGTAAATCAAATTGATAATAAAATTATATTTATTTTTCAAAAAATAAATAAAATTTATTTCCAGTTGAAATCAACTTTTTTATAAAAAAAAAATTTGATAGAAATTTTTTTTTAGATTAATTGGTAAGAGACCTCCTTACTTTTTATGTTAAAATGGAATAAAAGAAAATAATAAATAGGAGGGTTTTATAAGATATTTTTTTTTTGAAAGTTTGGTGCCGCCACACTGTCAAGGGACACCTTAAAGCTTTTTCTTCACATGTCAATTAAAATGGTAAATTTACATATTAGGTCTCTGGATATTTTAAGTCATCACATTTCAGTCTAGTGCTGTCAATATATCAGACGATACCGTCAGAACACTATAACAAATGTCTATTTTCGTAATTAATATATTTTCATACTTTTTAAATTTTTTATTTTTTATATCATTTGAATAAAACAAACTTAAAAAAAAAATACTGTGAGAGGATGGTTTATTTAAAAAGGACATCATGTGAAAAAAATATCATATTTTTATATTATTTAAAATGGTAATTAAATAAATTAAACTTAAAATATGTAAGCACATCAAAATTTCATAATGACTTTGGGTGGAAAATTTTATATAAAAAATTTACAAATAATTTATATTAAAATTTTATAAATAACTTATTAATGTGTCGTTTAGAATACTAAATATAACATATTTCAAAAATAAATAAATAAAATAACAGTAAAGGGAAGTAAGGTCTAATCCTCAGAGATCGGAGTGTAAAGAATCTTGTCTATCGAGATCGTGGGTGAAATCTTGCCCAAAAAAAGCAGCGAAATCTGGGAAAAATAAAAAAAACAGAATTAAAAGAAGTAGAAAATAGAAGTGTGGAAAAATAAATTGCATAAAATAAACAAAGTCGAAAGAAGAAGGGTTTTATCGATATTTAGAGATCCAGTCTCCGGTTATCTTGATTTTTCCTCTGTTCAATCATAGACTTTGGATGGTTCTTCTCGTGCCCGAATAAGTCAGTTATAGTGGAAAAGGATGCCTACGACCACCAACTCCAGATATAATTTTTTTTAAAGAAACCTGACTCTAGCCAACCGTCGCTCTAATGGGACCGTCTTACACTAGATCACATTTTCCCAATGATGAATGTCACGCCGTTTTGTCCCTTTGGTTCGGCAACCTCTGACACAGTAAGTTAGCAAACCAACTGTGTAACCTTCTCAAAACACACAAAGTGGTCGTCTTTGCACAAGATGAAAAGAGTACTTTTGTAGAGATTTTGGATGGAAGCGTCAATCTAGTAATACAGAGAATTGATGAATACTCGGGTAAAAAGAATTAAGCGTGGATTCTAAGCCAAATTAATAGGATCATACTCACAAAATATATATAATTAATATCCAAAAGTATGTCATATTTAAGCATTATCACTTATATTAAAATTTATAAATATATTTTTATTAAAAAAACATCATATTATAAATTTATATCTTTGTCAAAAATCATATTATTTATAAGAAGTGTTTTGAAAGTTATTGAACATTTTATAGAACTTTTTTTATAATGGTTATATATTATAAATTTATATCTTTTAATCTAATTTACTTATTATAAAAAGGGCTATAATAAGTCTTTCTCCAAATTAAGTTTATATAAATGTTTAAGTTTATAACAATTTTTATAATCAAAGTTATAGATTGTTTGTATTCTGAACCCAAATATAAAGTTGTAGATGATAGTTTTGCAAAGATAAAAGGTTTTCTTGTACCATATTGTGGGGTACAATATCATTTGAGAGAATGGAGCTAGACACAAGTACCGATAACAACTCGTAAACTCTTTAACTTGAAACATTCAAAGTTTCAAAATATGATTGAAAGGACATTGTTGTTTTAAAAAAAATCATATTAACAATATCACTTTAGTATAAAAAGATAAGGTTGGATCGTACTTGAAAGATTTGAAACAACAATTGCAAGTAAATTGAGTAGTGCCAAAAGCAATGCCTAAGAGCAATACCAATTTCTTTAGGCACTAATAAAGAACAAGGCAGAAAATAATGAACACTCAATATGCTTATGCAGTCGGTATTCCTACATCTGTTGGGTCTTACCCAAAGAGATAATTCACTATCTTAACACTTCGTACGTCAAGTAATTACAAGTAGGGGTGTTCAATTAGTTAACCGACCCGAACTACCATTTACTGAATTAACCGACCCTTTTAAACCCCTAATTGATAATCGAACCAAAATTTATTTAAAAAAAATTAACTGAACCAAATTTTTTTTTTTTGAAAATATAACCAAATCAAACATTTTTAGTTAATTAAATCGGTTAACTGAATTAACCAAAATTTATATGTTTTTTTTTTATTTTTGTTTAAAACAAGTATAAAACAAATCAAAAATTAACCGAATTAACTAAATTAACCGACCGGATTTTAGGCTAGTATTTATATATTTTAATATTATTTATTAAGTTCAATTAATTCGGTTAACCGACCGGTTTTGAACCGAATTAACCATTAATCGAATTTTCAAAAAATTATTAACCGACCCCCGATCGAAATAATTCGATTTGCATACCCCTAATTACAAGCACTAACACTCACCAGATTAACAATCTAACTTTTGCACCTAAGATCTAAATCACTCTACTTTAAGTTTTCCTCTCGAAAACTCAAGATAAAAACTAAATGACTCACTTGATTACTTACAAAATGCCCTCTGAAAAAGAAGTTTTAAATAAAAAAAAATAAGAGCTAAAATTGTCCACACCTTTTACCTACAAAAAAAAAACCTTTCAATATATAAGAGTTTAAGCAATGTTAACATAAAATATCAATTACCATCAATCTTCCCATCAAAATAGCAAGATAAGCAACATATAAAATATCTTCAATAAGTTTAGGATCAAAGATATGTTATCAAGTTAGCCGATCCAATTTAATCTTCTCAAAATAGGAAAGTCAATTTGCTTGATCAAATTCAAGCCAATGTTCAAGATATATTCCTATAATAGTTTGGATATCATATATGAGCTTTAACATCTCCACATAATCAACAAAGATCACAACCCAAAGATTTGTTAATAAAAATTCCAAGCCAATATAAGGTATGTCGAAACTATTTTTTGGAACGAGGTTTCGAAAATTATTTTAAAATTTGAAAATGGGAGTCGCCATCAATCTTTTAATTTGGTGTGATTGGATCACCTAAAACTATTTGAATTTATTTTGTAAAACACTTGGTCTACAAAATCCAGAACAATGGGCTCAGGAGTCGGTTACATGCGAGGAAGGTTTAACACCCTCACACGCCCGAAATCGGTACCTAATCGATTATTTAGTGTATTAATTGTTGAAAATCGATAATTCGAGTAGAAATTCAAAATGCCATTCATGAATTAGATGTTATAACAAGATGCTCGAATATTTAAGTTCGAAGCAAAATCACGCCCAACACGTTAGGACACAATTTTGAGTCTTCTAAAATAAAAGAACATCGAATGATTATAAATTTTGAATAGTATACTCGATTATTTAGGTTTAAAGAAAAGATCGTACTCAATACATTAGAGCACGATCTCTCAAATCCCTTTTAATAAAGAATATTTTTGAATTGAAATAATTTACAAAATCTTGTAAAATAATGAACTTCTATATTTTCTAAAAATGATTTCGTAAAAGACGGACAAGAATGTGCAATTTGCAAGTGGAATAGTCATTATCGATTTTAAAGCAGCCATTTGATATTTTAGGCTTGAAAGAAAGTAATGCTCAATTCATTAGAGCACTACCCTCTAAATCCCCCAAAACAAAGTAACTCTACTTTAAAAGCATAATTTTTATACATTTGAAATATATAATTCAATCGAATAAGTATGCACCTCGCCCTTTTTTTTAACAAACAAAAAAATCAAAAGGAGTTAAAGCGTAAAGTAACTTAAAGCAAAAAAAAAAGTGGAACGATTGCATGCAAAAATAGCAATATAATATAATGCATGAGAAATGAAAATTATGCCACACATAATAGACAATGGGATAAAGATTTGAAATTTAATATGATGAAATCAAAATGGAAGGAATTTATTTTTTATAAAAAGGTAAGCAACTGATTTGAAAGAGGAGGAAACAATTCGAGATTTAGAAATTTAGTAAGAAATGAAAATAAAAGATCCACGGCCTAATTTTAAAGATTAAGAGGATTAAATGACGTTCTTTGTATTCAAAAAAGATTTGAAGATTAAAGAAATTTTAGAAATGAAATAAAATAAAATTTAGGGGTAAGATTTTAGTATATAAAAACAAGGGGATCAAAATGAGTAATAAACGCCAATCTGGGACACGTGGCAAAATTTAAACTGCCAAGGGATTAAATTAAAAAAACGTGAAATTAGGGGAATTATTGAAATACACTTAAGACATGAGAGAGATTAAATCATGTGTTCAAAAAATGTGGAGGGGCTAAATCCGCAAATAACTCTAAAAATTTAATGTGAGAATGAAATGCGAATGAATGCATGTATGCAATGCAAGAGAAGGCGTTGATTCTGAATTCAATTCCATTAGATAAACTTCACTAGTAGATAGATTTCTTTACATAGAACAAGTTACATAAATGGCTTTGCCTTAGTGCCTAAAGCCCTAATTTTTCTAAGAAGTTCGACCAATTTTTGTCCTCGTGCTGACTTTGACTCATATTGCAAGCTTAACTCGTCAACTTCCATGGCTAGCATCTACACGTGATCAACCGCTTCTCGCATCCGTGCAAGTGCTTCACCTATAACATAATTTCTCTCTCCAGCTTGCCTCTGGGCTTGCTAGGTGTGCCATTCACTTGCTTCTAAATTCCTTTCTAGAACTTCGACCCTTATTTCATTATTTTGGAGTGAAGCTTTGAGCTATTGTACTCTTTTCCTCAATTCTCTATTTTCGTCTTGACGTGCCTTGAATTCTATGACAGAATTTCGGCTGCGGTGTTTATGCAGAGATTCCTCTAATTCAACAATTCTAGCCTCCATCTCGGTTATTTGGGCTTTTAATTCAACTTTTTCAACTTGACTTTCTAATAATTCTCCTTTTATGGCATTTTCTCGAGCTTGATCGTCTTGAAAATTCCTCTTCTATTGCTCTGCTCGGTCCTTCTGTTCTCGAATCTCTCGTTGCCATTGCTTAAAGGTCTTACCAAGTCCAGCATTCTTTACGGGTTGACGAAGCTTCTTATAGTGTTCCTTCAAATCTTCCAAGTCTTCCTCGGCCTTATTCTTCTCTTTTCTCAACTTTTCAGCCTCTAACTTGTGAATGTCTACATCCAGCCCTAACTTCATCTTATCCTCTTCCAAGACTTTTATCCTCTTCCCAAATTTCAAGCTCTTCCTTTCAAAATCCTGCTCTACGATGTCCAACTCTGATGGGATTACTTGTAAGCATTTCTCTAATGATCTGGCATCGTCAGGGTTCGATGCTGGAATATTATCATTAACCCTTTTACTCCTCTACCAATCATATTCCGGTGTCGTCATCGGGTTTACAACGAACACCTTCATCCTATATGCTTGCCTCCATGCGTTTCTTATCTCCCTGACCCTCTTCTTGTAGTTATCCCTTTTATAGGTGAACTCCCACTAGGCCAAACCATGTGTTTTCGGTATGAACTGCCTTGACTTGTATTGCCTCAACACAAGTAGAGGGGCATATCCTATGGCTCCCCATACTCCAAGTAAGAGAACCCAATCAAAATTACCACAGCAATAACGGAGCTCGTCGATGATAAGCCACGATGCCTTCCACTCTATTTCCTCTTCTCGGAGATTTTGAAGAACTGCCATCCATTTTTCTCCAGATATATTGAACTCCTTTTGCGTCACTACAAATTCCTTCAAAGGTGAGTAGTCCACTGAGTATGCCTTATACGAGATCCTTTCCTTCTTCCAAAAATAGCTATGAAACCAAACCATCAAAAGTGGTGCACAGCCAATGAACCTTCCTTCGTCTTTCCGTTGACAAGCACTTAGCGATCTGAAGGTCTCAGCGAGGATTGCTGGGACAGGTGTGACGCTCTTACTAATGCGGTCGAAGAGATCCACAACTGCATCCTCTATGTGCCCTAATGCTTTCGGGAAGATAACCAACCCATAAATACTCAAAGCGAAAAGGTCAATAGGTTTCTTCATATTCGGATGTGCTAATATTAGATCCTTCAAACTCTTCCAAGTGATGCATTTATTATCCCCTTTTACCTTGATCCTAGATGTCACCCACTGTTCACTCATCCCGGTTATATTTATCAACCTCTTCAGAAGGGTCGGGACACACGCAGCTCTTGAGTAAACTTTGTCAACTTGAATCTTCGGGCAACGGATTAACGCAGTATATTCCTCCACGGTGGGTGTAATGTCGAAGCTTCGAAAGGAAAAGCAACTATACGCGGGATTCCAATGTTGGGTGAGAGCACGAAAGAGGTGCTTGTCTATTTTTACCTCGAGCAGATAAGGCAAATCTCCATATTCTCTATAAAACACCTGTTTCATTTCATCATTCCATTGACCTCAAATATCCCTTAGCTCTTGTACACTGTTTTGGGTCACGTTTACTCGAGTGTGATCCCAAAATTCTGATAAATGGCCTTCTACCAAACTGTCTCCCTTCAGACCATAAACGCACGGCCATGTTGTCTTCTATTCTATTAAGAATCTCGTTTTCCATGTCAAAACTCTTTACTTGGTAATCGAGTATGAACCAACACCTTTTCTTATAATGAAAATGCAATGCACAAAATAAAACAAAGACAAAATAAGGCATGTTAGTACATTAATCACAAAAGTAAAATATAATCATGAAATTACAACTAAAAGCAGAAATAATAACACGTCTCTCCTATTTAGGTGACCGCTAAGGTTTGTTGCGATGTTTGGGTAGTCTTCTAAAGTCAATTACATGCGGTTTGAGTTCTAAAGTACGGGTACTTGAACCAGCCAATTCCTCTATCCTCACCTATTATAGGCTCATACAGACGAGTTTGATTCAAGGGGATACATTTCCCATAAGTTTGCACGGAAGTGAAAGCTTCACGAAAACATAGGTACGGATGTATTCCCGAAAGCGATCCACTATCTTGCACGGAAGTGAAGACCTCACGAAGGTATAGTTTCACACTTCCACTTAAGGGGTAAAGTAACCGATCAATGCAAATGCATGAGACCCTCACTTCGATAGCGAACAAATTAAACTAAAAAAATGAACATAAAATGCAAGGATCACAAATTAAATTTAACTCGAACTTTGATTTTCAATCAAAAGACCCAAAATAATCGACTCACGGCTTGACTCTCTTATTCTTCCCTAGTGGAATCGCCAAGCTGTCGAAATCATTTTTTGGAACGAGGTTTCGAAAATTATTTTAAAATTTGAAAATGGGAGTCGCCACCAATCTTTTAATTTGGTGTGATTGGATCACCTAAAAATGTTTGAATTTATTTTGTAAAACACTTGGTCTACAAAATCCAGAAAAATGGGCTCGGGAGTCGATTACGTGCGAGGAAGGTTTAGCACCTTCACACGCCCGAAACCAGTACCTAATCGATTATTTAGTGTCTTAATTGTTGAAAATCAAAAATTCGAGTAGAAATTCAAAATGTCATTCATGAATTAGATGTTATAACAAGATGCTCGAATATTTAAGTTCGAAGCAAAATCACGCCCAACACGTTAGGACACAATTTTGAGTCTTCTAAAATAAAAGAACATCGAATGATTATAAATTTTGAATAGTATACTCGATTATTTAGGTTTAAAGAAAAGATCGTACTCAATACATTAGAGCACAATCTCTCAAATCCCTTTTAATAAAGAATATTTTTTAATTGAAATAATTTACAAAATCTTGTAAAATAATGAACTTCTATATTTTCTAAAAATGATTTCGTAAAAGACGGACAAGAATGTGCAATTTGCAAGTGGAATAGTCATTATCGATTTTAAAGCAGCCATTTGATATTTTAGGCTTGAAAGAAAATAATGCTCAATTCATTAGAGCACTACCCTCTAAATCCCCCAAAACAAAGTAACTCTACTTTAAAAGCATAATTTTTATACATTTGAAATATATAATTCAATCGAATAAGTATGCACCTCGCCCTTTTTTTTAGCAAACAAAAAAATCAAAAGGAGTTAAAGCGTAAAGTAACTTAAAGCAAAAAAAAAAAGTGGAACGATTGCATGCAAAAATAGCAATATAATATAATGCATGAGAAATGAAAATTATGCCACACATAATAGACAATGGGATAAAGATTTGAAATTTAATATGATGAAATCAAAATGGAAGGAATTTATTTTTTATAAAAAGGTAAGCAACTGATTTGAAAGAGGAGGAAACAATTCGAGATTTAGAAATTTAGTAAAAAAATGAAAATAAAAGATCCACGGCCTAATTTTAAAGATTAAGAGGATTAAATGACGTTCTTTGTATTCAAAAAAGATTTGAAGATTAAAGAAATTTTAGAAATGAAATAAAATAAAATTTAGGGGTAAGATTTTAGTATATAAAAACAAAGGGATCAAAATGAGTAATAAACGCCAATCTGAGACACGTGGCAAAATTTAAACTACCAAGGGATTAAATTAAAAAAACGTGAAATTAGGGAAATTATTGAAATACACTTAAGACATGAGAAAGATTAAATCATGTGTTCAAAAAATGTGGAGGGGCTAAATCTGCAAATAACTCTAAAAACAAAAACACACGGATCATCTCCTGGTCGGGTCAGGTGCGATGTGGGTTTACGCTAAACGGCATCGTTTTAGAGCTCACCAGCTTGAGTCTAAACGATGCCATTCCAGGAGTCATTTAAAAGCCAATTTTTACCAAATATCTCATTTTTGCCTTTGATTTTTAAAAAAAAAAAAAAAAAAAACTTCTCCTTCATTCTTTTCTCTGTGCAGACGTCGAAGCCCTTCATGCTGTCGTCCTTCCACCGCGAATCGTCGCCCTCCATCACCGGCGATGGCCGTATACGATGGTCGGGCTTCAAAAGGTTACCCCTTTTTTTTTTTTTTTTGAAAACTAGATTAGTTTTTAAAAAAACCTAAAATCTGCTCTCTTTTTCTTTTTAAAAAAAAAATTAGATCTGAACCTAGATCTAAAACTTTAAAAGATTAGAACATTCATTCTTATTATTATTTGAAATCTACCCTTTTTTTAAAAAAAGAGTTTAGATTTAAACCTAAATCTTAAAAAGTGAAATTTAAAAAATTTTCGAATCTGGTTATATTTTCAGATTCCTAAAAAGGCAGAAAAGCTTTCCGTTTGGCTTTTAATTCTTTTTTTGTCTTTTGAACGAGATTATTCGTTAAAAAAATGATGTATTTAGAGTAGATACATGTATATATCTATATGTATATGTACGAAATAATATACCTTGTGGATATCACTTCTAAGATTTCTTTGAATTCGAATCCTTTTGCTATTTCTTTTCTGATTTTCCTTGCATATATTTTTCCTTCTCTTGATTTTTTTTATTGATTTTCTTTCCTCTTCGTGTTACTGATTTTGTGATGGCTTTTATAGCCATCAGAGATTACAAAGATACTGTTACTTTGCCCTCTGTCTTCTTTCTCTGTTATTCTTCGTTGTTTCTTTCTTGCAGGTTCATTTTCATGTTACGGTGGAGGCATCGGCAGGAGTCAACGGCATTGAAAGGCGTGCCCCTTGCCATTTTGATGCAAGAGGGGTAGCAGGGAGGCTTCGGGCAGAGGGATTGCATTGGGCAAAGCCGTTTTCGGGAACCGAACAGTTACGAGGATCAAGGAGTCAAAGGTCAGCCACTGAAGGGTCACCTAGCTAACGTGGCGCTGATGTGGCATTGACGTGAGAGCTGACGTGGCAGTGTTGACGTGGTGATGGCGGTTGGAAGACTCTTAGCATCTTCTAGGGTTTCTGATATTTGTGTTTGGGTTTCTTGGGCCTGTGTGTGTTAGGTTTAGGATTTGGGTTGTAATTTGGATTTCTCAAATTGTAAATGGACTTTAAAATTTAATTTATGTTTGGGTTTTATTTATTTTCTGATTTATAGCCCGGTTAAAATTAAGCTTCTACAGGTAAGTTATGAGGCTGAGCAGCAGTGGTAGACCATAGTAGGCACTAGTCATGGAACTGCTCTAAGCACTCCTCTCATAATTGTCTCAACAATAAAATCTTTATTAAAGTTATTAAAAGCACATATTTAACTTCACTAAGCAAACTTCAATCCATCAAGATATGTCCAAAGCTCATAAAAACAATTATTGGATCATAAAGTCAACACATCTTCTTAGATTGTATATCTCAATTTATAAGGTAAATACATCACATAAGAATCCTTGAAAAATAACATTGTTTGATTCAATCTCTTCTCTAGTAATAAATACAAAATTGTTTGCACAAAATCCTCAAAAATATGGAAGCAAATAATCAAGATATTTTGGTCGAACATGCTAACAAATAAGGCAAATTATGAGTTCGAATAGTGTTAGACAGTAATGGGCACTGATCCTTAGCATTCCTCATAGATTTCCTCAACAGGCTCGTTCCTGACATTTTTTGGGCCCTAGGCAAAATAATAAAATAGGGTTTTAGGTTCTTTAAAAAGTGGAGGAAAAAAATAGATCTCTTAAAAGTTGGTAAAAAAAATTTTGAGCCCTTAAAAGCTAAAAATAATAATTTTTGGGGCCACTTAAAAATTGGTAAAAAAAAATTTGGCCTTTAAAAGATTAATTTTTTTGGATCTCTTTTAGCTTTGGGCCCTAGGCGGCCATACCTCCAAACGACCCCCAATATCAAGCCTGTTCCTCAACAATATTAGAATGTTGCATACTTCATAATTTCATTTGTAGGTAGGATTTGAATGATCCATATTTTGAAGAGTATATTAAAGAAGATCCAGATTCAAATGATGATAAGGAGTACTCGTTAAATGCTAAAGAGAAAATAACCAACAATTATAGAATGCTAGAACAATTAGATAAAATTGCATATGATGTTTATTGTTCTTGTTAATGTTATTAGTAATCATATTATCAACTACTTTCTTTTACTAATATATTACATATAATGATTTGATTTCAATTTTCTTACTCGTTTAGAACAATTTTTTTATCTTACTGATATTTTTAAAAATATATATAAATTACATAATTTTATGATTACAAATTGTATTACCAAACATAATATAAAAATTACAATGTAATTACACTTTATCAATCAAACGCGTCTAGAGAATTATAATTTTTTATAATTACAAGAGAGTGTAATTACTACCTAGTAATTACACTTTCATCCAATTCTTTTGTGCTATCTAAACATACCTTGAATGTGGTTTTGGTTGAAATGATAAGGTTAAGATAATAAATATCTTTGGCTCAAATCTCATTTTGTATATGTATTTTTAAATTTTGTATGAAAATATAAAAAGATAAAAACATCTTCAAAATAACATTTGTTGCTTTGTAAAAATAATGGTCTTTTGATAATTTTACAACTGAATTAGGATCCGATTGATGGGTGACACCAACTTAATCAAACTTTTAAATAATAGTATAGATATTTAAAATAAAATCTAAAATATAATTTTATAATTATAAACTAATATAAACTAATATTATTTACTTAATTCATATCAAAGTACTTATAAACTTAAAAAGTAATTTTTTTTAAACTGTAAAAGCACCTTTTAACCATTTTTGCTTTTGTTGGAAAAACCTTTTCTAGAAAAATTTTGGATAACAAAATCACTTTGTTTACTTTGACCCTGGAGAAGTGCCTTTTTCAGATCACCTAAAGTAAACACCATTAATATGGTAACTACTAAGTATCAATCATATTATTAATTTTTAATTGTTACTTATAAATTTCTACAGTAAACAAGAACAAAGTCGAGAGATTGAAAAATATCTTAATTTTTTTATAAATGTAAAATTTCAATTTTGACTTCATTGAAAAATTAATAATTGAATGTAATGTAATTGGCTTCTACCCTCTATCTGCAAGGGGCCAATCCAAAACTTATGGTTAGAAAAGAGGAGGGTGGGGTGGATCTTAAACTGAAGAGGTGCTGGTGCCCCCATGGAATCGTGCAGGGATTTGGTTGGTAGGCACTGAGCAGAGCAACACCATGGGTTTTGTTTCTTTTGCACTTTCACAACACACAGCAAAGTTGCGGCAGTGCCACCATCCAATCCTATCATGGATGTTGACTCTCTGTCAATGTACCCAATAATGCATCTGCATACCCCCTTCGTTTTCATTGCCCTTCGCTATATCTCAACACTGGTTTTTTCTTCTTCTTCTTTTTATACAAGTGAATAATTACATTACTATAAGAGAAGAGAGAAAGTGTTTATAAACATCGGGATTGAACTCTAGACATCATGCAAATGTATATTAAATTAATTTAAACTTTGGTTTTGGGATTTGCTTCTTTCCTTCGAATTTGTATAATTTGTCGAAATCTAAAATTATTTCTGGTAATATGATCATTTGAATGTAAGATTATTTAGTATATTACAAAGTATATATCTCATTCGAATCGAATGTACTATTTCGATGTTTGGTAGATGAAATATAAAAATACTTAAAATCACATTTTATAAATCATATATATAATCTACAATAAAATTTTCATGTAATTATAGTAACTTTCTTATGTGGCATACTAATACATCAACTTTAATTTAGTGCGCATTTGTATACAAAATTTTTTTATTCAATTTTGATATTTGTCTAACCTGTTATTCATGTGACATTATTTTCGTTAAGTCATGTGTAAATTACTGACATGATATTTTATTAAGTTAAAAACAAACAAATTAATTTCACCTTGATTAAAAAAAACATGCTTGAAAAAATTTCTTATCTTTTTTTACTTTGGTGAAAATAATTTAAATTTATTTATTTTCTAGCTTAATAAAATGTTATGTCAGCAATTTAGACATGATTTAACAGAAAATAGTGTCATATAGATAACAGGTTAATGAAAGGTAAAAATTAAATCAAAATTAAAATTTGATGTATACAAATATATCAAATTAAAATTAGTACATCAAAATTCATATATAATTTTAATATTTATCTTAAATATAAATAATACCATACTTCCATGCATAATTACTGTAATAGGTAATAACCAATAGAACATTTTATTTTATTTTATTTTATTTTATTTAAGCAAATTTTTTTATCTAATTTTAAAGTTGTGAACATAATCACAATTATTACAGGAAGTGATTCTGTAATGACTACAGTAATACGTAAATGGATAGCAATGTTAAAATAAATGATTTAGACAATGATAATGTTTACACCCTTGCAAAAGATCCTTACATTCGAATGTAAGTTGATACATATTAATAAATCATTTATATTATTTTCAACAAATCATCTTTTATTAATGATTGGAAAAACTTGCAAACCTCGAAAAAAAAAATAAGATGTTGCACCTCGAAATCATGTGTATTGTTTTCAAACGTAAACTTTAATGTGTTATATTAATCTTTCTTACTCGTCTATGATTTTTTTTACAAGAAAAAGGATAAAATCATAATTAAACTAGACGAGATCATCATGCAATAATCATAGAACTTCATTCGATAATTGCATGAAAATATACTTAAAAGCTTTGAAAACGTTATTGACACTAATCCATCAATTATTATGTTTTTCTCTTTGAAAATATGTGTAATCTGAACCGTTCAAGATAACTAAAGTAACTCCTTGATAGCTTGTAGTACTACTGAATGATGATGCTCAGTGAAAAATATTTGAATGAATTGGATGGTTGCAACACTATCCATCTCAAGAACCACCTGTTTCAAACCTAAATTCCAAGCTACTTGGAAGTCCTCAAGTGCACCCCAAAGCTCAGCATTAATAACAGAGCCCTAAATTCCAAGCTACTTGGAAGTCCTCAAGTGCACCCCAAAGCTCAGCATTAATAACAGAGCATGATCCAATATTTTTAGAAAAATCAGCTACCCAATTACCATGTTGGTCATGGGTTAAGCCCCTTGCTATAGCGCTCTCAAACTCAATACAAACAGCACCATCCGTATTAACCTTGTGCCATCCTTTTGCAGGAGCATTCCAACTAATGAGTCTGCATGTTTTAGCTTGTCTATGCATAAAAGGACTCGCCATTCCATGCTTCGAATGAAGAAACAAGTCTCTCATCCGGAAGCTTTTCTCCAACACACTTTCCCATTCAATAAAGTTTGTATTAAACACGTAATTATTCCTGCAAATCCAGAGATGCCAGCAAATGAAACCAAATAGAGTTTGCCATTCATTAGGGCCATGTGCAAAATAAGTGGGATTCGAAATGTTGACTTCGAACCATGCTTCCAAACTGATGGTGAAAAATTCACGACTCTTATTTAGCTTTACCAACAACACCCATGTCACCACAGTTGGAGTGCATAACCGCAATACGTTTAGAACACCACAAGCCTTGCAACTTGCATCATTTTATTCATATACACAAACATATAAAAATTTAGAACCCAAATATATTTATTAAAGTTTCAAATAAAAATTGTTTTAGTTCAAATGGTAAATGAAAATGTTTTTTATGCATGACGTCATTGGTTCAAATTTCATTGTGCATACATTTTTATTGATTTATAAAAATATAAAAAGATAAAAACATCACAAAATGAATTTTTGATAATTCCCTAATTGAATAGGGACTTACTGAATGAATGAAACTTAGTAAAAATATAATTGAAGCTTTTGATTCATTAATTTTTATTATTTTTAAATTTCGTTTAAGTAAAATAGATCAAAGTTATGAAAGATAAGATAAATTTATCAAAAATCTCATATTACCAACAAAATATAAAATTACTGAAGGAAGAGGTGTTATTGAAATTATCACTCTTCTGAAATCTAAGCACCTTTAGAAATGTAACATTATTAACTTAAGGTAATTTTCAAAATCTAAAACAAAAAATGTTACATTTACCTCTTAAAATATGGGATTACTTAACCCAATGTCCCATTAGTAATATCATATTAGAGGCTCAAAATAATTCTCTATGTGATTTTGAAATATAAAATTATCCGTATGTTAGTCTGATAGTTAGGTTGTTCATCGTTCCAGGTGTACTTTGAGTTCAAATCGCACTAATCATGTTATTGTTAGGACTTTATCCTTCTCTTGTAATTCACCAAAAAAAATTCATCGCTTATAATTTTAAAATTCGTGAATCAAATCTAAAATGAAAGAAAAAATTAATTGTAGAGAATATTTATACACATGAAGACATGATTGTACCCAAAGGTCAAAGTGGTTAAACTTTTAGACAAATACAAATTGCCCCCTTTGATAAGCTTTACATTGGATGCCAAAGGTTCCATAAAATCCCACACCCAAAACCCTGAAAGGATAAATAAATAAAAAAACAAAAAACAAAAGGTTTAAGCTTCAATTTGCATCATCATTGGGTTTGTGGACTATAGAAAGTGCCATGTTTAATGATCATAAAATCTCCACAATTTCACATGCTCACCATCACCTCTCAACTTGTCAATTTGATTTTTGTTTTCCTTTCATGGGGCATGTAAGATCATGGCTATCACTTCCTCTTTCAAGATTGATTAATGGAAATATTTCAATCAATTTTTTTTTTATTTTTGCATAAGTGGCAAAAAAATGTCTTGATATATGATGTTCGACTTCTTTTCTGCATAAATCATATGTGAGTTGTCATTAAATTTATTCTAACTTAAATCTTATCATGTGTAACTTTTTTAGTATATTTCAAATATTGATATGATAGCACTTTATGATGTTTACTATTAAATCAAAATTTCAATAACGTTACCAATATAATCAAAGAACTCATTTGCATTGATAGCATTTCAAACGGTAAAAATATTATGGAGTCTCTTATATTAAAAGTCATATTACATTTTATCTTCTCTATTGAAAAAAAAAGAGCAAATTAATACATGTATGTTAGATCAAAGAGTACATTGATCCTTTGGGTTAAATTTTTTATCAATTTGTGTTATTAAAAATTAGCATGACTAACATAATAACAAGACAGTGACACATATACCTATTTTTAACAATAGAGTTGGATAAAATTTTTAAGAAAAAAATCGATTTGCTCTTTGATCTAATATACAGGACTAATTTAGAACAAAATATAATTAAACTACTAATTTAAAATAAAACCGATTTACTTTTAATCTAACGTACAGTAAAATTCTAAGCAATGGAGGGTAAAAATATGTAAATCTAGTATGTTAATTATATGGAGCAAGGTAAGGGAGTGCGGTGGTAAGTTTCTGGGGTGTGAGTGGAAGTGCAAGTCTGGCAAAGTGTACTATAAATAAGGCTGGAGATGTGGATCTAATTGCCAGTGTTTCCAACACTTACAGCAAAGGTTGAGGGGCGCCCCCACCCCCCTCTCTCTTCTACTTGACGTTGACGTTGTAGAGAAAATTAATATTATTTAAAATTTTAAATGAAAATCATTTTACCTTTAAAAAAATTGATAGTCAAGTGAAGCCAAAATTTTTGTATTAAAATATTATTTTTAAAAGTAATTTAAATGTGTAATTTTACCATTTAATCAAGAGAGAATAAGGTTTTTATCTGAGCTTCACCTTGATTAAATGGTGATAAATTATATGTTAATTTTTTTTATGAATTACAAAAAAAAAATCTCTAATAACAATATAATTAGTGTAATTTGAATCTAAATTATACTTAAAACGATAAATACATTAACTATCAAATTAACACATAAGATTTATTATATGATAAAATATTATAAAGTGATTGATCAATAATGTGATTTACAACTAAATATGATTATTTTATGAAAAGAAATGTATGAAACGTAAGTAGTTTCCAAGTTTCCCTTCAATAATTTGAAACAATGATAGAAAGAGAAGGCGGGCGTCGGGGAGGCAACCCTCACCTCCTTAATTATCCTTTGTTACCTTTGTTTTTCTTAAATGGAATACACAACAATTCCATTTTATAATATTTATGAATTGATAATTTATATGACTTAATTACCCTTTTATATACAATCATTTATCACGTTAAATTCAATCCACTACTTTATAAAAATATTAAATTGCCATAAATAAAATTAAAATGTCTCAAAATTAAATTGTAAAATTTAGATTATTATCTTGAAAAATATATAATCCGATGATAATGTTGGAAAAACCATCATATAAGGTCATATAATTTAAAGCACTTAATTTTTTATATATATATATATATATATTTATATTTTATATATATAAATATTTAAACTCAAAATTTTTAAGATGAATAATATTTTTTTTTCATTGAAGTCCTTTATTGGGTTGAGTTTTATATTTAATTTTAAAATGATTAATATGGTGATTGGGTTATGGCTGTGCGGGTGCGGGTGCGGGTGCGGTAAAAGGGACGTATTACGAAGGAACAACGCACGTACGATGCAAAGCGTTGGTCCGTCAACTCTCCGCGTTGGTTTTCCATTTTCTGTTTTTTTTTTAATAAAACCTCTTTGGAATAGTTGGTGGAGGGACCCACCCATTGGGCCACCACGCAAACAACACGTGTCCTCCTCTGGTTTAAAAACGATTTTAATGATCATCCAACACGTCACGTCTTTCCCCACCCCTGCTGACGTGGACATCCCTGAAGCGGGTTTGTGGGTCCCCTCCCTTTCCCCTCAAGGTGGGCCCCCTTTCCGTTGTGTCAGTCCCCTAAGTTGTCACTTAGCTGGATCTTTGTTGTTTCCCTAAATATTTTGGTAATTAATCAA
Source organism: Gossypioides kirkii (assembly GCA_005610355.1). NCBI lineage: Eukaryota > Viridiplantae > Streptophyta > Magnoliopsida > Malvales > Malvaceae > Gossypioides > Gossypioides kirkii. The sequence continues at coordinate 12,036,319 of CP032252.1, forward strand.
TTTGACCCATGCCTGTTGGTAAAATTCTCAATTTTAATTTTATAAACATATGATTGTTAACACTTTAGATGCTTAGCGTAAAAGTTAAATTTAGGGTAACAATATTTTAATGTGGTTGAAAATGTTTAGTATATGCTTAAGCTTGCAACGAGAATTGCGTACATAACAAAGCATAATTAAAATGTTAAATATTATTTGATTAAAAAAGATTCATTTATAAGTTATCCAACTTCCTTCATAACCACAATTTTGTGACATTATAAGGCTAATTAGGTCGATGTGAAGAAATGATTGGAGGAAAATAAAAAAGTTAATAAATAGCCAAAGTGAGAGAGGAAGAATCCAAAATATCATTGAAACCCACGTGACATAAGATTATCAGAAGAGTGATTGATAATAGAAGAAAATTTTTCACAAAAACTAATGTCAGGCAGTGCAACTCATCATTCGACAGAAGCACAAAGAATAAAAAAGGAAAAAAGAGGGTAAAAGACTGGGAAAGTTTTTTTTTTTTCTCTCAAAACAAAAAGCAGTTTTGGACTTTTCTCCAATTTCTTCCAAACGACACGTGTCCTACTCCCCCAAAATTATTTGATGTGACTTGCATAAAGATTGGTTCAAATTGTTTTATAATTTTAGAATCAATCTTCTTACACTCACTCTTAATTGCTCTCTATGTTGTTAAACTAGAATTTAATGTGGTGCTGGAAACATTTTATTTGGAGATGTTTAGTGTAATTATGTAATATTTAAAAATCATTTTATTTGATTGTGTATTTGTTGAGTAATATTTTACTCGTATCTTATTGATAGGAATGTTTGGGGTATTTATATATGTTGTTATTGATATTATTACAGCTCATGGCATTATCCACTATTTTGTCTCAGCTCTATTATTTTCGGTATTGACATTATTTGTTCCTGGTATTGACATTCTCTGCGAGCTCTAGATCCGTTGGACACGTGTCTATGGAGCACGCAATCATTTCTATTCCTGAGGCTGATACCCTAAATGAGCTCCGTATCTATTAGACACGTGTCTGGGTGGCCTGCAGAACATCCGGTCCTTTCTATGAGTCCCTTGGACGCATGCAATTGAGGTCGTGGCCTTCTCTGGGTTCTTGCGAGCCGAATCTACAACCTTATTTTGCGAGGTATTTTTACGAACTCGCGTTGCTATCTTCTCGCGATCTGCCTTATACTTTTTGCGAGGTATTTTTACGAACTCGTGTTGCTATCTTCTCGCGATCTGCCTTATACTTAATCTTCGATTGGGATCTGTCTGAATTATGGATCGAATATCCGGATTTTTTTATGACTCGAATTGGTGGTTTCTAATGTATAATAATACTTAATTGAAACAAAGTTATGGAAGTTAGAAGAAAAATATTGGATAAGAAAATGAGATTGTTAAAGCCATATCCTTCCCCCATAAAAAGGTAAAAGCAATGAACAGAAGTATTATTAAAATCATTGATTTAAAATGTTAAATCCCATTTGTTTAGTGGGGAAACTGCAACAGTTTGGAGTATTGTTGGGGTTTGGAGTGAAAATAAAGAAGGAAATCAGAATGGGGATAAAACCAAAGTTTCTTTTAGAGAGTGAAAGACTGAGAGCACATTCATAGCAAAATGTAATTAATAATAATGATAAATAAATAAATAAAAGGTATTATTAAACAGGGCATATACGCTTTGCAGTAACAGCTGCATGCTCTGCTACTTTTACCCTTTTTCTCTCCCACCTTTTCTTCCACTCCGAAAGCTAATGTCCTCTAATGCTTTTCTTAATTTCCTACTTTCTTTTTTAATCATCTTTCTTATATCATATTATGCCCTTTCCACGACTTTCCAATTTGTATATAAGATTTTTTTATATTGAATTTCTCTTTTTCCTTTTATCATGTTTAGTCATAAATTACAAAATTAATTGAGTCATATTCCTTCCATGAAAAAAATTACTTTTAAGTATAAATAGAGCGAGTCTAATGATTAATTTCTGTGTTCTTTATGCTCATTTTAAGAGTAGACGCTAACCATAAATTTTAAAGCTACCACATACTTAAAGCGTGAATCAAACCCTTAATTACTGATTATGATAATACAGATCTTTACTATCTCATTTAACTCTCGTGATTAGAGGCATTTAACTTTTATGGTATGTTTTTTTTTAGCAATAAACTTTTATTTTATGTTGAATCAAATACATAATCCAACATTTAAGATTAGTTTTATTCTATCTTTTCTTTTGTATTTATATGTCAAATTAAAAGGTATTAATTTAAAAAAAAAAACAAATTCAACATTAAATAATTTAAGAAACATGCTTAAGCAACTGAAAGATTTTTAAAAGAGAATTAAGATTCATTGATATGTATTTGTGGAAAGTTAACGGTTAACCATAGGTTTAGAAAGATAAAAAAAGAAAGGGTTTTGGTTTGTGGTGCTGGTGGTCGGAGAACAACCAGCGAACGGCTGTGGCGGTAAGGGAAATAAAATAGTTTAAAGTTTTTCTTGAAAAAGCTTTTGACACGATCGTAGAACAATTATTTGAATCAAATTTGTATTTCAGAGTTAATATTATTAAAAAAATTATTTAAATATCAATCTCAATTCAAATAAAAATATTTAAGTTTAAATTGAAAATGAATAAAAATAATTTATACATTGATATATAAACCACAAGCATATAAAATAAGTTACATTATTAGGATTTAAACATGGATCAAACTCAACATGGATGGCGCGGTTTCACGAGTCGGCTCTTTTTCAGCAATTGGGGGTGTGTTCAGGAATGCAAACGCTCAATGGATAAGTGGGTTCTCGATGTTGATGGGAAAGGATGCAGTATTTAAAACTGAAGCAAGAGCTGTTTTTGAAGGTTTGGTATTAGCTTGGGACAAAGGACATCGCCAATTAGAAGTTGAATGTGATAATGCATTACTGATATAAAAAATTATTCTTGCTGGAAAAGGGACGGACAGTAGCATGGTGGAGTTAAGATTTATTCACAATTTGCTAGACCGTAATTGGAAAGTAGTTTTTCGTCACATACCGCGATCGCAAAATAAAATAGCTGATTATATGGTCAAGTTTATGGCGATAAGCTTCACGGAGGTGCATTGGTTTTGAGCCTCTACAGTCTGTTCGAGATTTGGTTGCGATAGATCAAGCCAATGTCTTAATAAATTGATGTAATATTTTATTTTCGCCTTAGGTTGTCTTTTTCGACCAAAAAAAAAAACATTAGATCGGATCTCTCAAACTAGTGCATTGGATTCGACACCAATAATTTTATTTTTTAAAATAATTTGAGAAATCTCATAAAATATAAATGCTCTAAATAAGATAAAAATAAAAAGATAATTATTTAATAAATTGACCGTGAAAATTTTAACTACATAAACAAGATTAAGATATTACTATGTGACAATAAATTATATTTAAATAAATAAATAAATAAATAAAATATGTAACGAAATTTTAACCTCACTTATAAAATTAAAATTTTCAGCATTTATGTACTAAATAATTAACCTAAATAAAATATGGTTTTAAGTAAATAAAAGTTTAATTTCATCAGATAAAAAGTAATGAAAAAAAAAGAATATATAAAAGAAAATTCAGGAGATTTTTCTTTTTCCAATTTCTTAGGACTTTTAGAGAGAATTGATACTGTTTGCTGGAATGATAGCCTTCTAAAGAAATTTAAAAAATGATAAAATAAAAACTTTATTTAATAAAATAGGTGAATATTCTAAAAGCTTGGAGTAGAAATTGTTTCATGTTTATTTTAATTAAGGTTAATGTCAGGAAAGATTATTAAAATTATGAAACAAATAAAATAAAATAATTATTGGTATAATAAGTAAGGGAATATATTTGGTTTAAGCTATACTTTTTTTTCCACAATTTATAAAATTATTAATAATTAGTTTTATTCATCAATTAATTGTAAAATTAAGTTTATTTGTACTGATATTTTAAAATTAGTTGTAATAAATAATTTGAAAACTTTAGTATCAAATTGTTTCAAATCATCGTTTTTATTTTCATTAAATGGCTTAATTTACTATTTAGTTTCTAAAGTATACTTATTTTTTCATTTTGGTATTTAAAATTTTTTTTTTCAATTTAGAACTTAAAATATCAATTTTCTTTACTTTTGGTCTATTTTGTAACTAACGTTAAAAAAAATTATTAGTTAACTTTGATCAATGATAAAGCATTAGTGGCATATGTTTGGCCAATGAAAAACTGATATGTGCCAATTAGGTTTAATTAAAATAAAAAAATTAACTTTAAAATTTAAAAATAAAAATTATAATATTAAATATTTAAATATTAAAAAACACATTTGACTTTGATTGATTGTTGACTGGTCATGTGGCATTATTAGAACACGTCATGTGTCTTTTTTATAAGTATTACATATATTATATTTGATTTAAAATGTAAAATAAAATCATATACAATATATAAATTTTTAAAAAAATTCAAAAAAACTTTTTTAATAAAATTTTAAAATATATAATTATAAACTTAAAAAGTCAAAAATGATATATAAAATTTAAAAAATGTTATAAAAATTAAAGAGGTATTTAATTTTTTTGTCTTGCTATTTTTATTATGTTTAATAATAAAATACAAAATTGTTAATTAGATCATGATCACGATTGCAGAGATCTTTTATATTGTACAATTTTTTAAAAAATTTAAAGTTGAATTATTTAATGATGGTTGTGTTGTAACTCAATATTAAATTCGATATTCATGATTTATATAATTTAAATTGCTTATATCGATTTACCAAGTAGATTAAAATATAAAAAATATAATTTAATTTAATCAACACCAAGTATAAATAAAGGGCACTCAACTTTTATGTTAAGTTAAAAGTTACTAATAACAACAACAAATTCAACATAAACATTACTAATTTAAGAAACATGCTTAAGCAACTCCAACATTCATTTGTGGAAAATCAACCCTAGGTTTAAAAAGAAAGGGTTTGGTGTCGGTGGTCGGTGAACAACCAGCAACCGGCGGTGGCGGCGAGGGAAAAAAATGAAAGTTCAGAGCTTTTTTGACTTTCGGCATAATAATAGAGTAGTTATTTGGACTTAATTTTAAATTTTAAAATTAATATTTATTGGACGATCTTATTTGAATATCATTTTTAATTACCTTAAATAAAAAGTAGTGAAAAAAAGAATATATAAAAATTTCCAGCAGATTTATTTTTATCCATTGGACTTTGAGAGAGAATTGATACTGTTTGTTGGAATGATAATTTTCTAAATAAATTAAAAAAAGTTTTTATGAAATAAAAGATTTGATTTTGGAAGTGAGTGTCAGAATTACTTTTTATTTTTTAATTAAAATTAAGATATTCATTGTGGATATTAATGGTTAATTTTTTCACCGGCTTAAGTTAAATCAAATTGATTCATTACATAATAAACAGTTTGAAAATTTTAGTAATGTTTATTCTAATTAAAGTTGTTATTACTTTAATGTTTTCAGAAATTCAGTTGAAAATAATCTCTTATTCAAATTATAAATAGGAAAATAATGTATTTCGACGTATTTGAATTCATATTATTGATAACAATATTCATGCTATGCCAATCGAACCAAGAATCATTCGATAAATATATTAAAATTAAAAAATGTAAAAGTAATTTAACTAGAAATGGAAAGATAAATAAGTTGGTTGGTGAGGTTTTTCCTTTTATTACCTTTTAGTTAATCTTATATAAAGTAAAAATTAAAGGAGTGAAGTGTAAAAAATGAATTTGTTGGAGTAGATTTGGATATGTGGAGTTAGTTAATTTCATGTGTGAGCTGGATCCATGCCTGTATCACTGACCCACTTTTAAATAAAATTTATTAAACAAATAATAATAATATAGAAATTGAGCTTCAAGGTGAGACAAGCAGAGATATCTTCAACTTCAATCTCACAAAAGCTTTATATAAATTTTCTCTTCTAATAATCCAAAACTCACTCTCTCCTTGTTCTTAACTTCAACTTCGTTCAATTTTTCAAACTGGGTATCATTCAAGTATCATTCTTTTTTATGTTTAGTTAAAGTTGAAGATGTGAAAGGTAGCATCTTTATGCAAAAAGATTGTCTCTCTCTCTTTATATTTATATCTTCTTGCTTCTGGGTCAGTTTTGTAAGACATGAATGTAAGTAGTGTACAGGGATCCATGTCAATTAGCAGTTCAACTTCCACTTGGAAAGCAGAAGAGACAATTAGTGATCAGTTCCCTGCTGGTTTAAGAGTTCTTGTTGTTGATGATGATCCAACTTGTTTAATGATCTTGGAGAAGATGCTAATAGCCTGCCTTTATAAAGGTATCATCAAAACTCATGTTTCTTTCTTCTGATTCTTTGTTTTTATTATTGGGGTTTTCTTTCTTTGCTTGTTTTGTGGGTCCAAAGTGGGAAAAACAAAAGGGAAAATGATCTCTGTGTTCTTAGATTTGTGAACAGTAAGGGTTTGTAACTTTGGGTTTGAGATTAGCTTATTTTCCACAACCAGTATGTCATTAGCTTTAAAGGCTTGATTTGTGTTTTGGATTTGTGCTTTGCTCAGTTACCAAATGCAATCGAGCGGAGACGGCATTGTCCAAACTCCGGGAGAACAAAAATGGGTACGATATTGTTCTTAGTGATGTGCACATGCCGGACATGGATGGATTCAAACTTCTTGAGCATATTGGTTTGGAAATGGACCTCCCTGTTATCAGTAAGTAATGTTCCCACATGGATTTAGTTACCCTTATTATGTTTTTGGCCTAATCCCACTTTGTATTCCCTACAGTGATGTCAGCAGATGATGGGAAACAGGTTGTTATGAAGGGCGTTACGCATGGTGCCTGCGATTACCTAATCAAACCAGTTCGTATCGAAGCACTCAAGAACATATGGCAGCATGTGGTTCGAAAGAGGAAGAATGAGTGGAAGGAGTTTGAGCAGTCAGGAAGTGTAGAAGAAGGGGACCGGCAGCCTAAACAATCTGATGATGCTGATTACTCGTCCTCGGCTAATGAAGGGAACTGGAAAGGCTCAAAAAAGAGGAAAGATGAGGAAGAGGAAACCGATGAGAGGGATGATACTTCTACGCTAAAAAAGCCGAGAGTTGTGTGGTCTGTCGAGCTCCATCAACAATTTGTTGCAGCTGTTAATCAACTAGGCATTGATAGTACGAATCTTTTACCCATATCTTTCATTTTGCTTGCTGAAAAAGTACATCTTTTTTGTTACACTAGCATATGACTATTAGTAATAATGCCTTTATTTTCTGAAAACATGCTCCATGTTGTTGTTTTCACTTTTCGTGTTCAAGGTTTTTAGCAAACAACTGAAAGATCCAAGTAGAAACATGCTAGCATGGTCAACATGCATTTGTCTAACTGGATCTTCAATTATTGATTCCTTTTTGTTGTTATGTGATTTGTTGTTTGTTTAAGCTCACGCTTTTGGATCGAATTCTGTTGATTTAAATTTCTTTTTTTACTGTTGGGGAATATGTTCTAAATAAACTTCAAATGCGACTGCGTGTCAGTTGATTTTTATGAATTTTTATGTTTGCTTTTCTTATATAGAAGCTGTTCCGAAAAAAATATTGGAGTTGATGAATGTTCCCGGCCTTACCAGAGAAAACGTCGCTAGTCACCTTCAGGTCTGTATATGGTAACCAAATACACAATCTTTTCACTTGCTTGCATTTGCATCTGATAAATAATTCTCAGAATTGTTGTTGGTCCTTTGCTGATAATCGTCATGTTATCATGTGATCAGAAATATCGTTTGTATCTTAGACGGCTGAGTGGGGTATCGCAGCACCAGAGTAATTTGAGTACTATTATCAGCGCCCAAGACCCAACTTTTGGGTCACCGTCTTCACTCAGCAGGCTTGACCTTCAAACCCTTGCTGCCACTGGTCAACTTCCTGCAAAAAGTCTTGCCAGACTCCAAGCCACAGGGCTTGGTCATGCAACTGCTAAATCCGACATACCTATTACCCTTGTTGATCAAAGAAACATCTTTAGCTTTGAAAACCCCAAGTTAAGATTCGGAGAAGGGCAGCAACAACATATGACCAATAAGCAGCAAGTAAATTTACTTCATGGAGTTCCAACTACCATGGAGCCAAAGCAGCTTATGAGCTTGCGACACGCTGCACAATCAATCGGAAACATGAATATGCAAGTGCCTCCCCATAGTGCACAAAGTAGCCAAAATAATCCTTTAATGATGCAGATGGGGCAGCAGCAACAGTCAAGAGGGCAGATACTCGTTGATTCCACTATTAATCACGCTCTTAGAGTTTCCTCATCAATGGGGCAGCCGATATTGTCCAATGGAATTGCCACCAATGTGTCTTCGAGAAATGGAATCCCTGAAAATATTAGAGCCCCTGGTTATTCTCAGAGTCCTTCAATGTTGAATTTCCCCATGAATCATGCTTCCGAACTACCTGGTAACAGTTTCCCTCTTGGAAGTACTCCTGGGGTATCTAATCTTTCATCGAAAGGGGCTTTTCAGGAAGATGTTAACTCAGAAATTAAAGGACCCGGAGGGTTTATGCCCAGTTACGATATATTTAACGACTTGAATCAACATAAACCCCAAAGTTGGGAGCTACAGAACGTCGGCATGGCATTTGATACCTCTCAGCATTCAAACTCTCTTCAAGGCAACCTTGATCTTACACAGTCCGCTTTAGTTCAACAAGGATTTTCTTCAGGCCAAATGAATGGACACAACAGGAGTGCAGCTGTTGCAAGCAAGGCAATGTTCTCAACAGGCGATGTTAAGGAGCTTGGGAGTGCACAAAATGTTAACCAACATCTTAACAACCTTCTTGTTGACAATATAATAAGGGTCAAGTCCGAGAGAGTTTGCGATACCAGCTGTGCCAATATATTCCCCGATCACTTCGGACAAGATGATCTCATGAGTGCTCTTCTCAAACAGGTTTGGTTTTCTCTTTTTCTTTATACTGCTCACTTTCATGAGTGTAATGTTAACTTACATTAAAGTTCCATTTTCTGGCAGCAAGAAAGTGTTGCATCATCTGAAAATGAGTTTAACTTCGACGGGTATTCCATGAATAATATTCCAGTGTAGAGTGTTATTCCATACTCCAGTTCACTTCATGATTGCAGTTTCCGATGTACATATCCATTGTAACGGAAAAGTTATCACTTCAGCAATCAAGTTAGTAGGAACTCGAGTTTGTTCAAGAAACCACGTTTTGCTTAGTTGGAAGAATGGTGTCTTCACATTGTGAATATCATGTTCTGCTGGGTTTCTTTGAAGCTTACCAGGGTCAGATAATTGGTGAAGTGTCTAAGATACACTTCTGCATGATATGCAAAGGTGCCTCATGCATAATTTTGATTGTATTCAGTAGCGAAATCTGGCAGGAATCAACTAATTATCGCGTGCTTTCTCTGAAGTTGTCAAAGTTGTGGAGCCACTGTTTGTAGGTATCAGCAGACTATGGGAAACTCTCTAACTCTAATAACAGGTTTTAAGTTTGCTCCTTTTTCCTTCTTAATCAGAGGAATTAACTATGTTATGTACATACACTATTTGATTGCTCTAGACATAAAGTCTGGGTATTAATCTCCTCCTATTTAAGTTTCAATATCAGTTGATTGCTCTATCTTCATGTTTATGGCTTCTATGGCAATTTTGAACCAAAGACAATTGAGTTTTAGATTAAGCAAAATTCATAATCCAACACTGTTTTGAATTTATAAGAAACTAAACGAAAAAAAACATGGAAAATCAATGTTGGCTACATTCTTATATGATCGTGGATCATTTACATGTGCTTGTAAGTTTGTAGAGACCATATCACAATCAACCAGAGGGGCAGCAGAGCAGCCTATCAAATTTCACAGCATCTTTAATAAACATCGAATGGCATGTAATGATCAAGCCACTCGAAAGAATTAACGAATAAGTATCGGTTACAAAACCATGCCGGTCTCTCTCTCATCACAGGCAAGAACGGCTCATCCTAGCTATCGATGCAACATTATGAACACAAAAACTGCAAGGAAGATTGAGAGTATTGTAGCGGAGACCTCTCTGTTACTGTTGTTTGTTGGCAATACTGAAGGTAGAGCACATTCCTCGCCGTTGAAGAACACTTTAGAGGGAAATCCATCACCTGCAGCTACGTTAATACCGGGGGTATTTTTCTTGCTAAACGAGATCACAGTTTGTTGTTTTCCAGGCACCCTTGGATCTTTCTTTGGGTTGGCTCCATCAATTTCTCCTACAATGTAATTTAGTCCAGGAAGCCCTTGCATGATTATAGTATTGTTGACACCATTCAATTCCAAGGCACTTCCGTTGAAGGAATACATCTTTTGAAACCCTCGGGTCGCTTCATCCATTTGTACCGCAGCAAACCAATCGGGGAAGGCAGTTTCATCCCAGTTGAATATCGTGATCCTAGCACTCCACCCTCGGGAGTAGTCAGTAAGAACATGCCAGTTTATGCTGACACCACAATTGTCACCACATGGCATTGGATTTGGCACTGTTCGGTGTTTAAGATCAGCCCAAGCTTGGGCCATAGCAGTTCGGTTCTCGAATGGAAAGAGAAGTGCCTCGGATGGAAGAAGAACTGCTGGAGCTGTTGTACTACAAGTGCGAGCCGTGTTGCTAGGACACCCACATGCACAAGTTCTGCAGGGAACAACTGAATCGTTGTAGTAGGAAGAAAAGGATACACAGCACTTGGGGCTTGCACCCTTGGGCTGTGTAATATTGCAAACCACCTGCCAGCTAGCAACTGCGGTCGTATTTGATGGCAAGCCACTTGGGTCCGGAAACTGGCTAGGGCTTACACGAACTGGTGGGCCACATTTGTAATCAGGGTTCAATGTGCCATTTATCTTCCAATTTTGTGGAGGAGAAAGCTCAGAGCGGTTGAGGTCTGGTGGCATCTTAAAGACCTGCATCTGGAATACTGAACTTGACTTGCTAGGGTCCATTGATGGCGGCAAGATTGTACCATTTCGGCAACAATTTGGGATCAGTCCAAGGGTTGTATCATTGGCCTTTGTAGGAGGCAGATCGATAAGCGTTGGCCTTCTCTCACAATTCAACACATTGGCAAAGTCTAGATCTCTATAGTGTTGTCCTTGCGTGCCAAATATGCAGTCAGATGAATCAACAACATATGGATAAGCCCCTTTCATGGTATATATAAACTCATCCCTCATCCAATCAAAGCTCAACTTCCAATTATCAAGACGCCCAAGGGGTTATGGTTTGAGATAGTAACCTGCGCCCAATAGTTCGAATCATAGGTTCTGGTCACATCATACATAATCGTAAGATCACCACTTTGCCGAGGCAGGAATTCCTCATCTACGGTAACGTTCGCTTTGAATGTCGGGTCTTTCCTGCAACAAACTTGCATCTCGTTTTTACCTGGAAGAACCACCACCAGTAGAACATACACCATCAATATCCCAAATTAGGAGCATAAGACTAAGATTAAACAACAACATTCAGCCTAATTAAGAGCATAAAAACTTTGAAACATGGTCAAAGATTGTTCTTTTTTTTTTTTTCAATCTCTAGTCAGCCTTGGTTAAGAAATTCACAATTAAACAGCTAAAATAATAAAATATTATACTAAGAAACAGAAAAATCCCATAGGTTCAGCGCAACATATGACCCCAGACATTAGGCTTACAGATTCTACTCAGAATTGTTGAGATTCTTAAAAAATGATTCATTTTCCACCTAGAAAACGCCTTCAAATTAAACCTTTCTCAATTCCCACTTTCTTTTTTCACTCAATCATTATAACAAAATCAAGCATACAAAAGAAGATAAATAAACTAAAATTTACCCAAGTTTTTTTTTTTTTTTTAATTATTACCTTGCATGGAAGCCTTGGGACAAATAAACCCATCATTAGCAAGCTGGATATTTTTAGGTAAGGGCACATCAGGAGCCGCCACTCCGAACTGAGTTCCAAGAAGCTGAACTTGAACTTGCATCTGAGTCAAATCCCCCGCCGTTTCAATCGCCGTTTTGAGATCACTCATCGGGAATCCAGCGAAAACGGTGCTGTTCCCCACATTGGCAGGCAAACTCGTCCCGTCAGCCAAAACCGCATTCGAAGCGGAAACCAAAAACTCATCGTTTTGAAACTCCACGGAAACCCTCCACGATTTAAGCTCCTCGTCGCCGTTGTTGAGCACCGTCAAAACTGACTCGAACCTGTAGGGCTGGTGGGCAGGATCGGTGGGTTTCAACTTGGTCCCGGAACTGTAAGCATAAGACAAGAAGATCCCGTTGCAAGAATCGGCGGCGGGAGACGGAGCCTCGACGACGTCGGATTGGGAGAAGGAGAAGCTCAAAAGGGAGAAAAGGAGTGAAAGGTTGAAGAAGAAGTGGGTATTGTAGTTGAAGTAGAAAGCCATTGATTTGTAATTTGGTGCCAAAGCTTTTGGATTACAGAAAAAAAGAAAAGAAAAATGAAAGAATTTGTAGCGAAAGGAAACGCGTAAGACGAGGAATTGGTGTGGTTGGATTGAAGCTTTTGGACAGCTTAGTTAGTAGAGGATGGAATTTGGAAGCATGATTTTTTTGATCATGTCTGACAATGGAAAATAAAAAAAAAATAGAAGTATTTTAAAACCGACGATGACGCTGTTTGGTTAGGTTTTTAACTCTGTTTGCATTTCTTTTTAGAATTAATTTCACCCACCAGCCTTAAATTAAGAGTAGAAAAGAAGAGAGGAAAAAGAATGTGAAAAGGAAAAGGGAAGTTGTCATTGTAATAATGAAGGCGTTGAGGATTGGCTCTTTCTCCATTTTGAATTTGTCTACAATCTCATTGGGTGGCGTGTGCAATAGGGATAGGTTCCAACCGTTGTTTTATTGGGCTCCACTTTCCATCCTATTTTCTATTTTTTTTTAAACTTTATACTATAATATTATTTTTTCAAAATTTTGATAAAATATTAATAAATTAATTTCGAATCAGCTTAAAACTTTGATACCAACAATCGCAAAAGAGCAAGTGATTAAGAGTTTTGTATTGACTTATACAATTGCTAACAACCTCATTCCCCTCCTTCATTATTAAAAAAAAAAAAAAATTTGAAGTTCAATTCTTGAAAATAACTTCCCTCTTCAAGATTTGTAACCATGAAGAAAAAAATTTTAAATCATAAAATAGTACTTAAATTATATATTTTTTCTTAAGTTGATACTTAGAGAATTTTTTGTCATAAATTATATTTAAACTATATTTCATTACCCAAAATGGTATATAAACTATATCATTTTTTCCAAATTGAAATCTAAACTTTTTTTTTAGTTACACATAATACCTAAATTATATTCGGTTATCCAAAATTATACCTTAATTATTCCCTTTTTCCCAAATTACCCCTATCGTTAAAAATTTTATTGACCAATTATTTTGTGACACGTGGTACTTTTAAATTAAAAATAAAACTAAAAGAATTAAATTAAATTATAAACAATTAAATTTAATTAAATTAAAATGTTCTCCCTCCCCCACAATTTTTTCTTCTCTTTTAATGCACTTTAGATATATATATATTTGCGTTTTCTTACCATTTTTACACTAAACTTCTTCCAAATATTTGGATTTCATATTTTATGCTGGGTTTTTTTTTATAAATGTTAACTTCATATTAACTATTTATGCAAAGTATATAGAAAAGAAGGGAGAAAGTTGTCACTGAAAACCAAATACATAAGTTATGAATTGAGGTGAGAAAGAAACCAAATTTGAGGTTTAAAAAAAAGGCTTGCCAAAATCTGGATTTTGTCACCAAAAGTAGGGTTTGGATGAGTATTTTGATTAATTTTTGAATTTTTCGTCACTGAAATTCTTGAGTAAAGAATAAAATAGAATGAATATATTTATACTTTAAAAAAGCTTAAGAAAATAATATTTAACTTTTTTTAATTTTTTTAGTTAAAATTGTCACATGTCACAATATGATTGGCTAACAGATTTTTTAACAGTAAAGATAATTTGGATAACTGAGTATAATTTTTGGGTAACGATTGTGACAAAAAAAAATTTTAAGTACCAACTAGAGAAAAAGAAAAATATACTTTAAGTACCATTTTTTAATTTAAGTAAAAACAAAACTTTAATGAAATAACAATTTTGATCAGTTTTTATATTTTGATCAAATTTGATATTTAATCTTTGTATTTATAAAAATGAAAGCTTAAGTTCTCTTACATTTTTTCTTAAAAATAAAATTAAAAAATAAGAGAATTTAATTTTAACATTTAAAATACATAAATTAAATATCAAATTTTGTAAAAATTTAGAAACTAACAACATATTTTGACTTTTGTAAAGCAATGAAAAGGGACAAAGTGACCAATTGCTTTCAAGGGGAAATAAAAAATTGCTAGTTGTTACATTTTGTATTGAATTCAACATGCTATTTCAAATATTAGAATGCTGAATCTGTACATAAGTTTTGGTTGAGATCCTATTTGATTTTTTCCATCCAATATATATATATTTGTTATTTTTTATATCTGTTTTACGGTTTATATTCAAGGTGCGTGGTTGCCCCTCCCAACAATGTCGTCTCTAATATTCGAATCTAAGTCCTCAATTTATATCTTTAATACTACAGTAGTATTCGCCTTTGATTTTTTCCATCCAGTGCAGAAGGACGCAAGTTCGAATGGGTTGAAACGCATTATCCTTCTATTTATGAGTTGGAGAGAGACTATGAATAGTTTTAAATATTATATTAAAAAATAAAATTTTAACCATCAAGCCAACACACGAATTCAAGAAATTAATTATTTAATTGTGAATAGTAGAAGAATTTTGCAGAATGCAATGGTCAAAGTTCTTGCAAAAAGAGTTGCATAATCTCCGGCCGTTGTTGCGCCCACGTCTTTGTCTGTCTCTTTGCTGTGCCTTCGCCAAAACTTTAGGTCAAATTCTACTATTCATCCCTCTATTATTAGATTGTTGGGATTTAATCTTCTTACCTTAATTTGCTTAAAATTAATCTCTCTACTACTTTCTTTTCTTTTGCTTAAAATAATTATTTTTTAGGATATAGATGAAAGCATAAATCCAACGATTAAGAGTTAATTGTGCAGAAGAAAATATAAATTTGAAATAACGGTTTTATCAGTTTTTATTTGATAAGAGAATTTTCGTTTTCACCTCAAAAGAAAAGAAAATTATTTCTAGTTTCTGTATTTGATTCGATTTGATTGAACTCACACTCGAGGTAATTCATGGTATGAGAATAGAGGATAAGATCGTTTAGTTGAAAGTCAAGAACAACAAGGATTTGTCTATTCGAAAACATAAATATGATTTCAGTTTAGTGTTTATTGTTATAAATATTACAAATCGAATCAGTTTTTAAATTTTTTATATTTCGTTGTGCATAAAAACTGTTTTCAAACCGGATTTTTCCAACAATGTATGTCATTATAGCTCGAGACTAAGATTTTAGAATTTCTTATGTATAGAGATCAAATTCAAATAAATTAAAGTAAAGAAATTAAATTCACAATTATCATATAGTACAAGAACAAATAGCAGAATTTGACCAAAACTTTAATATATGTTTACAAACGTTAAAATTTTATATTATATAGTCATGGTAACGTCGATGCGGCATTTTTTCGTCTTGTCTCCAATTCGATATTTTTTTCGCATAATAAATTTTTTGATCCTCTAATTTTATTAAAAAAATTATTCTAATATTTATTTAAATTTTTGTTTTTTTAGTTTTAGAGTTTATATGTTTTATCAAATCAACTTAAAATCGGTAAAAAAGTTAACGTTTTTTAACTTTATTGATACAACATACACATGTATTACCACAAAAGTGTTTAATTAATTTTTAAAAATTAAAAATATTAAAAAATAAGTTTTATGTTTTTTGAATAATTTAAATATTTATAATTATTAAAAATAGTTTTTATAAATGTATTTATATTTTTAAATTTTAAAAATTAATTAAATACTCACATGTCACCTATATGATAATACATGTGTATACAATATCAACAAAGTTAAAAAAAACATTAACTTTTCTATTAATTTTGGGGTGATATAACCAGGAAACACAAATTTAATAGTTAAAAAAAGTGAAAAAATAAAATAAGAGCCTAAAATAATTTTTTTTAATTGAAGAGCTAAATAAATTATTATGTTGTTTTAATAAATATTCAACTGACTCTTTGCTTTTGAAGAATGTTGTGCAAAGTAGTTTAAAAAACAATTAGGATTATCTTGTAAAAAAAATTGTATTGTTGTAAAAATTACTTTTGAAAAATAAAATGTTCATTTTAGATATTATTTCGTGAAGTAAAAATATGCATTTAAATAATGTTCAAATTCGTTAATATTACGATACTTTAGTAACAATATAAAGGCTTAATACATAATTTGGTACCTAAGTTTGATATTTTTTTCTGATGTGGTACCTGTGTTATCTTTTGGTCCAATTTGATACATGTATTTGACAAAAGTTATATTTAGGTATCCAAAAGTAACAATGTTAACTTTTTATTATTTAATTTAGGTTTTAGAGTTAAAAATGAAAAATTAGCTAATAATATTAGTTATAAACTTCCATCAAATCAACCCTAAAATCTTATTAAATCGTATCTATCAGACTGTATTTGATAAATTAAACAAATTCACAATTAACACTAAATTTATTCTATTAATAAAATCATGAAAAATTCAAACATAATAATATTAGTAATTAATTTTAATCAAATCAATCCTGAAACTCAAATTAAGCACTAAAAAGTTAACATTGTTATCTTTGTATACCTAAATATATAATTTTTATTAAGTACAAGTGTCAAATTGGACAACAAAATAATACAAATACCACATTAGAAAATAGTATCAAACGAGTCCCAAATGATATATTAAGTTAAATATGAAATATAATATATTGTAACTCACTATTAATATTAATTATTTGTAAAATTTAATTTGAATACATATTTATATTTTAAATATTAAAATATAATCTTTGCAAATTTAAATATATAATGTTATATATTTAAAATAAATTTTAATAGAAAAATAATTGTATACTCAATATAAATATTACATAAAATACTTTGGATTAGAAATTAGAGTTAGAAAACAGGGATTTTACATTTGGGTTCAAAAGCATTTTTTTACTTAAAAAGTTATATATTTAACATTGTTTATGAGTACTCTAAAAACTCTTTTGAAAAAGTTACAAGAAACAAAAACTTAAATCCTATTCAAGATATTATCATTGGATTCTAATCTAATTCCAAAATTGATTTCTCAAATCGATTCCATCCAAATTTGGTAAAACTATTATGGGGCCCCTATAGCAAGAATCAGGTTGCATTTGACCCCCTCTGCTCAGAAAAGGGAAAATTAGTTCTTATATGTTCGATCAAAAAGCAAATTGGTCCTTCTGTTAAGAATTTCATCCATTTTTACGGTTAAAAATTGGATAGGGACTAATTTACCCATTTTTTTTTACGATTCCATCCATTTCTATTAACAAAAAGAACTAATTTACTCTTTAATCTAATACATAGGGAGTAATTTATCCATTTTTAATAAAAATAATAAAATAAAATCTAACTCTTAATACAAGAACCTAATATTTTTATAAGGAAGAAAGTGGGAACGTAATATTTTTATAAGGAAGAAAGTGGGAAGATGAGAGATAGGGCAAGAAATGAAGTTGGATATTAAGCCCATTGAAACCCCCACCAAGCCCAAACCCAAACCCAAACCCATTTTTTCAACATGTCCAAAAGAGTGTAGTGGTTAAGTTTCCTTGTTGACATGTCCAAAGTTTGAAACTTTGTTGATGTAATTTTCCAACCTTAATTTGTAACTTAATTTTGAACCAAAAAAAAAAACAATATTTTTAAACAAACTTTTCTCTTTTAATTTATCTTATATATTTTTAATTTTCTAAAAAAATATTTCTCTTGAAAGGAAGAAAAATGACGTATCATCATAAAATGAATAGACGTTATTTT
This sequence comes from Gossypioides kirkii, assembly GCA_005610355.1. Lineage (NCBI taxonomy): Eukaryota > Viridiplantae > Streptophyta > Magnoliopsida > Malvales > Malvaceae > Gossypioides > Gossypioides kirkii. Next base: position 12,054,404 of record CP032252.1, read on the forward strand.
AACATCAATGGTGGAATTATATGTATTTAAAAAATAAAATAAAAGAAATAGAATTATATTATTGTTTGACCCATGTTGTGGATGTGAAGCATCTTTAAAACTTTGTAAGGCTGGAATATTGAAGTGTTGGGCAGACAATTGTGACAGTTGAGACACATACTTTGACAACCAGATTCAGTTATCACCAACCTCAACTAATAATAATTCTTGGTTTCTTTGACGGTTCAAACAGTATCTGTTCATTGTGTTCCAGAATCTGATATGCATGGAAGATTCCAGAAAATAAAGGATGTAAAAGCCATGAAAATGATGAAATTGAAGACATTTTGGCAGATGGTATGGAGGGGCTGAGAATAAAGCAAACTACAAAATTCCCTTCCAACACACATCAGAATCAAAGCAGACAGCCAACCCAACAAACACTTGTGCTTCTTGTCTGGTTTTGATGGGGTTGAAAACTCCACTGCTTTGCCACCAATCCATGGAGTGGTAAAAGGGTCCAAAATCACTCTCTTTCTGGTGTCAGTTTAGTGGAGATAATAGGGTTATGGACACTTGACAATTCACCCACCTTTCCACCACAACCACATGCCATCTATAATGCCACATATTTCCCTCTTCTGTAGCTCCATTCTCTAACTCCTTTCCTACCACCCTTTTCATAGAAATAGATAAACAACATTGCTTCACCCATTGCCACATATTACGTTATTTATATCATATGAAAACTAATTATATAATAACATAGTCCGTAAAAGAGAGGGATCCGCTTATATCAATGTAAAACTAAAGTGGTTTTACACTCTTCCATAACTGTTTATATGATTTATATTTTAATAATCCAACTTTATCAAAATATATCTCAATTATATTGATCTAAAATATTGTCTATATATATATATATATATATTTAATAGTTAAAAGTTTTTTTTTTTACATAAAAACAAATAGTTAGAAAATTTTAATTTACGTCAAACTTGACATGCATGATCTACATGAATAAAGCATGAAATACGATGGTTGAATGGTTAAAATATTAATCGTATAAAAAATTACAGAAGGATGTAAAATCAATTTTGTTTTACACGGATGTAAATAGATCTCTCCCCTAACATAAATACTAAAAAATGTGTAAAGTTGTTTATGTTTACAAATTTAATAAAGTGAAAATATATGGACGAGCTTGATCCAATTTATTAAAAAAAATTAAAAATGTTAGGAATGGACCTAAACTAGCTTAGTTAACTATTTATAAATATATATGAATTTAATAAAATTCGATTAGAACAAGACAAAACATTATTATCATGCATGAATCTAATTTTTAAATTTCTTCTGATTCAACTCATAAACACCTTTAATAAAAATGAATTAATCATAACTCTAGGTTTTTATATTTGTATATTATTGCATGAGAAATAATTGATTTTAATCACCAAGTTGCAATGACAGGAAACAATTATAATAAAATAAAAGATGATTTTAGTCCATCCATTTAAGCTGAGACTGCTCCAACTAAGCAATCATGCATTAAAAGAATCAAAAGATTATTGGCAATGTAAAGTGTGAAAAGCTTCCTTAGGGTCCAAAAAGTTATAGTAAAGACATCAAATTTCCCCCTTTTTCAAGTTTTATTTTTATATATAGTTATACGATTTCACCTCGACCAAAATTCATTTATTAATTTTAAAATTTTAATAATCCTGGGAATCGTTTTTGCAGATTAAACAAATGAAAATAAATTACGTAAGAAAATGGAATTATTCCAGGCTGGATAGGTTGGGCCAAAAATGCACACACATTCAATTATTTGTATCATTTTGTGTGCTATAATAAAAATGAAATTATATCCTGTAAAGGCACATGCACAACATTTAACCAATATTATTTTTGGTTGTTTGTTTGTATTGAAAATACGAGCAATCCCAGTCCCTTTCAAAATCACAATAGCATAAGGATCCTAAAGTCTCTCATAAAGTGGAAATTATATCCTTATTATTATTATTATTATAAAATTTGTTGCTTTCATTTTCTAATAACCGTTACAATTTTTCAAATCTTTCTCTTTTTATTGCTTTTTATTGACTTTCTTTTAAAAATTAAAAAAGATTTTCAAATAAAAACATTACAAAATCTTCCCTAAAACTAAGTAATCCCCTCTCTACCAACAAATCACTATCGTTAATGTTGAATCATCAATGGTGAAATTAGAAAATTTTTAAGGGAATGGAATTAAATTGTATATTTTTACGATAGTTTCATTTTAATAACATATATCTTTATAATTTTAAAGGATTAAATCAAAATTTTTTTATCATTTTTTAAAGGATCAAAGTATAATTTTATCATTAAAAATTAAAAATTTAATAGACCTAAATAAAATTTTTCCATTTTAAGATAGCCGAGATCATCAACTTAATTATTACCATCTATATCTATTTATATGTATACAATGTTGGTAATGCAAAGTGGATAATTCTACGTTGATTGAAAAAGGATTTCTAAGAAGGTTTAAATATAACTGTTTCTTAATCTAATTGAGTAATTGGGGGTTAAAAGCCCAACACACGTGTTGCAGCTTGGTCCGTGTTCGTGTCAGTTCTTTTTGAATAAAATTTCTGCTCCTTCCATCATAAATATTTTGTTTTGTTTTCAGAATATATTTTCAACTGCAGAAAATCTTCTTGTTGCATAATATTGACGGTTAAGAAAAATCCTCTATTATTTTTAAAAATTAATATTATTATTTTATCATTTTACCTTTGATCAATTCTCAAATAAAATTTTGAAGAACCTTTGATTAGTTCTCAAGTAATTTTCAAACAAGTATCCCTTGAAATCCATTTTTAAAATCAAGATTCAATGACTTTTGAAGTTAACTACATTCATTCAATAACCTTTAGATTTAAAATTTATTGAAGAAAAAAATAAAATGTTTTTTTATTAAAAAAATATAGAGATTGTAACTAAATTTTGATAAATTAACTTATTTTTCTCAGAACTTTCAACCCATATTAATATAAGAGGATTTTAGATATTTTATTGATTAATAAAAGTCATACATATATTTCTTCTCTTATTTCTCTTATTCTTTACTCTCTTTATTCTTTGTTTTATAATAATTTGATAATGATAAATTTTAATTTTCGAGAATTATTTATTTCATAATAATTTAATTTAATTATATACCATATTTTATTATTTTAGATCACTTTCGAGAAAAATTAAATATAATATTTGAACTTTTTTCACAATAATAAAGAGGTAATTTATCTCAAGCACAATTTTTTAAAATAGAATCAACTTATTAAAATATTCAACCGTTTTTATTGGAAATATTGTATAAAAAAATTAATATAATTATCAAAGATATTTAAAAATAATAATTTTTGAACTTTTTCGATGAAAATTTTTAGTGCTTTATCAAATATACCTTAGTTACATAAAGATTTTTTAGAAATTTATATAAAGTTGTTAACTTTTACAAATGAAAGTTAATTGTATTTTAAGCAATTAATCTTTTAGATTGTAGGACAAAATTAATTAAATTAAACCTTTTTGAAAAATTCAATTTTAATGGTAAAATATATTAATAAACTTTGGGAATCCGTTTTGGATTAAGTTTTTTGGTTTTTTAATATTATATTGATTTAAATTATTCATAATCTCTTTTTAATCTTTAAATAAAAAGATAATATATTTTAACACATTCAAATTTATATTTTCTTACACTAATAATACTATCGATGTCAATTAAATTAATATTTATTACATGTAGTAAATATTAATGAATTAGAAATTACGAGTAATGAAAAGAAAATAAGACAGTGCTTAAGTTTAGTGAAAAAAAAAATAAAGCAAAAGCAGCACGTTTAGCTTGCGTCTTTTTCACGTCTACGCCCCTCTGCCACGTCATTATCGCCTCACCCTTCCGCCATATTTCCTCCTCAGTCAAGCCCTCCACTTATGACCCTACCATTCATCTAAACCTTTTCTTTTCCAGAAATTGAAGATTATTATTTTCATCTCCCTAATACAATCAATTTAATAATTTCACAAATCATCATTTTATTAAACAATCTAATTTATCATCTACTCAATGTTAAAAAAATATAGTTGTTATAATACTTATTATTACCGATTTATAATTCAAATAAATTTGAGTCAGATTTTACATGGTTCGCATGTTGAACTTGCATACCAAACTTGCAAATCGAGCTCACGTATCGAGCTCACATAATGTTAACTGTTCGCAACAAGGGCATTTACACTCTCTTGTAAAGTCACACGTGGGATCACGCATTGAACTATATAAACATGTGTTAAATTTAGAATAGAGTGTCTGTTGACATGCATAGAATTTACTTAAAATATCAGATCAATAAATAGTAATCATATCATATAAATATACAATCTTATTTTTTAAAGAAGATAAAGAAAAACACTCAAAATAGCAAACATATTTTGTAATTTTAATATTTAATTTTTTAATTTATCAAAAATATATTAATTAAAGAATTAAATTTTTTTTGAATATACTGGTGTGATTATATGGTATTATAAATACTTAAAAGACAATTGAATACTTAAAAGAATAATATAAATAATAATAAATTTTTTTTTAAATATACTGATGTAATTACATAATAATATCTCCCTTTGATCATGCATGCATAAATGTTTAAACCCAAATCTATTATGATGAATATCATTATTTTTTTCACAATATAAATAGTAATAAGTATTTTTAAATATCAACAAAATTTGAAATGGCAGAGGAAAATGTAGTAAGATGGATAACCTTAATTTCCAGTATGGTAACGGACACGTCATCAATTATATTGGACAATACCGAAATTACCCCAACTTCTGAGCACATGGACGTAAAACTCCTGAAATTCCGCGTAAAATTCGGCGCCCTGTTCAAAGGTTAAAGTTAAAACGTGTCGGTGTCATCTTTTAGACTTTCAAGTTCCACCCATGCCCCCTTTTCATATATAAATATTTTTATTTAAAAACAAACTTTTTTGCTTTTAAAAAAGAAAATTAATAATTTTTGTTTAATCAATCGTATAAAAGTAGCTTCCCCTAAACTTCAACCTTCAATCATAAGGGAACGCACTAATTTCCTTTTAACTCAACCCACGCACTTTCACTCACTTTGTCTCCCTTTCTTTCCTTCAATCTCTCCTCTCCTTTGTCATTTTCACCTCATCAAATCAGAGAAACAAAGGTGCTAATTCCCCCCCCCCCCCCAAGAAAGATGAAAAATTTTCAGACGATTTCTGTCGTTTCGACATTGTTGATGATGCTACTGAGTTCAGTACTTTCAGAAGAAACTAGTACCGATCCCATAAAATGCACCCCTTGCCAGCAGCAAGTCCCATCTCCGCCGCCACCGTCTCCACCGCCGCCTGCAGCTTCACCACCTCCTCCCGCTAATAACCCCAACTACTGCCCACCACCTCCATCTCCACCCACCCCTAGTGGTGGTGGCAGCTACTACTACTCTCCACCACCACCAGCTCAATCCGGGGGTAACAACAACTATGCTCCCCAGCCACCTGGTGGTGTCATTGGCGGCATGTATTATCCTCCACCGACGTACAAAAACTACCCAACACCGCCACCTCCGAACCCCATTGTTCCTTACTTCCCATTTTATTACCACACTCCTCCACCTCCTTCAGGGTCTGAAAAGCTGTTAGCTTGTTGGGTTGTTTCGTTGTTCGGTTTTTTCCTTTATGTCTTTTGACATTAAAAGCTAAAGAAATAGTGAAGAAATAATGTGGCAGATTAGCAAATCTGGGGAAATTTTCTACGGCTGAGAGGAGAAAAGATTAAGGGGAGCTACTTCAATGCTTTCATGGTGAAATGGAACTGAGAATCTAAAGATATATGGAGTAATCTTTCTCTTTGTTCTCAGGTTCTTTCATTTTTCTTGCTGTGGAATGTTCTGTAATTTGTTTCTGATAATTTTGTATCCATTTTTTGTGGTATTAATATTAAGGTTAACTAGAAACTAATAAGAAAATTAGTCAGTTCTGACAATAATTGAACTTCATAATTTACATGCTAAGGACAGTTGGGTTCATTGAATTAGCATCCAATTATACTTGTTAAAAGAATTGCAAGAGCCATTGCTCAAAGGGGTTGCCTGTGCTCAATAAAAGTGAAAGCTGGGTCGCTACGACCAACTGGCAGGGCAACCGAAAGGATCTAGAAAAGTATGATCTTTGTTTGGGAGTTCTGACACAGCTTATCTGGCTTTATCAATGCTATTAAACTCTTATTATGAGGCACACCATTGACCAGCCGAGTATGTTTATCACTGCATTTTGAGGGCCATTATGGCATTCAGTATGACTTACGGTTTTTCAGTACCACTTCTATCTTCCTTTTTCTCTTTGCTTTAACAATGGGTTTTATCAATGCTTCCTTACCCTTCCTCTCTTTTCCATGTGGAGATCAAAGTGGGTTGTCCTTTTTGGTTCAAAGGGTCTCTTACCCTTATTTTTCGAAAACTAAATATCATAAAATATATCTAAAAGACAACAGAAAAGATTGCTTGAGTAGAGTGAGATGAGTCAGATCCAATGAATCTCATCCCTAGATACCCAATTTGAAGCCTCAAGAAACACATTTTTATTGCCCAAAAGTACTTAAAAACGAAAACAACTTGGATTCGTGAATGGCTCTCCTTTAATTTGAATTAATGGAAATGAGTAGCAGAATGCGGCCATGGGGGAACATGCTTCGAGGGAGGGTGTGGAGACAATCTGCCATTATCTATCATTTATCTTCTTAGTGTGTGAATGAGGAATAATAGAGAGAAAAACAGGGAAAATTAGCTGGATGGCACGTAGTATGATGAATGCTGGGGACCAGCAAGTAGGCTAAGGTATCCCAACGAGTCCAGACAATTCGGTTCTCTCTCTTTACATTACACGCCAATGGCTTTCTGCAAAGGAACATTTGGATAGTATTATATGGATAAAAAACAAATTATCTTAAGTTAGATGTTGAGCTGAGTTTTTTTCTGTGTTTATGAGTTAAATGAACGTGTTCATTTTGATTATCTCTACGTGAATTACATTTTGATTATTTCTTTATGTCTGGAAAATAATTTACTTTTTTGAAAAAATTAATATTTTTTTATGTTTAGATGAATCTGTGTAAAATATTTTTTTATTGTTTGGCAGGTTTCTTAAAAATATTTCATAAAATATTGTTTTCAATGAAACAAACATACATTTGAGATTTTTGATAAATAGTGAATTGATTTCAAAACGATGTTAATGTGAAATTATAGTAAACAATGAATCTTCATGATGTTAAGGATTAAATTGTAAACTTTGTGAAATTTATAATTGAAACAAGAGAAGTGATATGAATGAAAATTTGTTATGTGAAATACTACATTATAATGAATTATTTGATTAAAGTTTTTAAATGGTGAAAATTAAATTATATGGCAATAGAGATTAAATTCAAAATTTTACAAAAGTTTAATTGTAAAACAATTTAATATGTGAATAACAAAATTATAATAAAATTTGAATGAATGTGTTATGAGATGGTGAAATATGCATAAACTATTGTAAAAATGAAATTGTGGAAAAATATTGAATTTTTATGATGACAAGGACTAAATTGCTAAACTTGAGAAAATATGTGGATGAAATAACAGAAGTGAAATAAATAAACATTTGATATTTGAAACAAGACATTGAGATAAATTATGTTATTAAAGTGTAACAAGAAAGAAAATTGTTTTAATATAATTAATTAGTGTATATTGAACTTTTATGACAAAAAGAGACTAAATTGAAAAGTTATAAAAGTTTATAAAAAAATATTTGATAAGTGAAGAATGTAGTAGAGAATATAACATCTCGGTGCTTTGACCCGATGTTTGGGTCGGGTATGGGGATACGACAATGAACAAAGCCTTATTAGTTTGGAAAATGTCATACAAAAAAAAATTGGTAAGACATTTTACAGGAATAAGAGGGTAATTTTACGACAAAAAGAAAAAAAAATTATTTAATATGATTAATTAGTTAATATTGAATTTTATGACAAAAAGAGATTAATTTGAAAAGTTATAAAAGTTTAAAAAAAATATTTGATAAATGAAGAATGTAGTAAAGAATGTAACATCCCAGTATTTTGACTCGATGTTCGGGTCGAGTATGAAAATGTTAGAGTGAACAAAGACTTATCAATTTAAAAAATATCTTACAAAAAAAAATTTGACATCAAGCAATAACAATTAATTAAAACTATAGTCTTTTATTCGTATGTATTAAAAGAATGGGCTTAATTAGGTAATAAAAATCAGGACAACTTATTTAAATAAGACATTGTAATTTAATGGCTTATTTAGCCTTATTTATTTCTCGAAAAAAATATTATAATGAGATAAATTAAGATATATTATGAAAACAACATAAAATAATTAAAAAAACATGACATAACATGAAAATATTACAAATATATAATTGTGTCAAATTTTTTTATATAAATTATTAACATGAAAAAAAAACACAATTGCGAATATATGATTTTTCTTTGAATTTAATCACTATTAAAAATTATATAATATGAAATAAATTTAGACATAATATAATTTGATCAGAAATTATTCTCTAAATAGCATATCTATGATAGTCTATGCAGAACACAATATAAAAAAAATTTACATAAACATGACATGTAGGGGTGAAGCTAAATTTTTTTTTAGGAAAATCGAAATTAAATTGTAATTTTTATAGTAAAAATATAAATTTTAAAGGATTAAATTAAAATTTTATCATTTTAAAGGAATCAAAATATAATTTTATTTTTATTAATTTAAAATTTTTAAAAAATGAAAATCTAAATAAAAAAATTTCCATTTTAAGAGGAGACCCCTGCAAACCTTTAAATTCGCCCATGATGACATGCATTAAAAATTACATCAAAATCTGTATAAAACAAATTGTTAACAATATATGTTTATGATATTTTAAGTCCACAATATAAACATGGTATAAAAAACATGAACATGACAAAAACGACAGTATTACAATAACTCACATTATTTTCGTGTTAGTTTTTCTTTGTATTAATTTTTTTTGTCCATACTCATAATCATGTTCAATATATATTATATTTAATAAAAAGTTTGACATATTAATAATTTTTTACGTAGATTTCAAAAAAATTGTTTATATATATATATATATATATATATATATATATATATATATATATTTTTCGTGTCATTTCATATCGAATATTTAGATTATTTTATTATTTTTTATCTTTTAAGAGCAATTAGAATATGATAACATACCCAAAACAAAATCCGAGATTTATTAATGCAGGAAGCCAATGTGAAACTTGCAAAATGGTCAACAACCTCTTGATTTAATGATAAAATTATTATGTTATTCCATTTTAATTTTTTTTTTCTTTCTCCTTCACTCCTTACTTATAAATAAAGACAATTTAATTAGTAAAATAAGCTTTTGGAGATTTTTATATGTCGTTAATCGGATAATAAAATTTTATATTTCATCCAAATAAACCAATCTGATTAATGTAATATACACTAGAATTTTATATTATGAGTTCTAAAGTAAATTAATCTCTTCACTATAATTTGAATGCAAAATATATAACATTGTAAATGGTTGAATGTCAAAAAAATTATTCGCATAACATGATTTTTTTTTCATGTCACTAACACGATATCAATATTAATTATAATAAAATTCTCATAATAAAACAAATCCTAATTTACTCTACAATTCAAATTTAACCTAATAAAAAAAACACAACAAAGGTATGGCAAATAAGTAGAGTTTAGATTCCATTTTTGATTGCTAGTATAAACTTAAAATAAAAAGGTTGAAGCAGTTTGAAGCTTGAAAAGTTATTGGGTGAATAGTGGTTGGTCAGTTTCATGAGTGCCCATCTTTAAGAAATAAGAATTACTATGGTCCATACAAATAATAGTGGTGATGAGATTAGATATTGTAACGATATTGTAGCATAAGATAAAAAAATAAGTTAAACGCACCGCATCACCCTACCTCGCCCATCCAAACTCACACTCAATCATACTAAGCTACGCCACAACTTACAAGATAATGCCTATTCCTAACCCTAAAGCCATTTTCATTGATAAATGCCTCACCTTTCATTCTCCATCTACACCTCATAGCTGCCAATTAGTGGCAACTAGGGTGGCTAAGATATTTATAACCTCTCATATTTACCTTTTCACTTAGGACACTGTCAAACATAAAAAAAATTTTGGACAGAAATTGAGATTAGTTTTTTCTTCACTGTTTTCCCTCTCTTAGTTCTTTCTTGTAACAGCCTGTTTATTAGTGGTGTCAAAAATAGTGGTGTCGGAAACCACAAAATCGATGGGAATTTTTTTTATAATAAGTGTTTAAATTAAATAAGTCAATAATAATTTTATATGGAATTTTGAATTGACGAATTTTAATTATTGAATTAAAAGTTAGTAAGTGGTTTGGTTCAAAAGTCAAGTGATTTTAGAAAATGAGGTATCAGGATCTCGTTTCTGAAATTAAAGGCCGTAAATATTTACTAAGTCTTATTATATGTGAATTGAAGTTTGGTTGGGTAATTTTGATGATTAATTGCTTAATTAAGGAAAAAAGAGTAAATTATAAAAGAGGTAAAAGTTAATTACTATTGATTAAAAATAGTAAAGGGACCAAAATGGTAATTAAACCATAGTCAAAAAGTCCAAGCGATGGTGGATATGATTTATTCCATTGACTTTTGGGTTATTTATTCATTTAGTCCTAATTAGTTTAGAACTAAATTGAAAATAAGTTTGTTTAATCAAAATTTAATATAATTAAAGGACCAAATATGAAATTGGACTCTCTTTAAATGGCCTAATAATAGAAATGATATGAAAATCATTAGATTTCGGTAAATTGCAATTAAATCCTAATAAAATGAGGATATACTAATTAGTTTAATTTAGTATGCTCGGGAATGGTGGTTTCGAGGCTACAAATTCGATGTGTTAGACCGTAATAATTATTTAGTGTTTACGAGGTCACTAGTATAGTATTAAATTTTGGTTAAAAAATTCTACCGTTTAGGTATTTAATTAAGAAAAAAAGGATTAAATCATAAAAGGTGCAAAAGTTGAATTCTATTAATTGAAAGGTAAGTCAAGGTACTTAAATGGTAATATAACCATTCGTAACTTGAGTGGACAAACTTAGCTTAAATTTTTATTGAAATTAGGTGTGAACAAAGGGTAAATTGGTAAATTTATAAACAAATGAATTTAAGCTAAAATTAAAAGAATGAAAAGTTATCTTCTTCTTTTCTTTTAGCTTGTAAAGTCGAAACCCTAAGTTGGAGAAGAGAAAATCATCCAAAATTTGTGTCTTCAATTGGGTGAGTAAACTTCGCTCATTTTTAGTAATTTTTATGTTTTTGAGTTTGTATTAGCTTAATCTAGCTAGCTCAAGGACTAATTTGTATGTTATAAAATTTTCCATTGATAAATAAGCTTGTTCTTGAAAGATTATGGAAGATTTATAAGCTTGGTTGTTAGATTTGATTATTTTGTGAAGTAGTTTTTGATGATTTTAATATTTAAGGACTAAAATGTTAAAGTGATAAATTTGGAAGGACTTAAGGTGAAATAATTGCAAAAGTGGGCTTTATTGAAGTACTATTGTATTCGGCTAAACTTTATTTTTTTTAAAATGGTTAATTTGCAAGTTTGATGCTAAGGACTAAATTGAATAAAAGTGAAAAGTTAAAGGTAATTTTGTAAAAATACAAAAAATACTTAATTGCATCAAATGATTAAAAATTCATGTTGATTTAAATAATTGAGTGAAATTATTGTAATAGATCAAGATTGTGTCACCGATCGTGGAAAAGGAAAAATTATAGATTTATCATTGAAGTTCACTTTAACTGCAATTTCGTTCGATAAGTTCGTATTGTTAGTTTATATGTTGTTATAATCCCTTTTATTTTTTATTATTATTGTAGCAAATTAAATATGTTGGATACTTTGAGAAATTTGAGACAGGAATGAAGAAAAGAAACGTTAGGCCTTGGACCGGTGATTTGTATCGACGCGATAGCTGGGATCCTGCATATGTTGCAGTTTCCTGACAACTTGTGTGAGCAGCATCGTGAGTTGTTAGATTTAGGTTGAATATTGAATACTGATTATATGGACCACTACGATGGTTGAGTTTTTACATATGTTGTGGATTCTCATCAGCTTGTGTGAGCAGTATCATAAGTGGGTAATTTTGGACCATATCGATGGCTGAGTTTTTGCATATGTTATGAATTTTCATCAGCTTGTGTGAGCAGCACCGAATATTGGTTAAACTCTGTCTAGGCTCGAATGAGCTAACTTATCTAGGCTCATAAGAGTTAACCTATCTGGGCTCGTATGAGCTAATTTTGTCTAGGCTTGTATGAGCTAAATTTCTAGAAGATTCAGTAAGATCAACCAGATGCTAATGCCACGAGATAACAAAGATATTTTATTACTCTTTCCGTAACCGAATATATTATTCTGTAAGTTAATTTTTCTTACGAACTTACTAAGCTTTACAAGCTTACTTGTGTATCCGTTTACTGTTTTGTAGATTCATCTGTTGTTGAAGATCGAATCCTCAAGAAAAATCATATTATCCCGAGAGCTCATTCGATAATCTTTATATCACTTGGCTTATATGGCAGTATTAGGATTGTGTTACTTGAGTTGTTTTGGTGTAATGGTTAAATAGCATGGTAACATTTTGATGAATGTTTTGTCATGTATTCTTTATTGTTATGTGGAGAGTTAAATACAAATACGAAATGTCTATGTAGATATGATTTTGTGAAATTGGTAAATGTTGTAAACTATTGTGCAAACTTAGAAATTTATGTATATATTTGACATCTGCATACTTATTTCGGTAGTATTCTTGCTTGTATCGGTAGAAGTACAGAGAAAATAAGATGTAGGTTACTGACTCGTGTTGTTTCAATAGATGCAAGACAAGTATCAATAGTTTTACTCATAGAAGTATCGGTAGTCTGTGAACTTGTATCAGTAAAAGTTCTAGGGTAGAACTTCTTAACTCTCTGAAGTTTTTAGTATCGGTAGAAGCATGATTTATTTCGGTAGTTATGTCACATGTATCAGTAGAACTATCTCGAGTATCGGTAGAACTCTGCATTGTTCCTGAACTGTTTTTTGACATGATAACTACCAATACTTGTCCAAAAAATACCGATAGAAGTCTCCAAAAATCATGAAAATGACCTTTTTTCCCTTGTTGAGTTGTGATTTTAATCAATTGATGATATATGATGTGTTGGGTGCAAATTTTTATTAAAATATGATGATTGATATGATAATAAAAGATTAATAGTGATAGATAGACGTTAAGATATCGAGACCCTGATCGATGACGATTTCGATTTTTGAGTGTTACACTTCTCATTTCTGTAATTGTTGTTATATGTTCCTAATGTGAAATATGGTTTTCCTGGATACTCAATTAAGTTTCACTATCAACAATCATGATTAGTTTTGTAATTTGCATTTGTAATAAAGAGTAAAATAACTGGTTATGAAAATAATTAACAAGCGTGGGAAAAGTCACATTACTTCAGCTTTCAGGCTTTCCCTATTCTATTCATGTTAGTTCTAGTTTTTCATTCAAAATTATCAAAGATTAAAGAGTTTTGAAAAGAAAGCTTTGTTGAAGAAATGAAAATTCCAAAGGAAACACAAAATTCTCATACAATCAATGTAGAATGAGCTAATTTGTGGATTGAAGAATTAAAAAGTCACTACCATAACCAAAACGGTGATGTCATTGAAACTTTGAATGATTTGTTTGGGTTCTTTGATGATGATAATTTGTTGAACAGATAAGGAAAAATGATGAATCATTTAATGGGGGCTCTGATTCAAACATAAATGGTACAAATTCTATTCAATGTGAAGAAGTTGATGATTGAGATATTGATGTTCAGGGGTCTTATGATACCAACATAAGAGGTTCCAATGATGGTAATATTCAAATAGAGATTGATGATGATAGGGAATTAGTAGTTGGTCCAATTGAAGGAATGAGATTTAGAAGCCTCGATGAATTGTTCAGCTTTTATCAATCACATGCCTTGTTGAAAGGGTTTAGTGTGGTAAGGAGATCAGTGGGTAGGAAAAATTCTGATGTCCCTAGTTATTCCTGTTTAGCTCGTGATAAAAGTGACAAATCTAATTAAAGGAAGAAGAGCAAATAGATATCTTATCATGGAAGGGTGAATGTTCTTTTAGGAAGTGATAGTATGTGGCGTGTTAGTAGGATAATCACAATTCATTCTCATGAACTCATGCCTGACATATCAAGATTGTTAGAGTAAGCAAATATTCAGCTTTGTGCTGAGAGGTAGTTAGGATGTTGAGGTTTGTTATAGATTATTAAGTAGTTTAGCAGAGTAGTTTGTGTGTGTGTTAGTATAAATAGGACATTGTGTATAATAACAAATTCAAGATTAAATCAATTTTACAATTCAGATTTATGAAATTCAAATATCAGATTTCTCTTTAAATTCTCAATTGTTTTCATGGTATCAATCGCTTAAAAGATCTTGGTGTATTCCGATTTCTGTTTTTTTTCTTTCGTTTTTTATAAGTGTGTTACCTTGTTGATTGTTAAGTTATGGCTCCATCTGCTGCTTCCACATCGGTGAATAATGTTGAAACTGTTCTAAACTCGTCAGTGCAATATCCAACACCTTTGGCGAACTCTGAGTCTGGTAAGCATCACCTCGTTCATTCATTTCCTCATCATGATACAGTGAAACTTGATGAATCAAATTATATACAATGGCAACATGTTAGGCTTCAGTACAGTGGTATGAGCTTACTGATTTTTTAGAAGGAATTTTGACCACTCCACCTCAATTTGTTCAAGCTCCAAACGGTGAATTAGTGTCAAATTCGAATTACTCGATGTATCACCAACAGGATAAACTTCTTGCTTCCTAGCTATTGTCCACTATTAGTGGATCACTTCTCACATTTTTTATTGATGTTCACGACTGTGATTGGTGCGAAACTTTCTTGTTTGCATCATCAGTTGCATTCTATTCTGAAGGGGACGTTGACGATGAAGGAATACCTCGTCAAGATCCAAAATATGTGTGTGCTTATTGAGGCTTTTGGTCATCAGATCTCGAAGGCTGAGCATGTTGAAGTTATTCTTGCAGGTCTATCATTGGACTAAGATACGGTTGTGACCTTGGCGTCAATCTCGTCAGAGTCACTTTCTCTATAAAAGCTTGTTGACATATTGTTGGAATATGAAAGTCATCAACAACGACTTGCTCTTGAGTCTTCGTTTCAGGTGCATTTAATGGAGGCTTGATTTGGATTTAGTGCATCTACATTTTCGATCTTGGCTGAAACTATTCGTGGTGGTCATTCAATTCCAGGTGGCGATCGTGGTAGGTCTGATCTGTGGAAGGTTCATACATTTGACTACTCGTTGCTTTTATCGATACGATCGACAATGTGAAGGTCCGATGATTTCAGCCATGGTTAAGGCTCCATATGCTCGACCGTAACCTCGTGCGATTGGCTGGGGTGATCGTCGGTTGATAACTGATGGTGATGATACTGGTTCAAGCCTACAACCTAGTGGTTATATTGGCCGATTTACGATGCCCCTTCCACCATACATTCCTCCTAGTCGTCGGGTTCATGATGACGACAGATTTGTGGACATGAGAGTTCCTAATGATACTTCTAGGGTTTATCCTAATGTAAGTAAGGATGATTCAATTGGGCCACATGTTAATTTTGTTGGGCTTGGTCCAAGTGGATCAACTAGTGGACTAATTATGGGGCAAATTGGTGGTATGACAGGTTATGATAATAAATGTGATATTAGGTTGCATGTTGGTTGGACAAAACCAAGGGCTAGAGTTGTTTACGAGCAAAATGTTGATATGTTGACTTAGAATTATCTAGATATTTGGTAACATGGTGGGTCCTCTCGTGTGTGCGATGCTTCTGGGTCAAGTTTTTTGAATGATATTGGGTCAAATATGCGATCGGTGCAATATGGGTCTTAGAGTGGTCAAATAGGCTCGTATGGTCCGGTTTGTGATACAGTTTGGTATCTTGACTCAGGTGCTACTCACCATGTTTGTAAGGATGCGTTTACTTTTAAGGAGTCTACACCGTATTCAAGTATGAGTTTGGTTTTAATGAGAGATGGCTTTCTTGTTAATATTAGTAATGTCGGTAATTCTTCTTTATACACGAGTTACTTGTGCCTAATATTTGTAAGAATCTAATGTTTGTTTCATAGTTTGCTTTGGAAAATAACATATTTTTTGAGTTTCACACTTTGAATTGTATGGTAAAAGACACACAGACTCAATAAATTTTTTACGAGGCCACATTCGTGATGATTTTTATCGGTTTGACTTGGTTAATGGTGTTGCCAATGATGGACTTTCGATTGTTCACAATACTTGTGTGTTGTCTCGTGTTTCAAAGTGTGACATATTTAGGTTGTGGCATTGAAGGCTCGATCATCCATCTTCGTGTGTTGTTTCATCAATTTTAAATTGTTGTAATGTTGTTTTTAATAAGGACTCTCTTGATAATATTTGTAGTGCTTGTCAGCAAGGGAAATTTCATAAACTTCTATTTTCCAAGTTGAACACTGAATATACTTTTCCTTTTGAACTGGTTGTGTCTGATCTATAGGGTCCAACATCTATTTATTGTGAGAATAACTAGTATTATGTGTCATTTATAAACATGTATAGTCATTTTACTTGGATATTTTGATATGTAAAAAATCTCAAGCGGTTAACTGTTTTACGTAGTTCCAACAGTTGGTTAAGACCTAGTTTGGAAAGGATATCAAGAAATTTCAGAGTGATTGGGGTGGAGAGTATCATGCATTTGCACAATGCTAGCTCGACATGGAATAATTCATCGGGTGACGTGTCCTCACACGTTGGAATAGAATGGTGTGGCTGAACGGAAGCATCGCCACATTGTTGAGGTAGGTCTAACTTTTCTTACTCAAGTAAATATGCCTATGAAGTTTTGAGGTTTTGCATTTACTTGTGCAATCCATTTAATAAATAGACTTTCAACGTCAGTGTTACGAGGTAGTACTCCTTTTAAGGTGTTGTATGATAAAGATCCGTCGTACGATCATTTACGGGTGTTTGGGTGTTGTTATTTTCCTTATCTTAGACCATTTTAGAACCATAAATTAGAGTTTGGTCTCAACCATGTACGTTTTTGGGTTATAATCCTTGACACAAGGGATATCAGTGTTTTACTCCAAATGATCGGGTTATAATCTCTCGTCATGTAGTGTTTGATGAAGGGCGATTTTTATTTTGTGAGCGGTTGGTGTCAAGTAATACACCACCTGGCTGTGTGCCTATTTATGTCCCACTTGTTAATTCTCTTGTTTCGACTGTGTCTCGACCTGTTGTTACGTCTGGGTTTCAACTTGTTGATGTTTTATCCAGTACAGTTCAGGTTGTGTCTCTCGATTTTACTGTTGACGATAACTCAGTGGACTCTCCACCAGTAGGTTTGGTTTTTGGTGGGTCTGAGTATTTGGAGTTGAATTCTATTCGTTCTCAATCAGTGGATTCTGTATCGGTTGGTTTAGTTTCTTGTAGGTCACCGTTAGATATTGCTACACTTGTGGTGAGTGTGGTCCCTCCACCACTTGTGAATGTGCGTCCTATGATTAGACGTGCTAAGGCAAGTGTTTTTAAGCCGAAAGTGTTGGCAATTGAAATGTTGGAGCGTGAGCCACACAATATAGCTGAGGCGTTTCTTCATGAAGGTTGGAGATGTGCAGTACAAGAAGAATATGATGCTTTAATTAGGAATCAAACTTGAGAATTGGTTCCATTACCTCTTGGGAGGAATGCTATTAGGTGTAAGTGGTTGTTTAAAATCAAACGAAATCTTAATGGCACTATAACTCCGCATAAAGGTCGATTACTTGTAAAGGGTTGTTCATAGGTACCAAGTTGTGATTTTAAGGAAACGTTTAGCCCTGTGGTTAAGCCTGTTACAATTCATATCATTCTGTCTATTGTTGTGTCCAAGAGATGGGAATTACGATAGGTTGATGTCAATAATGTGTTTATCAATGGTGATATCACTGACGAGGTGTATATGCAACAGCCACTTGGATATGTGCAATATGACACCATTGGTGAACCACTTGTATGTCGCTTGACGAAGGCGTTGTATGGTTTGCGTTAGGCTACGTGTGCTTGGTTTGATAAGTTAAAAACGTTTCTTGTTTTGTCAGGATTTATTCCTTCCGGGTCTGATGCTTTGTTGTTTGTTCGTCGTTGAAGTGGTATTGTATTTGTGTTGGTCTACGTTGATGATATTATTATTACAGGATACTCGTCTGTGGAAATTGATACTTTTGTTCAGCAGTTGCATACTGCGTTTTCTCTCAAGGACATGAGCGCCTTACATTATTTTCTAGGAGTGAAAGTTACTCGGACAACCGATGACCTTCATTTGTTTCAAAGGAAATATATTTTGGATTTACTTGATCGGTGTGGCTTGGTGACAGCTAAGGGTGTTCCTACACCCATGGTAAGTTCTCCTATGCTCTCAAAACATGATGGTGTGTTGATTGATGATCCAACTGTGTATAGGAGTATTGTTGGTGCTCTTCAGTATGTTATTCTTACCATGCCGAATATTACATATGCGGTGAATCGTATTCATCAGTTTACGCATACTCCGACAGATGCTCATATGGCTGCGCTTAAATGCATTTTGCGGTATTTGTGTGGCACTATGGATTATAGATTAGTTTTTCGACCTACTGATCAGTTGTCTTTGGTTGGATATGCAGATGCTAATTGGGGCTTGGATTTTGCTGATAGACGGTCGACTACTGGCTATTGTATTTATTTTGGTGGTAATCTTGTATCCTGATGTTCCAAGAAACAACAGGTTATTTCTCGTTCTATTGTTGAAGCAGAATACAGAGGGTTAGCTGCAGCTACTGCAAATGTTACGTGGCTGGTATCATTACTCAGTGAGTTTGGTTTTTATTTGGTTGATATTCTTACAGTTTGGTGTGATAGCTCCATTGCTGTTACAGTGGCTGCTAATTCGGTGTTACATTCTAAGTTTAAACATCTTGAATTAGATTTGTTTTTTGTTCATGAGAAAGTAGTTGATAAGTCTATTCTTGTTGGGGAAGTTCCAGCATCTGATCCGATTGTTGATGTGCTTACGAAGCCTTTGTCTATTATGTTGTTTGCTCGTTTTCGCAAAACTCTTCGGGTTTTTGAGTTGGAGAAGATGGGAGAATGTTAGAGTAAGCAAATATCCAACTTTCTGCTGAGAGGTAGTTAGGATGTTGAGGTCTGTTATAGGTTGTTAAGTAGTTCAGCAGAGTAGCCTTTGTGTGTGTGTTAGTATAAATAGGACATTGTGTACAGTAACAAATTCAAGATTAAATCAATTTTACAATTCAGATTTATGAAATTCAAATCTTAGATTTCTTTCTAAATTCTCAATTGTTTTCAAAGACTAATGTCGGGACATAGGACCAATTTGAATTTGATGGTTTTGGAAGGTTGAAGAATATTTGTTGGATTCGTTCTCAAAGCTGTAAATTTAAACATATCGGGACTCAAGGTGAAGCCAATAAATCTTGGTTGGGGATTAGGATAAAAATATAAATTGTTAAGGAGGACAAAACCTAATTTTTTTGTTGAATTGCTAATTTTTAAGGGATTAAAGTGCAAATTTATTATCATACAATTAGTGAATATTGAATATGACGTTATACTTTGTTTTTAGTGATATTTATCATTATATTTTAAAAAATATGATAAATTTACCATTCAACTTTATGCGATTGAATTTTACTACTAAACTTTGAATATTATTAAATTTTTTTGTCAATGTTGATTTTTTTAATTAAAATTTACCGCTTTATATGAATTTTGATTATTTAAAAACATAATTTAATAAGAAAAATTCTTTCAAATATTTTATTTTAATAGTTAATAATAATTTAACTTATAAATATTAAATTTTAATAAATTAAATTAGAATTTCTATTTAATGAAATAAAAACTTGAAAAATAAAAATATATTAAGTTTATTTTATAAAATATTCATTTTTATCTATTTTTAATTTTATATTAATTAACTTATTATTGTAAAATATTAAAAGTAAAATAAAAAAATATTTTATATTAGATTTGTCTTGAAATTATTTTAAACTAAAATTGAATAGCAAAATTCAATAAAAAAAATTAGCATTAATGGTAAACTTCGATCAAATTAAAGAAAAGCAATAAAATTCAACATAGAATTGAAATATAGTGATAAATTTATTTTTAGTTTGTAAGGATAATGATAAATATCAATCTAAGTGAAATATAATGATAAATTTCAATTTCCACTTAAAATACAGTGAAAAATGTACATAATAACATAATTATTAACGCAATTTTTAAGAGGACCTAAAATCAAAATATAATCATTGGGTCAACATCCTTACTTGCCCTTTAAATTAACATTAGATTAGGATTGTAGCTAAAGGCCGGCAAGGGTCTCGAACTCCCTTAAAATGAAAAATTTCTCATTTAAATTTTTAAATATTTTAAAATTTTAAATTAATAAAAATAAAATTATACTTCATTAAATACCATTACCTTTATTTCCTTTACTATGATCATGCAAATATCATACCACAATTTAATGTTATATACTTTTTTCATTGTATAAAAAATCATCATTTACAAAAATCAAAAGTGTAATTTTTTTTCTTTGGGTATATCTAATGCAAATATAGCTCTAGTTTGTGCCTTCAGCTTTTGCCCCAGGCACCCAATTTGCTTTGCTCTAAATACAACCATCAAATTGCTTTCTGAAATCCCCTGGAAAACGAAAACGGAGGTGGTTGGCTCGGCAACTCTGTGATCACCGGGTCTTCTCTCGCCATGGTTGTCAACCGATGTGGTGGCGAAGCAGGCGGCGATGCGTATAGGACGGTGGTTTCAAGTACCTGTTGGCGAACAAGTTGCTGTTGTTGGAACAACTTTTGGGCGTGTAATGCAGTCAAGTAGAGGCCAGCCGCCAAGAAAACAGTCATCAATGTCAACACACCTGCCGCACAGAATAAGCCTTCTCTGATGATGAGACAGCTTTCTCTCGGTTTCGACCAGTTTTTCAAATGTCCCGATTCCACACTTAGCCCTATCAGCAACAAAATCTCCGCCACCGCAAAGCAAAGCCTGAAATTGAAATCAATGAAAACTTCGGCTGCTTTGCCTTTATAATTGAATTAATTGCACCAAAAGTCCTCAATTTATTGGACATTTTAAAATTGATCCTGAAATTATCATTTTAGTTGTCAATTTAGGCATATGGAGTGTATGTTTGAGAATGTTACCAAGTGGTGACAAAGAAAAATCCAGCCTGCCAGGTGAGAGTCTTGAACTGAGTGGAATCAGGGTCCCATGAAAGCAGAACCGGCGGCGGTGATTTACTCACCGCTATCAACATGTACATATGTTCCACCAACATCACCACTGCAAGTCCCACAAATGCCACTGCTGAGCACAACAATGCCATCTTCCCGCTTCCACTGTATACGCATTCATATTTCACGTCTTTCCCATCTTCTCCACTCTCCACCCATTTTTCCTACGCCACATCATGTGTATATCAACGAACTGAACAGAGGACATAAATGGAAAAGGGGGGGGGAGGGGGAAGTTCAGTACCTGGGAACGAGTGGCTTCGGCTATGAGGCAAAGTACGAAGCAAAAGAGACCACATATGATGGTGACAACAATGAAAGCAACACCCGTTTTGCTGCCTAAATCGGTGCTTCGACGACTTGGGGCGAGATCAGCATGTGTGACACCCACTGTTTTAGGCATTTTTGTTGAATTCATGCAAGGCGTAGATGGGCGGGCGGGGAATTAAATGGTTTGCGCTACCAAAACTGAAGGAATTATAGAATAGCTTGGAGCGAAGGTTGCTTAAAGCCCAAAGATTCCAATGCTTCTGGCCTTTACTGTGAAGTTATTCACAAAGGGAAGATTGATTGTTGGTTCTAAAATTTGGCTTTTTCTATATTTTAAAGAAGAAAGGCCGCAATGGGGGTTGCTTCATCATAGACACGTGTAAAATGTTAGAGGCTTCACCATCTTCCACCGTCTTTTATCTCAAAGTGCATTTCCCATCCTTTTTTTCTTTTTACCTTTGCCTCAAAGTGGAATTCCTTAGCCACTGCAATTGTAATAGAAAAATACTCTCCTCATACCAATCTTACTGTTTCAGTTCACATTATGATTATTTTTTATATTCTCTATGTCACATTAAATTTGGATTCTAAGTTAGATTGTAATGTTTAAATTAAAACCTTAAAAATTTCAAGATATGAATTAATATTTTTCTGAAGAAGTTAAATAACAATTTTATCAAGGACATGGTCAAAGGTTCTTACCTGTATCCTCACTAAACAGGAATGAACTTCCCCAATACTGTTTTTTCCAGCATTAAGATGTTGAAATTCGATTGGCCCATCAGATTGAATGAATTGGGAATCAACTGATATATTAGTTCAAATAAAAGGAATAAACCAGTTGGATCATGAAATGCTTTGAATCGATTGAACTAGGATAAAAAGTTAATTGAGTTGATAGTTGAATCGAATTTTATGATTTTTAATTTTTAATTTTTTATAATTTATTTAATTGAAACTGAATCGATGATTAAACCAATCAAATTAAAAACGGATAACCTAACTAATTTTAACAAAATTTTGAAGTTCTGATATCGAGTTACTAAAAAAATGAAACTAAACAGGTTTGGCCTTCAATGTTGACCAAACAAAACATAAAGTTCCTAGACGCCTAAAGTTTCAATTGTTGAGATTTGCCAACTTTAGAGAAAGGAATAATAACCCAACAAAGTGATACCTCCCTGAAAGAACAAATGCAACAATGACTTGAGAATATTGGATGTCGGTTTGCTGCAGCAGTGCCTTCTAATCGTCTCTGGTTTATTCCAAGAATATATTACAATAATATAATCAATTAATCTGTCTGCATAAACTTAAAAGTTTATGTTCCACAAAGTTGCCACTTATACAGTAGAACAGTTTTTCTTTAAAAAAAAATAAACTATCTCTAAATGATGGTATTAGCGAATTCAAAGGTTTGAATCTGACATTTGTAATCCTAAGACAGATATTTATATTTGGATTTGTGGGATTCTTTTTTCCATCTAAAATTTGGAAGAATAGCTAACAATAACATCAAGCATATGTTGTTTGTAAACCTACTAATGGCTTCTAGCGCTTCAACTTAAATATATCCTAATGCATCTCCATTCAAATTGTCCCCTTCCATCATTGGACAATCTGATGAATCATGTTCGAAATGCCCACAGCAAGAATCGGAAAAATGTCTTCGTTTTCGAGTAATATCGATCCCATCTCTTGGCCTTCTATCCTTCAGCTTTCCTGAAGTGAGAGATTCATGAGAAGTACCCATTGTGAAGCTTTGGACAATTCCATCTGTATCTTCTACCTCTGGTAAGATCAAATCCGATGGACAATTGTATACGATATCATTTGCACTTCGTGTCATCCTAGGAAGGTCCTTGACGCGGGAAAGAACCATGGCGGTTTGCTCACAAGCAACATCGAGGCGTTCTTTTGTTTCGATTGACTCTGCAATAAGTGTTGAAGTCAAGGACTCTAACAACTGAATCTTTTCGGAGTGCTCTCTAGTTGCATTGCTTAACGGGTTTACGGAAGACGAACTATTCAAACACCAACGGCTGGGCAGGTATAGGTCTGGAATATGGAAACAGTTATTGCTAGATAGAACACGAAGAACATGCCTGCAAAGAATACCTGAAAACTCAAAATGATGGCAACTACAACTAATCTGCTCTTCACACAGAACGCAGATCACCTTACACCCTCCATCCATTTGGGTATGGTGTTTGACCTCGAAGCAGCCTTCATCAACCCCAAAGGATGCATATTGTGGAGCCAATAAAAGTTCTTCTTGGAGCTTACCAAAGGCATAAGGTGTAAGAACAGTAGCTGCATGAGATTCAATTGGTGAGCCCGTTTTAAGGCAGACTTTCTGCAATTTCCTCGGCTGCTTTTGCTTAGAACCAGCCCGGTCATTGAATTCAACAACCTCAGCCACCTACAAAAGAAAAAATGTTCAATAAGATTTGGCATAGTAAAAGAAATCTATATCAACAAAATACGGAAGGAGGAAAAAAACAAATAAAAAATTGCGCACTTGTTCTACAAAACGATCTAGTCGGGACTGTGCACTCAAAATCCGCTGGATGAATGCAGTAATGGTCTCTGATTGACATAAACTTGTCAAACCTGCAAAGAAGTAAGGCCTCAAGAATGGCAAAGCCCAAAATGTCCGCAACGCATATAAGCTGATAATGTGCTTATTATCATGGAGTCCATATTTATCAATCATTTCTCTCCATTCTTCTTCAAATTCTTCTAACAGCTCCAGACCATAAAGCCGATAAAAATCAGATTTCCAGTCATCATATCGCGACCCAAGCAAAACAGAGAACCAATCTAAGAACTTTGAGATAATGTGGCAAATACTAAAAGCATGCTTCGTTTCAGGCATTTCAATAGCAATTGCCTCTTTCAGCCACATATTTTGGTCAGTTAGTAGGGTTTGTGGAGCCTTTCCTTTCATGAAGCCCAAAAATGTCTGCATAAATATTGGGAACATCAAGAATCAGAAAGACGTGCAATCAGAGAAATAAAAAATAAAAAAATATTAAAAGAAAAGGAAAATGAGACCAACATAAGGACTAGAAACTTAAAGAATCAAATATGCATCAATTGCACTTTAAAACTCTATTAAATTTCTCCATGTACATATTTACATCCCATGAACTATACTTTGACAGCATTGAAACTTTGGAATGAATTAGGAGAAATCAAAGCGCGTGAAGTTTATTATCCCAAAAAAGGTACAAAGTCTGGGGCAGGAGCACCCATCACCGAGGTAAACTGCAGATCTGTAGTACACTAAGAGTAAAATGTATGGTTATAGGTTTCTACCTTCAATCCCCATGAGAAAGATTGTATGTTTTCGTCTCGTAAAAGGACACATCCGAAAAAAGTGGTCATTCCATGATTGTCTACTCCAACCCAAACACCTAATAGCATGTCGTAGGCATCCAGGCGGTGCGTCGTATCAAAAACCACAGCATCTCCAAACGACTCATATAACTGAACAGATGAAGCATAAGTCCATGCAATATGCTCCAACCTGTTATGGCCATCTAATTTGAAATCATATTGAAAGTTGGGATTTTCATCTTTTAGTTTTTTGCACATTGCAATAAGATCAATAGGATCATTATCGCGATTAACATTTCTAAAAGACTGCAGCAGGTTCCTCACATCTATTTCTGTAAACGGTAAACAACCTAACTTAACTCCTTTCTCTAGCTCCATCAATCTTAACATTTGTCTCACTGACATTCCAGCTTTTGCAAACATGCAAATCCGTGCTTTGTCATCTGGAGTAATGGTACAGTAGGCAGGAAGAAGACATACTTCATTTGCTTTTAAGAGTTCATGGTTGTGGATGTTGCTAAAGGCAGTAACACGCCATTCGGGAACATTAAAATCTGCACGCTTGACAATGCGCATGTATGCTCGACAACCGCAACGCGATGATTTGCGATTCCTCTGCATCTTCCCATCTTCAGATAACTTCATCTGCGGATAGCCGCCTCGATGACAAGTAAAATCCCTTCTCGTGACACCTCGACCAATCCCATCTTTCCCTCGAGTTCGATGGCGTCTGATTGAGAAACCACATTGTTTGGCAAAACTGCAATAAAATTCATAAGCAGCATCCTGTGATAGGAACCTCTGGCCGATAAATGGAACAAGATTCACAGAAGTTTGTTGCGACAATATCGTGTCTTCGGGCATTTCCACAATAGTCCCGTTATCATCTTGAGATAAATCAGTGCCATTTTCAGAAGATTCCATCACCATACTTGTCCCTTCTGACATTCTTTACACAAAAGAAAAATAAAATCTCAATTATACACAATCTAACAAAAAAAAGTAATAGTTCAACAAATTTTGCAAAGACAGTGAAGTGAAGCCATATGAAATAATACTATAAAGCAAAAGAGCTAGTGAGTGCAATCATACATAAAACTAAGATCAAAGAACCACATTGTATCAAGTAAAGAAACTAGCTAATCTTCTCCTTCGATACTCTTCTTCATGCCAGCCAATCTCTTTTATCATTTCCTCGTAAGATCCATTAATAACTAATAAGTGATCACTTAAAATTAGCATTAACATAACTAATTCTTCAATTAACCCAATGTGTAGACTAACATTTCAAATCAAAGGGAACTTGAACATTCCATTATATTTTGATAAAATAAATCCAGATCAAAACAATAAATAAAACACAGAATACAGTTTAAATTTGGAGCAAAAGGAACTCACTCGATAGCTAAATTTCTTAATGCAAGCTTGATTTCTTAGCCATTTGATACCCTCTGGAAAATGACCCTACAGCCGGAAAAGGGAAATCATGACAATTTAAAAAGGAACTCACTTATTTACATTTTGAGTAACTTGCTTAGTAAATTTGCAAAAATGAACTCTTTAAATTTGAATCAATTAATGTTGGATTGATTAGACTTGTAGATTTAATTTTGGGCTTGTTCATAATTTTGTCGAATTTAATTTGAACTTAAAGTGGATTTGGGCTCTTTTTATAATTTGGATAATTTGGCCATTAATGTTTGTCATATATAAATATTTTACTGTAATTTTGACTAACAAAAATACGAAAAAATACCAAAAGGGGAATGGGAAAATTACAAGGCGGCCCCCCTGGTTTTGCAAATTTTATAATCTGGTCCGCAGGACCCTGCAGTCGCTCCACCACACCACTCGTGAACCACCATCCAACCCCAACTCAGCAAACCAACCACCATAATTTAAAAAAACAAAACAAAGGAAAACTTCTGTTTTTTACGAAATCCCAGCTTGAACCTGAAAATAAGAAGAGAAATCAGAAGAAGAAAAAGTAAGAAACCAGTTTCACCCAAGGATTCATCGGAGCCGGTTGGGGTCTCCTTTCATCGATCCGGACGGTCGAAGGTCAGCCACCTACGAGAGGAGCCACATATCTCGGAATCGTGCTGGATCAACGGTAAACGGTGGAGATCAGGTCAGGAGAAGTTCTAGAGGTTTTCGGGTCCTAAAGTTTTTGTTTGGTTTCGATTTTGGAAGATCGGAACCGGTAGAAGCGAAGGGGGAAGGAAATCAATCTTTTTGTGGCCTCCGATCACCGTAAACGGCGGAACCGGCGGCGGTTAAATAAGGCGGCAGTTAGGAATATCTCGCTAAGAAAAGGAAAGGGCAAAAAAACGAGATGAAAGGAGGAAAAAACGACGGATCAGGAGGCGCTGGAGAAGACCGCCGGAGAACCAGGCGGTGGCGCCAAGGGAGGGAAAGCTAGGGTTTGCTGAAGAGAGAAGAAGGAAAGATAAGAAGAGAAAGGAGAAAGAAGGAATAAAGGAAATGGGAAAGAAAAAGGAAAAACGAGAAAATGAAAAGAAAAAAAAAAGAGAGGAAATAATAAATAATACATTAACTTATTATTTGTTTTTGTAATTTAATTTAATTTTTTTTGTTGTATTTATTTTTAACACTTACTATCGTCTTGAATATTTTTAAATATCTTATAAAAATATAAATACTAGATGTCACATTATTTTTAAAAAGCTTCGCTTGAGAAACAATGGGAAGACTCAGGTTTTGTTCTCTCATAATGTTGAGGATAATATTAGGGAGAAGATTTGTGCTACTCTTGGGCTTCATCAAGTAGTTGATTTGGGTAAATACCTTGGCATGCCTGTATTTCACCTTTTCCTTTATTCTTGATAAGATACGAGATCGCTTGAGTGGATGGGAGAGCCGTAGTTTGTCTTTTGCATTTACATTAACGCTTGTGAAAGTTGTGCTGCTCTCTACACCAAATTACTTCATGGCCACGGCGAGAATTCCAATCACACTCTGTAAGGAAATTGAGAAAATTGCTCAGGGGTTTTTTATGGGGCTCCACTAGTACACACAGAAAGGTGGCTCTTGTGAAATGGAATGATATTTGTCAACAGTTAGATAATGGGGGGCTGGGTGTCAGAATATTTCAGGACCAAAACTTTGTGTTCCTTTTAAAGCTGGGGTATAAACTTGTAGTTGACACGGAGGTGCTCTGGGTTAAGATACTAAGGAACAAGTACAACATACATGGTATAATTCCAGCAACTTTGGTTCGTAGCAATTGTTCTTACATTTGGAGATCAATTGCGAATGTGGGGGAGTCTGTTAAAGCCGGCTTGAATTGGAATGTTCGCAATGGAGGATTGGTGAACTTCTGAAATGATGACTGGGTAAGTGGTTTGGGTCCTTTGAAGCTACATTTTAATGGAAGTGAATACCTTGACGAATCTGTCCATGTATGTGATGTAGTCACGACTTCCGGTGAATAGAACCAGCAAGGGTTACTGTCCTCCCAAAGGTTGTTGTTGACTGTCTTCTAGCATGCAATCCTCAATTGCTGGAACTGGGTGATGATCATTTATCTTGGAAGTGGAAGGATGCTGGAGTTTTTTCAATGCGCAAGACGTATAACCAGCTGTGTTGTTCGACCAACTCCACCCTTGGTAGAACGGACAAGTTGATATGGAAGTTACGAACTCCCCAGCGAGTGAGAACGTTCCTATGGCTACTCATACGGGAGAAAATTTTGAAAAATGCGGAACGGGTACGTCGAGGTATGGGTTCTTACCCATGTTGTGATCAATGTGGTTGTTTCCTTGAATCAGCTACGGGATTGTGTTGTGGCTCGAGTTGTTTAGAATTTCTTGGTACCTAGGCATTGTAGATATGTTTTTACAGTCTACAATTGAAAGAGTGGGTAAGTTGGAATATTAAGAACATAGGGAAGATAGATTGGGATGGAACTGAATGGTCGTCTCTGTTTTCCATGGCAGCCTGGTTTCTTTGGAAACTTAGGAATGATTTCGTTTTCAAAGGGAGAAGTATTAACTGCCATGAATTAATTGCTACTGCCATGGCTTGGGCGAAAGGGTGTAGAAGTAAGGAATGGATGTTTTCCTTGGCTTGTGCTTCTCCGACCAAATGCCATTGGCAGCAGCTTGAGTCAGGGTGGGTCAAACTCAATATTGATGGCTCGGTTTTGGGCGAAAGTAATAGGACGGGCATTGGTGGGATCATACGGGACATCAATGGAAAATGTTTGATGGGGTTCGCTATGAAAATAGGGATGGCGAATATTTTTCAGGTGGAAGCTCTAACTATATTAGAGGGATTGAAACTGGTGTGGCAGAATGGATTCAAACAAGTTGAGGTTAATGGTGATAATGCATTGCTCATGGACATTATATGCAGAGGATTCGCAGCAATTAGCAACATTTTGAAAGTTCGTCAAATACATGAGTGGTGTGCTAAGGAATGGAAGCTCAAGTTTCAGCATATTCTGCGAGAGAGCAACACAGTAGCTGATTCGCTAGCAAAAGCAGCAGTGGGGAGCTTGAACAGGTTAGTGGTCTTTGAGGAGCCACTGCAACAAGTGCTATGGTTGCTGGAGGAAGATGAATTTGTTTCTTCAGTTGGTGTTAACAATGTTGTTTAATAACTCCTAGCTGATAGGAGTACTCTATGTTTCTTATACAAAAAAAAAAAAAAGTTCCACTTGAGAAAAGGAAAAGTGATGAAAAATAAAAAACCATAATCTTAGTCTCTCAACCATTTTGAGTGTAAATTTTAATTTTAGTCCTTTTATTTAAAATTTATGTGTTTGCATTTAAGTGAAACGGCATGCATTGAGTGGTTCAATGGTGGAGCCGCATGCAGTGCTGTGGCCCGTGGGGTAAATTGACCCCTAAAAGAAAATTTAAAAAATATATTATTTATATTTTAAAAATTATATAATTAGTATATTGATCCCATAAAATATTTAAAAATTGTTTCATGATTAATTTGATTTTGCAAAAAATAATTGAAGACGTCCTCTCAAAATCTTTGAAAGATAGATTTTTTTTTTAACACAAATTACTTTATATAAAAATAACTAAATTTTTCTATAATTACTAAAGCCTAAATTTTTTTAATCTTTTTATTTTCTTCCGACCCTTATCACTGTTGTCGCAAATTTTTTTTATTCTCTTACTCTCAATATAGGTGTTCAATCTTTAAATAGTTTTAAATGGATTTCCCTAATTTTATAATAAGTCTTATTTTTTAAGCTTTATTGATTAATTTTTTAAAAAAAATTAGGAGTATAGTTTTTGGTGTGATAAATTAGGATTTTTATATAAGATTTAATTTTTTATTTATCGAATGATTTTGGGACATTAATTTTATATAAGATTTTTAACATTGTGATTGCATAGTAATTTTTAGAGGTTGATTAATACAAATCTTTGAAGAAATTATGTTTGCATGTATTTATAATCTTGAATTTCTTAAATATTGATTAAAAATTTAGTATTTTTATTTAGAAATTGTTGTTGCAAATGTGATTATTGTTTTTTGAATAATATGTCGGTTAAATTTATTAGAAATTAAAGTAAAGAAATATTCCAAATGAAATTAAAATATAGCAAAAAAATAACAACATAAAGAGAAATTAAAAAATTAGAAAATGAAACATCATTCCAACAAAACACTTTCGGTGAGCAACAACGACAGGGATGAAATGAAACACTGGAGAAAGGAAGCAGGAAACAAAACTCTTTGTCTTTATCCATCTACACGCTTAAGGATCAAAGTAGAAGTGGTGAGCGAAACCAACAATCTTGCAAGCTGCTTCGCTAAAGAAATCTGACTGCATCAGTAAACGAACCATAAAAAGATATCAAACTATTGAAAGATCTCCGATAACCCTAAATCAGAGCCGAACGTTATAAAAAAACTATTCACGAACGCAAATCTACCACAAACATAGACGAAAACGTATCAAAAGACAGAAATGTGTCACAAGGTAGAGGAAAAGCATGCCACAAGGTAGAGAAAAAGTGTGCCGAAAAAAAAGAAATAAAAACTAAATGAAAATCAAAATAAAAATTGAATATAAAAAATTGAAGGGAAGAAATACTGACAACTGATAATCAACATTAAAATTAACGTTACCATCGATTAATCAAAAACAAAAAAAATAAAACAGCGTAAAAAAAAGTTTGAGAACCCTAAAAAATTATAATAACTTGCAAATGTGATGATTATAAAGTACGTGTTTGAAGAAAATATATATTGCATACTAAGACAAGGGTTGTTTGGTTTTGGTGGGCTTATTTCGAGAACCGACATTTGTGGGGGAGATGTAGGCAAAAGTATTCATGACGCATGGTCACACGCGATGGAGGAGCGTGGAACGCAAAACTGTTCTCAAGGGCCACACCTGTCGCTTGTGGATCGCGTGAGCCCCCACTTTTTGGGCTTTTTTGCTGATTTGCCTTATCCATCGTCGGTCGGCGTACGTTGGAGCGACCCCCTGCCCTGATGTGTGAGGTTTGTGCATAAGGCACGTGTGCCTAAATCTATGGGCTTTGGGCACAAACGAATTGTGTGTTAGGTTTAATCCAAATGAATCATCCAAATAAAATTATAGTAATTTTTCAACCCTCATAATATTTTCCTTCTCTATTTTTCTCAAGTTTTAGGACCTTGGAAATAAAATGTATTTTTAATGAAAACTAACAACTTTAAAAACCTTAATCAAGGGTAAAACTATTTCAAACTGGAGTATGATGAATGAATGTGTAAAAAGAATAAACAAAGATGAGATAAAGGGATGTATGGAATATGTCTAAGCTTTGTTAGACAGAAATGAGGGAAATGATGTGGAGGGGGGGGGGGGGGGCATGGCGTGTCTTGGGTAGTAGTCATAGCAGCATCCTTCAATTGTCTTTGGATAAGTTTCCTAAATCAACACCCAGATACTTTTCTAGTGTACCTTTGCCTTGATGTTCAGAATTCCATTCAACCATCTTCATTGATTAGGTCTACACGACGAGCTAAGGAATTTTGAACACTTCATAGAAATTATTCAAAATGTTCTTGATGGTTCGGCATCACCACACAGTAGCTTTGAAGAAGAGAAAGCAATCATCAAGGAGAAGCAAGTGAAATATAGCTATGCCATTAAACATAATTTTAACTCCATTCCTCGGCTTTCATCAGCATGCAAGAGAACATTTTGACAAATCAACAGAAAGATAGGGTGAGATAAGATACTTATGATTAGAGATATTGAAGAGCCGAGTTGGATTCGAGCTGGGGTCATGGAAGGTATTTAAATTAATTTTTCAAGTTCGAATCTGACTCGAAAAATGAACTTACTTTTTGCCTAAGTCCATCTTAAATGTCCTGTATAATTAGGGGTGTAAATGAGATACGAATGGTTGTAAGCTATTCGAGTTGGACTCGAAAAAAATTCAAATTCAATTTAGTAATTATCAAATCGAATTCGAGCTTAATAATACTTGACTCGAATGGCTCGCAAGCCTTATCGAACTTTTCATATATTTATCAAATAAATGCATCAAACTTAAACAACCAAAATAATAATAATAACAACACTGCTGTCAACTAAGGAGCTGTATATATGTATAATGTGGCACTACAAAAATTCTTCAGCTGTGCTCAAATCATTCAATATCTCATTCTTAATCTCTTCTGGCAATGGAGCAGAGGGACCTGCCTTTGAGTAGAAACTGGCCAGTGCTCTAATCGCCTTCTCCAGTTCCATATATGATTCCTATGATGCAGATGTTTATAAATAGTATCAGTGAAATCTAATGCTTTTAAACCATTCATCAGTCAAGGACAGTAGAAGATACATGCATACCTCACCAGCCACCTTCTCTTGCCCCCTCCAATTACTCAAATAATCTCGGATCGACTCCTTTGCCGAATCTGCCATTCGTCTAAACTTAGCGACATCCTTAGGATCCTCCTTCAGCGATTCACGCAGCGTTTTCACGACTTCTCTTGCCGACTTTACATAAGCCTTTGGCAACACTTTACCTGACTTTGTTTTCTCATTAGGATCAAACAACGATTTAATAGCCCCTGCAACATCTTGGTCCTCGTCCGATTCAGCCCGTACTGGTAACGGAGTCGAAATGCAGTTGAAGGTCAGAACAGCCAACAATGTAGCAGTGGTAGTACGGGCTATTATTCGACGACGACTCGAGAAAGATGGTTCAACTACATAACACCTGAAATGCAGTTTACCAACTGTGGTTCAACAAAATAATTGAGATTGATGAGCAACAAAACGGCCAATCATACTAATACAAGGAATGTAGCTAACTGTTAAAAGCATACAGTATAAGGCAAATCATAATTCGTAGTAAAATTCGAACCCTATTGTTTGCCTCAAACAAACTCAACCGAGCATCAATAGAAATCATGACTTAGTAGAAAAGTAAGAGAAAATTGTGGCTTACATTTAGTTTGAGGTCTCTCCATGGGGTTGACATTAGGGACAGAAATCTTTGAGGCAAGATTAAGAGCCATTGTTGGTTGAATCTGAAGCAATAAATTAGAGTCCGCCCAAAGTGGGTGGTTACCTTGATGGCAAACAATCCAGAGTTAGTCCTGAGAATGCTAATAATTACTGCATAAAATTCAGGGGAAAACCCATCATAGATGTTAAGAAATAGATAAACAAGAAATTTCCATAGCTTGAAGAAATTGGGTACCTTCTGCAAAATCCCCCACCTTTTAGCAAATTTCGACCCAGACGAATTTTATCCAAAATGGAGATGGGAAGCGGTTTGAACAAAGATTGAGGGATGAGTTGGTCATTTCACTTGATTTTTCCATTTTTATTTGGTTAAATTCACCCATAGTCACTAAACTATTAATAAATTTACATTTTAATCACTTTACTTTAAAAGGTTCCGGTTAAAAAGTTCTCATCGAAATTACGAGGCGTTGAGCTCTAACAGATGTCTGACGTGAAAAATTTTAGTTCCACGTAATATCCACGTATTTCAAATTAAAAACCTATGTTATATATTAATATTTTTCATTTTCTATTATTATATAAACCCCTATTATTTCGTATTTTATTTGTTTGAATTAAATTTTCATGAATAGCAATCTCTCTGATTCATTTCGACAACAAGCACATTTTTGTTGCTCAAGTGATAATGGTAAGACTAAATTCTATTATTTTCAATTAAGTTAAATTTAAAGTTTTTTATTTTTAAAATATTTTAAAATATGTTTTTTTTGTTATAAATAGGCAGATGATCATATTTTGGAGGGGTTCATACATAATTTGGCAATGCCTCCGATCACCGAATTCATGGTTACTTGCAAGAGGCAGGATTCTATACAAGGGCCCGATAAATCTCGAAATTTGGTGCACATAAGGTAACTACTATCCCTATATCTAACTCATGTGAGATATTAAAAT
Source organism: Gossypioides kirkii (assembly GCA_005610355.1). Classification (NCBI taxonomy): domain Eukaryota; kingdom Viridiplantae; phylum Streptophyta; class Magnoliopsida; order Malvales; family Malvaceae; genus Gossypioides; species Gossypioides kirkii. The sequence continues at coordinate 12,089,036 of CP032252.1, forward strand.
AAGAAAAAAAAATACATTCTTTCAAGTCACTTGCAAAATAACTCTAAAAAATTGAGAAAAAATAAGATCTAAAAGAAAATAAAGGTATTAAAAATATTATTTGTTCGATTAATAATGCAACTAATTATATAGATTCCAAATCAATTGGTTTGGTCTAGTGTGAAGCATAAATTATAGTAGAAAAAATTGCAAGTGACATGAAAGAGGATACTCTATTTTCTTATTTTAATATCTCACATGGGTTAGTCGATAGATTATAAAAGGCTAAGAATGATTTAAAAAACTATTTTTTTTCTAATTTTATAGAGTTAGGACTAAATTGATAGATTTTATAAATATCAAAGATTAAATTTATTGATTTTTTTAGAATTAGAACTAAAATGAAAAATTTTGTAAATATTGAGGCTAAATTTGTTGAATTTTTTATATTTAAGATCCAATTGATAGAATCTGTAAACATTAGAGGGCTAATTTTGTTACTAGACAAATAAAAAATGCCCACATCAACTCCGAGTGACTAAAATATTTAATTTCAAAAATTTTAATGACTAAATTGAAAAGTTAATAGTTGGCTAACCAAAATAAAACGAAAAACATAGTTGGATTACCATTTTTATAGTTTACCCATAAAAAAATAATTTTAAGCATTTTTCACGTCATTATTTAACAAAAAAATTTAACGAATGGGCTAATTTGCACGTTTCAAAATGTATAAAGACGATGGTTTCCGGATTTTGGGTGTTAAATGCTAACTCTTCTCGTGTCTACTACAATAGAACGAGCATTTTCAGGCATGAAAATTGTGAAGACAAGACTTCGCAACAGAATGGAGGATGATTTTTTTTCAATTTACTTGGTGGCAAACATCGAAAAAGAGATAGCTTGAGAATTTTTAATAGATTCTATCATTGATGAGTTCGATCTTATGAAAAGACGGAGAGTGCAATTTAGGATACCTAGTATTGAGAAATAAGACTAAGACCAAGTTTTTTAAATTTAATTATTGAAATTATAATGATATTTATGAAATTTTTAGTATAGTATTAAGTATTTTTTTTTTGCATATTGGAAAGAAATATTTAAATTTATATACTGTGATTTTTTCTTTTAATTTTTTACAGTTAAATTGTTCATGCTTTTTAAAAAAATATTAAATTAGTTTGTTTGATGAGAAAAAAAAAATGTATCTGAAAAAAATTGACACTTTTTTATGTTTAAAAAAGGAGTTCGAGTTTAGAAGTTTCGCTCCCCTTGGAGTAAAATCTTGGATCCGCCCCTAAGTACCATGGATGTCTTTGTACTAGAAGTCGAATTGTATTTTACCTCATTTAATAAAAAAATGAATAAATAAATTCTTATAAGTTATATCAAAGAGTAAATTGATCATTCTATTAAAAATTTTATTCATTTCTACTATTAAAAATTAATTTTTATACACATGATGTACATGTAACACGTGACGTACCACTGTTGGTTACTCTATTAGCTATGTCAATTTTTAATAGTAAAAATGAACGAATTTTTTAACAAAAAAAAAACTAATTTACTTTGTGATTTAAGATACAATTTGACACTTGTACAAAACCTTGCATTACATTTTTTACCGTATTTCGTAGCCGATAAACATAGTAAACAATCTAATTATGGGTGAAAGAAGAGATTTTTGCATTTTGAGTTGATATCAAAGGAGAGAATGAAGTAATGATTGCTTAAATCAATCGTTTCATCAATTCAGAGAACTAGTCAGTTCAATAATAATTAAATAAAATTTTATAACTCATTGTTTTTTTATCACTTCACAAAAATTTATTGTATTTATGATAATATACCATCAATCAAATCGATCAAACAATTAATCTCTAATTCAATTGATTGGTCCAGTCTGGTTCTGATAATCGAAAAGATAGAGCATAAGAGATTATGGTAATCTAATCATCCAATCATTTAAAAAGATTATAACTTGATTTTGCTTTGTGGTATATAAGGAATAGTGAAATGGTTGACCTGCACTCACTATCCATCTCTGTTACTTGAGATTTTGTAGTTGAACAAAACATCCCAAGCCTAACACAAACACAAAAAATACATTGATTTATGGCCTACAGGTATCTACCTACCTCTACATTGAAATGAAAATAGGATGAAAGGTAACTTAAGGTTCAAAAGAAATTATTTTAACAAGTGTAGTCAAATGTGCAAACCATGTAAAAAGACCTGATAAACGATGACCGAGCTTGTTTCTTGATCCGCTTAGCGAAACAGCCTTTGCACTGATCTCTTAGGCACTTTGCCTTCAAGCTTCAATCTTCTATAAGCTTCTCTAATGTGGCAAGGCCTGATTGGTCCGGATTCTTTTCTCTCTGTCATGACTATTCTAGCTGCAAACCACCAAAATAATGGAAAACTAAACTCAACTCAACGTCCTGATAAATGAACTTAGCACCAAGCCATATATATTTGATCATAATATTTGGTGCATTTACAACCATTCCTCCATATGCAAGGTTTCATTGGTAAAAGTACCATGAAAGCCCTTATACTAGGAGTCAGATCACATTTCACCCCATTTGCTCAAAAAATAAGCAAATTAGTCTTTATACATTAGATTAAAGAGCAAACTGGTCCTTCCCATTAAAAATTTCATCCATTTCTACCGTTAAAAAGTGACATGTCTGAAAAATATCCAAACAGTTATACGTGACATGCCATTTGCATCTCATTCTAACATACAAGCACCAGTTTTTAACGATAGAAATTTGTTTTTTTGTCTAATGTACAGGGACTAATTTGCCTCTTTTTTAGTAGAAGGGCACAATGCAATGCATCTCTTAATACAAGGGTTTCCATGATACTTTGACCAGTTTCACTCTTTTTGTTTTCTCTTTCAATCAAACTGATTTGCTTTCTGGAAATGAAATCTCAAGACTACTGCTATAAGAGGAAAGTGCATGTACCTTTCTCAACGAGTTCACCGACGAACATTTTCGCTATACCACACACGACAATGGTCATTGGTAAAGAAATTTTCTGGCTGCCAGTTATGCTTACCAACAACTGCATATACCCAGAACAAACTTAAAGTCGATGTATTATCAAATCATGTTTTGCAATACTGAAATGCATAAATGGGTTGGAGCTGTAGTGACAGTACATATGCACCAAGGAATCTCATGTATATTCATCAAAAATACACAAAATTTTCAGTTAATTATCACTCCCATGCAGATGAAATTAGAACAAGTCAAAGAGGCAACAAATAATTATCAATCCACCATATATATAATAATATTTCTAGAGAAAGACTACCCAAAAAAGCTGTCCAAGAAGCTCACCCTTCTCATGTTAGACCTTTGAAGCGCAGATCTCCTAAATGATTCATATCTACTCATCTGATCCTCTGTGAATTGCGATAAAATGGTTCTGCAAAGAAGAAAAAAATTTAACAGCTCTCGGCAGATGCCTCCTATATTAGAGAAAGGCAATAGATGTATAAAGCAAGGGATCATATTTTGAAATATGGTTAAATTCTGCCATTAGTCCCTGTACTTTGTGAAAGTTGTGAATTTAATCACTGCATTTTTTTTAAATCTAAAATTTCAATCCTCACCAAATGATAGTTAATAAATTCATTCAGTTAAGTTTTGCTATTTCCCAAATTTGATGCGGTAAACATTATCATAAGTGCAATGCCATGTCAACTTGTTATTTTCACATATTACTCATTAAAAAAGCAATTAAGGATTAATGACAATCTTTTACATTATGATTGAAATTTCAAAATTTGATATGTATAAAACAGGACTAGTACTAAAATTTAACCAAATAGATTTAACTGCTACTATTAGGGCTAGGACTAAAATTTCAAAATCGAAAAGTACAATTAAATTTAATATTCAAAAACAATTTAACCAATTCAAAAAGTACAAAGACTAAATTTGGTCAAATTGAAGTACAGGGACTAAATATACAACTCTCTCAAAGCACAAGGACTAATAGCAAAATTTAACCTTGAAATATTTATACTTGATCCTTTAGAACACTAAAAACATGCATTTCACCTAATACATAAATATTTGAAAATTAGAACAAAAAATAAGGAAAAAGAAGGTAAAACAAAAGAAACTCACTGCATCTTGGCCATTTTAGTAGGGTCAGCACTAGAAGGGAACTTGCTAAGCTCAACTTCCACGTTTTCCTCCTCTTCATCATCATCATATTCTTTGTTCTTGGTGGCAGCTCCAGTAGCAACATTAGCATTAACACTTGTAGAGTGCAACTTAGAAATTGAACTTGATGATGGATGAGAGGAATTTTTTACGTTGGGACCAATGTCATCGTAATCATCATCATCTACAAGCAAATTGTGTCCACCATCGGTTTTGTTCTGGGGTTCATTTGGAGTTTGGCTGTTCAGCTCATCCTCAACAACTGGGGAATTAAGTGGCGATTCCTCTTGCTCCTCCAATGCTGCTTCAAATGGATCCTTTGATTGCTTCATTCTTTTAGTATGATTTTGATCAAATTCTATCTAACAAATCATACAAAGGAACGGGTCGCCGTCGTCCTAGGATACATCTAATTTTGAATCCCAAACCTTACACCCGAAACCCAAATGGATCACCACTAACCACCATGCAAAAAAACAACAACACATGGATATAAAGAGAGAGAGACTTTCACAAAGCCACTTACAGTGCGTTTGTAAACAGGCTCAGTTTTAGACTGCCTTCCATCATTCCATAGAACCTCAATATCAGTACCAGCACGAATTACAGATTGATACCATGCCTTTTCATCAGCAAGGCATTTTTTAAGATTTTCTTGCAATGACAACAAAATATTTAAGTAATTAACATATAAGCACTAAGAAGCATAGATAGAGCAGAGAGCTTTGGGTCATAAAAAAACAATTAAGATTCAAGGTTATCTTTGTTCTAAATACTTATATAGTTCTTAGAAACACAATTAATAGCATTAAAATAACATGATAGCACTCAAAGAAGAATCCATGATTAACTTCACTAAAATCTTAATGCAAAGCAAACTGACATACAAAAAAAATTGAATTACTCAACACTAACCCTGTCCTCAATCAAAAGAGAAACATTTTTTACATCTTCAAAAAGCTCGAATAAGGTATAAAAACATTTTATACAAACTCCAAAAGCATCCATTATAAGTAGCTTATTATCAATCTTCGAACCAGAAAATAGTATGAATTTGAGAACAAACAACAAATCATCAGTTTTACTTCCAATGTGTGTTTATAGCCATTGCAAGGAAGACAGACATCAAATTCATTGACTATGAAAACAAAGGAAAGAAAGTTGATTTAACAATATATTAATATTACCCCTGGTGTGTAGGGTTTAATATCAGGTGGAGCCCATTCATCCGGAAACTTTCATGTACTTATCGAAATCAACCCCAACCAGTATTTTGCTAAGCGAAGATTTAAAACAAATTGAATATAACACAAAAACTATAATGTTAAACAGAGGGAAACAAACAATCCAAAAAAAAATAAGAGAACAACATATAGTAGACGATAAACAAACAAAAAGAACAACCAGACTGAGATACATAGATTTGAAACACGGAACCAAACAGTGATTTCTAAAGCTGAAAAACAAAAACTGAAAATATAGATCTGAAACTACAACAGAGATGGAAAGGCAAAGACAAACTTGTTCTAAAGCTGAAAACCAAAAGACCCACTGAAATACAAGTAAAGAAGCTTATTTCTGAATCTAAAACAGAGATGAAAAGGCAAAAAAAGAAGAAGCAAAGTTCAAGTAAAGATTCATACCTGAAATGAGTCTCCGAGCATGGGATTTCAAGATTTCAAAATCACAAAAAAAAAAAAAACTGAAACGGCAAAAAAAACACTTAGGATTTCTCTCACGAAAACTCTCTTCAGTATCAAGAGAGAAAAAAAAAACAAAAGAGAAAATGAAAAAAGGGAGAGAAGGAAAGGAAAAGGATGAGAGAAAAAAGGGGGGAAACAAACGTGAAGGAAAATATTAGAAAAATGGGCTAAATTAGCTAAATTTGCTAATTTTTATAATTAGGGTTGTGGGTGTTTTTTTTTAATTAGAGAAATAAGCTGATTTTAAAGATAGAAATAGAAAGCATGTTCAATTGAACATATTTTTTTTGTATAGTTTATAAGAAAATTCGTTCAGTTAGATGTGTTTTTTCCTAACCTTTCATTTTAATGGTTTTTTGAATGTTAGCCGAGCAATGGTAAAAAAAATTTAAAGGGCCCCGACGGTCAAAATTTTTTTCTATAAATATCATATAATTTTAAGTGTTTTTCACTTAAGTTCATCTCTCTCAATTCTTTCTAATCTCTCAACTTTCTCAATTTTCCCAAATTATGTTCTAATTTTTTCGATTGTTCGTTTTAAAATATTAGTTTTTTATAATTATTTCGTATTTTATTTGTTTGAATTAAATTTTCATGAATAGCAATCTCTCTGATTCATTTCGACAACAAGTACATTTTTGTTGCTCAAGTGATAATGTTAAGACTAAATTCTATTATTTTCAATTATGTTAAATTTAAAGTTTTTTATTTTTAAAATATTTTAAAATATGTTTTTTTGTTATAGATAGGCAAATGATCGTGTTTTTGAGGGGTTCATACATAATTTGGCAATGCCTCCGATCATCGAAATTCATGGTTACTTGCAAGAGGCAGGATTCTATGCTGGAGGGTTGCAAACATGTTGGTGAGAAGATAGAGGCCTGCACGCACTTTCCATTTTCCATGCGACGTGTAACATTGGCGTTTTTTAAACCAGAGTTGGAATAGTAATAGTGTCGAGTAAGAGTTAGAATATGTGGTTAAAATAAGAAGATTAGGAAAAATTAAGGATTAATTAGAAATTGTGAGAAAATAAGAAGGACTAAATAGCAATTTATCCAAATTGAATTATGAGTCATCATGGGAATTAGATTGATTGAGGAGGGGTAAAAGAGTAATTTGGTGAAAGATATTTTTGGAGGCAATGTTTTGGGCCAAAGTGTAAAGTTGGAAGGCCCAAGGACTAAAAGTGCAATTTTACCATTATTAAAAAAGATATTTTTATAAAGAGAAATTGATAGAAAAATCTAGAGAAATGAAGAAAAGAAATGATGAAAAGGCTATAAAAGCCATCAGCCATGGTGCTTCACGTTAGCCACCATTTTCCCACAATTTCAACTTTTGCTTTTCTTACAAATTAGTCCTTTTTCACCAAATACAAACCAATTAAGCTAGTTTCTTCCAAATTTCTTCAAGATTAGTGAATAAAATTAATAGAGAAGTGTAGTAGCTATCCAATTGTTAAAAGAAATGCATCCATACTTGTCTTGGAGGAGAAAGAAAATGGGAATTAGCGTTGAATACAAGTGATTAAGTTAAGAAAGCTAAACTCCTCTTTAAATACATGTTAGTTTTGGTTTAGAAACATAGATTATGATATGTTAGAATGATTTTAATGTGAATATATGTGTTTTGTATGGAATTGAAGAGAAAGAAAAGAAGGAGAATGACTCAATTGAAGAGAAAGGAAAAGAGAAGATCAAAGAGGGAAAGGAAGCTTTCTACAAGAGTTGTAAGTACTACAAGTATTACAAGGTTTAGAATTAATTAAGTTAAAGTTTTTATAATTTAATATATATGATTAACCATGATGAAAATGAGATGTTTAATTATAAGTATGATAATTATGTGTGATTGAATGAAATTTAGTATAAAAAAGCATGAGAAAGGAATTAATCTCATTAAAACAGATTGGACAGAACAGAGGATTAATTTCAAAAATTCACCAAAAATTGTATAAAAAAAGTTAATAGTTGAATTTAATATGTATTTAAAGCTTATTGAATTTAGTTTCATATGGAAGAAACAATGAAAGAAAAGGAACTTTACATTCTGAGATATACTAGTTTTAGTGTAACAAGGTCAGAGTGGATTCGGGTTCCTCTGTTCTGACTTTGAAAAATCATAGAAAAATGTAGAAAAATTATTAGAGGCTGAAATTTATATGGTTGAATCCTTAGTGAGTATATTTTCAAAAGAAACAGACGAGAACATTATTGGATCTCTTTACTAAAAGATAAATAATTTTTAGTAAAGAAATGTCAAAACTATTAGTCAGCAGAGAAGGGGTAAATTGAAAGAATTTACTGTACAAATTGGCTAAAGTAAAAATTCTGAAATTTTTATGGTAAAAATATATTTGAGTCTAATTTCAGAATCATCAAGCATATTATAATTTCGAATTCTGTAGCTCAAGATATAAATAATTTAGTGACTATGACTCAAATGGACAGTTTTGAAAATTAATGTGAAAATAAGAGTAAATAGGTATATAATGATATAACTGTGAGAAAAATATATGTGTGAAATATTATGTGGTTAATTATAAAGATTTTTTGTGTGATTAATTGGTAAAATTGTAGATTTATTTGAAAGAAAATTTTATTATATTCATTTTTAATTCTCTGACACTGTATGTAATACTCTTATACCGGGTTTATACGTGTGAATCGGGTGTAGGGGTGTTACACGACGAGTGTACAATCACACTTGATGGCGTAGTGTAACAACTTGGCTTGTCAGTGAATGAGTCAATCGTCATGGGGTCAACCATCGTTCCCGATAAAGAGGACCTTTGCTCAACATCATTGGGGAAGGTCCTGAACAAGTTTTAAGGTGGCCTGGTAGCGATGAAGTGGTTGGAGACCAATTTTAAAGAGCTTCCTTGGCACGCGATTGACGTCGTCAAAAAACAATACGCCCGAGCATTCATCTTGAGTTTAATCAGGGACATTTTAATGCCCGATAAATCTCGAAATTTGGTGCACGTAAGGTAACTACTATCCCTATATCTAACTCATGTGAGATATTAAAATAAGAAGAAAAAAGTACACTCTTTCAAGTCACTTGCAAAATAACTCTAAAAAGTTAGGATAAAAATAAGATCTAAAAGAAAATAAAGGTATTAAAAATGTTATTTGTTCGTTTAATAATGCAACTAATTATATAAGTTCTAAATCAATTGGTTTGGTCTAGTGTGAAGCATAAATTATAGTAGAAAAAATTGCAAGTGACATGAAAGAGGATACTCTATTTTCTTATTTTAATATCTCACATGGGTTAGTCGATAGATTATAAAAGGTTAAGAATGATTTTAAAAACTATTTTTTCTAATTTTTAGAGTTAGGACTAAATTGATAGATTTTGTAAATATTGAGGATTAAATTTATTAATTTTTTTAGAATTAGAACTAAAATGAAAAATTTTGTAAACATTGAGGCTAAATTTGTTGAATTTTTTTATATTTAGGATCCAATTGATAGAATCTGTAAACATTAGAGGGCTAATTTTATTACAAGACAAATAAAAAATGCCCACATCTGCTGAGAGTGATTAAAATATTTAATTTCGAAAATTTTAATGACTAAATTGAAAAAGTTAATAGTTGGCTAATCAAAATAGAACGAAAAACATAGTTGGGTTACCATTTTTATAGTTTACCCATAAAAAAATAATTTTAAGCATTTTTTCACGTCATTATTTAACAAAAAAGTTTAAAAGAGGGGTTAATTTGCACGTTTCAAAATGTATAAAGGCTAACTTACCCTTTTTCAATAGAGGGCCAAAATGAAATCTACCCCTAAGTACAGGGGCTTTCCTGTAATTTTACCCATGATAAAATTAAAATGTATAAAAATTCAAAATAAAATTTTGGTTAAGTGATAAATTTAAAGTTTTGCTAACTTAATAAGCATGAGTTCAAATTTCATCACATGCATATTTTTATTGATTTTTTAAAATAAAAATATTAAAATACCTTTAAATAATATAATTTATTTTAAATGTGAAGAAACTTTAAAGTAATTTCCCTAACAAAATTGAAATTCAATTGATGGATTACACCAACTTAATGAATTTTTTTATAAATAATATAGATAATTCAATTATAAGAATATTTTTTACTATAATAACTAGAATTACCTATAGCCCTCATCAACTCATAAATAGGAGGATAATGCGCTTCAGCGCACTCAAACCTACGTCCTCCTATATTGACAACAATATTCATGTCAATCGAGTTAAGACTCAATCAGCTCAATTATAAGAATATTAAAGTGATTATAATTCAAAATAAGCATAAAAAAGGGGTAAGGATAATAAAAAAAGTAAGAAAATTATTAAAAACTAAATAATACAAGCATTGTTAAAAGGGTAATTATTCTATATACACTGTACCTTTAAAAGTTGTAATTTTATGGTTTGGGTCCTTTTAAAAATTGTACTTTTTTATGTTAATACATGATAAAATTATATTTTAATTTCTTATATTAATAAAATATTAATTAAATCTTTTTAGAAATAATAAATTATAAATTAATATAATAGTTAAAATTTTATAATTTAACTTCCCACAAAAATTTCTGACTTGCCCTGCAATTGGCAATGTATAGCAAAAAAAAAAGTATTTTCTTTGTATATGATATATTTTAAATATGATAAATTTATACATGAGAAAATATTTGATATAGTGAAATTTAAAAGCCCCATAAGTAAAGTTGGGTGATGACAAGTGAATGTAGAATATAGTAAATAATTTTAAAAAATAAATATATAAAAACATGAGAATTTTTTTAAATTATGCTTGTGAAGCTAAAAAAAATTTACTTAATCTCAATCTTTCAACACTTCAATCCTATTTGATCAACATAACAAATTTCAATCAATTAAATAGTATCTTTTTTAGTAATTTAATCATTTAAATAAGTTTGATAATTTAAGATAAAAACAATTTGATAATCTTAATTTGTATAGAACGATGATTAAAATTTAACAGACATTAAACCCTAAACTTAACCCCTATTTCTAATATTGTATAAAAAAAGAATATGCCCAATTTATCTTATTTTATTTGAATTAATATATGATTTAACCCTATAGCATTGTTTGGTGCTTAAAAGAAAAAGAATTAATCCACAAATTGATACTTAAATTATGTTTTTTTTTCTCATTTTAATACTTAAATTTTTTTTTAGTCTCAAGTGGTACCTAAACTACTTTTTTTTGCCAAATTGATACTTCTTTTTTTTTAATGGTAAAAGAGGCATTAAAATGCCTTTATTAATCAGTCTTATTCATCGTTTATCTTAGGATAATCAGAACTCAAAAGATTACGAATAAAAACACAAGGAATATCTATGATACGAATTGCCACATCAATAGTATCGCAATTTCGTGCCAACCAGTCCGCCACGGCATTAAACTCTCGTCGCACAAGCTGTAATTTGTAAACTTCAAATTGCAGAATAATGCTTGTAATTTCCTTGACAATGGTGTCTACGGATACGCCACCCAAACTTGCTTGAATCAATCCCAAAGCCAGTGAGCAATCGCTTTCCACAATAATCTTTAAATACCCTCGAAGTTTTGCAACTTGTAATCCATGAAGAATCGCCCATAATTTCGAAGATAAAGCTGTACCTTTCCCTACATACCTTTGGTACCCGAGGATCCAATGCCTATCTGAATCGCATAATACCCTCGCAGCTGCTGCCCATAAATCATGCCTACTCGTCGCTCCATTAGAATTGATTTTTATCCACCCATGATTTGGCGAACACTATGCACCCCTTACTTTAGTGTCAACCACCGCCTGAACAGGTTTGCAAGTAGCTTCACGAATACTGGAGACCAAACTTGCTGCAACACATGTCACAGATTCTGGTGGTCCTAAATGTTGATTGAACACCACATTATTACGTTGCTTCCACAATAACCAGTACGTAACAGCAAATAGCTCTTCACCTCGCGCACTGTTATCAGCTGCTAATAAATTTCCACCCAAATTTTCAAGCAACCACTCTTCCAAATCAGGACATAAAAAACCCTATATCGCATCCTGTCGCAATATCATCAACCATACATCTTTGGCAATTCTACAATCTCTAAGTACGTGTAACATAGATTCACAAGCCGCTCCACATACCTCGCAACCTGCATCACTAGTCATTCCTCTTCTTGCTCTTTCACTATTTGTCAACAATCGTCCATTCTTTGCCAACCAAAGAAAATTCTTGACCTGTGGTGGTACCAAGTTACCCCAAATGAGCTTCCAACTGTTATCAACCCTACAGCTCTCATCCTGATCAAGACTTTGATAGGCTGATTTCACCATGAATCCTTCATTCGTGGTAAGCTACAAAGCACAAGAATCCTGACCATGATGCTCTTTAGGCGGATGACATGCACGTATCCTCTCCAAAATATCAATAAGAAATAGTTTCCCCAAAAGCATCTAATTCCAGCAACCTTTGACATCAACTAAGTTCGCAACTTTAAAGGTTATTGGCAATTTGCTTCCAAGAAGAATATGGTGAAACAACTTCCCAATTTGAGGAACCCAATCATCTTAGAAAAAGTCCACGGTCTGTCCATTCCCATCATGCCAACATATTCTATCTCGAAATCGACTCCATACCTTCCCCAACGAGTACCAAACATAAGAGCAAATCGGTTTCTCAATTGTAAATGGATAAATATCTACCTCCTTATAATTAGATCGAAGAATGCGAACCCATAACGTATCTAATTTCATCACAAACAAAAATGCCAATTTAATTAAATAAGCCATATTTTGTGGAACCATTCGTCTCAATCCAAGTTCTCCCTTTAACAAAGGTTTACAGCAATTCTCCCACTTGACTAAAGGTACCTTGTATCATTGTCTGTCGATCCCTAAACAAACTTCCTTACAATTTGCTCGGTCCGTTCATAAACCCAATCGAAATCATTATCGACTGCATAAAATATCCAGGGATAGCTAGTAACACTAATTTAGCCAACATTACTCTACCAGCCAACGATAACAATTTAATATTGAAACCATTCAGTTTTCATTGCACCTTATCCACAACAAATTGAAAAGTGCTTTTGTTAACCCTCGAATAGAATAACGGTATACCCAAATATATTTCTAAATCATTTGTTTATTGAAAACCCAAAACACTTCCAACACTAATATTAAGCGACGCCTCAGTATTAGGTGAGAAAAAAAGCAAAGACTTAGCAGTATTCACCTTATGACCTAAGTAGCAACAGAACTCATCTAAAATAACCTTTATAGCCCGTGCATTTTCCATAGTCACTTCCTCGAATAAAACCAAATCATCAGCAAAGAAAAGATGTGACAAAAGAGGTCCCCTTCTTTCTATGGATATAGGTCTCCATCTCCGACAAGCGACAGCTTTGTTTATTGCATGTCCTAACCTTTCCATCATAAGAACAAACAAATAGAGAGAGATAGAATCACCTTGCCTCACCCCTCTGGTTGGAGAGAACTCCTCAGTAAAACCACCATTCCAAATCACCTGTATTTTTGTGGTTGACACACATTGTATCATTAAATTAGACACATTACCCGGAATCCCTGCCTCTTCCAACGTTTCTGTAAGAAATTCCCAGCATAAGCGGTCATAAGCCTTCTCCATATCTACTTTAATTGCTAGCCACCCTTTTTTGCCTTTACTTACCCGCATAGAGTGCATTGCTTCTTGAGCAATGATAACATTGTCCATTATGTGTCTCCCATGAACAAAAGAAATTTGATTATCAGCGATCAAAACAGGCATAATAGGCTTCAAACGATTGACAATGACTTTGGATAATACCTTGTAAGGAATAGTGCAAAGATTGATCGGCCGAAACTGTGTGACCACTTCAGGCCTTGGAACTTTAGGAATCAGTACAAGCAAAGTTTTATTAAGAAACTTCTTCACTTGCCCCTCTTCGAATCCCTTCCTAACCATCGCAAATAGAGACTCGCCAATTACGTTCCACTGTGTTTGATAAAACTGAGCATGAAGCCCATCCAAACTAAGAGCCTTCAATGGAGCCATGTCAAACAACACATCTTGAACCTCCTCTAATGACACATCCTTAGATAGAGCCGCTTTCATACCAGAATCAATGCAAGGGAACAAATTTCGAACTGGATATCGACCCACCATCCTTGAAGAAACTGAGAACTTCACTTTTTATCAAGTCTTTATTGTAGCACCATACACCATCAGTTAACTTCAAGGCTTTTATGTGATTATAACCCCTCATCTTATTTGTTTGACAATGAAAATATTTTGTATTCCTATCGCTAAGAAGTAACCAATCATTTCGGGATCGTTGCTTCCACAGTAACTCTTCCTTATCAAGCACGCCTTCAAGCTCTATTCGAAGCTCCTTCTCAAGCTTATAAAGCTTAAGGGATCTATACTTCTCAAGGCATCTTTGAATCCCACAAATACGCGAAATAAAAACACAATTCTTTGTCAAAATATTCCCAAAACCTCAATATTCCACTTATTGACGGCAATCACAAAATTAGAAATTGTACTTTCAAAAGAATTCTCTTGAACGTAATTCTTCGCTACAAGTTGCTCGAAACTATCATTATTCAACCATCCACTAATAAATCGAAAGGGATGAGGCTGTCTAGTAAGTTGGTTCACCCCAAAATAAATAGCTATCGGTCTATGATCTGACTTGATTTTGTGAAGATAATAAACTGTTGTATCAAGTGCAAAAGAATCCCAATTAATATTACATAGAGCTCGATCTAAACGCTAGAATAAAGCCCTCTACTCCTTGTGTATTTCTATCCTTTGAAACCTACATCCTTTAAACCTCAATCATCACAAAAATTTTGAAACAACTGACAAGAATATTGACCCTATCGGATACCACCCTGCTGATCATCTTCATGCAAAAGAGCATTAAAGTCACCTGCTAACAGCCACGAAGATTTGACCCTCTTAGCAACTTCACCAAGTTCGATCCAAAGTTCCCTCTTACTTGCCCACAGAAGGCTCCCGTATACTCTTGTAAACATAATCCAATCTTGTAGATTCAACGACTTAAATCGCAAGTGAACAAATTGGAAATGGTTTGTTTCAACCTTAACCTCAACAGTGTTTTTCCACAAAATCCAAATCCTGGCTGAAAACTTTTTTGCCTCAACTCTATGTGAATTTGGCCACCCGATACTCTTGATGACAGCCTCCACTTTAAAACCACTTACATGAGTCTCCATAAAAACCACCACATCCGAGTTAAAATCCCTCAAGTATTCTTTAAGGACTCTATGAAATCTCGGGTTACCTGCCCCTTGGCAATTCCATATAAAAAAATCTAACTTCATAATAATAAAAAGTATAAAAAGGAACAAACCTGCTCTAGCAAGTCTGTCTTCATCACGCTTCCATACCTTCATCAACATCCTCATCGCTATTGTCAACTTCGAGAACACCATCCAACTCATGAAGATCTTTATTTCCTCTTGGATTTTCTAAAAGAACCGTATCACACCGATTATTAGCACCGCCCAAACTATCCACTAAGCCTACTATTGCTCTTTCAATCGAAACAACTCTATTTTTTACATTTCGAGAACTACCTCCACTATTATCCCCAAATGTAAATTTTCCATGCAAAATTCTTTCTTTCAACGAATCAGGGAAAGAGTTTAGTGGTATTAAATTTTTAAAACTCAAAGAAATATTCGGGTCTTTATTTTCTTTCAATGTTGCCACCGTATGAAACTTGGGATCAAGCAAATTAGACCCAATCGACCCTTCCTTATTATGTCTATTGGACCCATTCCTAGCCCTCACCTCAATCGAGCCCAATTTAATACTCAGCCCATCTTTGCATGGCCTTAATTTCACACCTTTGAAGCTCGTACCTTGAGCTTTCTGTTTCCCTAAATTATTACCCCCTTTTTTACCCGAAGCAATCCCACTAGATCCACCAACCAACCTTTCTCTGTCATTATTAAAATCCTCATCCATATCCTCCCTCATCTCTTTACCCAAATTCCCATTAATTTTCTGATCACCAAATCTGAAAAGAGTCAAAATTTGCTCCTTGTTTTGCTCTAAATCATCATCATGCAAGGAAAGAGAATAAAATCATGATCTATGATGATAATTTCCAAAATTGCCTCCCCTTTCCGTTTCTTTTGACTTCTGCTGCCTCCGGTGACTGCGAGCAACCATTATCCAATCATCGAAGCTTTCACTCTCCACCCATTCTTGGACAGAAATGCACCCATCACTATGCGCAACACCCTTGCTTCCTTGTCCAGTATTAGTTTCTTCATTTAAACCATGCTCATGTTGAACCTAAGGACAATCATATTTTAGATGGCCAAACTGTCCACAACTAAAACATATCAAACGCAGGGATTCATACTCTACCTTGTGAATACGATTGGCAATTCTAACTTTCGAAATTAAGGGAGTAGCTAGGTTGTATGGTAAATCGGGCAAATTCTCTCCTCGCACCTTTTTCTGTCTGGAGATCAATTTTAACAACTTTTCCAATTAGGCTTTCGACCTCTTCAAGAATACTACGTTTATAAAAAGCCCTAAAAGTCCTGGAATAAGAACCCAAGCCACCACACTTTGCGGGAATGAATCAAGAGCCGAAAAGTGAGATGGCCATGGTTGTACGGTTAGATAATTTCTGAAAATGACCCAAGGTCCTTTTGAGATTACATTATTATAATTCGATTCAGCCTCGAATTTTGCCAGATAATAGCCATTCTCAATATCCATTAATTGGAATCTCCTTGATGGCTTCCACATCGCACAAACCTTGTTCCACAGAGCGTTGTACCCTATGTTCCTTCCTAACAATTTGATAATGAGCTTCTTTGACATACTATCATCTATGAGACCATACACTCGTTCAGAGAAATCAATTGTTGGGACTCCATCAACCAAGCACTTACTGACATCCCCATATAGTAATTTCAGATCCTCAAAAATCTATTATTCTTCCAATGAATTCTCTATAGCATTGGAATTTAAAACAGCATCCCGAAAAGCTACAGGTTGGCCTCGCCCTTCCTCCATGACCGCGCCATCTCCACCCATATTCGACGGTTCCTCCTTCCACCGTCTCACCTTCTTAGGGGCCCTTCCACTGTTCAACATTAGTGTCTCTATTTTCAGAGCTTTTTTTGTACGCTCAATTTAGTGAAATTTCCAAATTGATACTTCTATTAGTCAAACCATTAAAGCTATTTAAAAAAGGTTTAACTCATAAATTAATACCTAAACAATACTCTTTTTTCCTAGTTGGTACCTAACTTTTTTTTTTGTCTCAATTAGATCCTAAACTATTCTTCTCTTATCTATTTTACACCAAAATATTATATTTGTAAAAAAAAAATCAACCAATAATAGATTGCCACATCATATAAATTTTAAAAAATGGTTTTTAATTCTTTTATTTGCTTTTACCATTCCTCTCTCTTTATTTCTTTTCTATTTTTCTTTCTTATTCCTCTATAATGTTTGGCAATGTTGAGAACATTTGAAATTGGCCTACTAAGGTCGAAACATTGGCGATTATTTTTGTTTCGAACTTCACTGCCTACTTGCTCAACCTAATGAGTTCGAAAAAGTTCTTTCATCAATCAAAGTCAATGTTTTTAGCACTAGACTGAATCAATCAGTTAGATCAAGAATCGGTTTGAAAATAGAAGTTGAACCGATTGACTCGCGAACCAATACAAATAAATAAAATCGAGCTAAAAAAGCGATTGAACCAATTTGAATAGTTAAATAAAACTTAACAACCCAGTAAGTTAAATAAAAATGCTTGAATAGTTTCAGTAACTTAAATCAGAATTTTTGAATATTTCAATAACATTTTGTAACTTTTTAAAGTGGAATTACTAAAATATAAACTTACTAATATTTTAATAATATTGAGTGAAGTTTCCCGAAAAAAGTTTTGTTTATTCAAAATCTTGGATTTTTTAATATTTGATATAAATATTAATTGATTACTATTTTCCCCCTAAATTATCACTTTTTTAATTATAAAAATAAAGTTACATTTAAACAACAACAAAAAAGAAAAAAAAAGTAAAACTCATATTAGGCCAATATTGGCCAGTAAAAAAAGATAAAAAAACCATAATCCAATAAGATCATGACTCATAGTAAAGTTACCAAGTAATACATGTTTTTCTATATGTTTCACGTTGCATATTCAGTGAAAGCTGAATGACCAAATGTGATATTAACCCAAAATCTTTTTGATAGATGGTTAGGATGGAGCCAAAACGGTCTTTGCGGGAGAACACCTGTCGCTTGTAAATCGAGTGGCCACACTTCTGATTTTCATTACAAAAATCTTTGGAACATTCAGTGAACCGAAGACAAATGCCTTATGAATTTGTTAGCGCAAAATCCAAAAAGAATCTTGAGAATTTGTCCACATTGCATCTAACAAAAATTGAAAGATAGATATAAAAATTACTTATGTGATTTAGAAATTTATTATAAAAATTGAAAGATAGATATAAGGGTTAATATTTGGTATATGGTGTATTTTTTTATTTTACAAATAATTTTAAAAAATTGACACGTGTCTTTTTATTTTTAAATATTTATTTTTTTAATATTTTACTATATTCCTATCGAACACATATCAATCACCTAACCTTATTTTGCTTGTAATATCTAAAAATTTTACTGACAATGTATTAAATATTTTCTCTTTAATTAAATTAATATAATGATATATTAAATATAGATTTTATATATTTTTAAGTAATTAATATAAATTATTTGTAAGATTAATTATATATAAAATGGTTTAAGATTTAAATATAATGATAATGATGTTTGTGAATAATATTTAAAAAATTAATATAATGGTGAATAAAATATTAATTAATTTAACATTTAAATAATATAAATTAAAAATGTGATGCAATCAATTCTAGAGCTTCAGATAGTCAAAATATTTCCAATATCCTTCTACCATAATATAGGATAAATATTATTCATATCAGTCTTATCCATTTATGCTACATAGATTATTTGGGTGTGTAAATTTATAAAGTAAAAAAATTAAAGTTTAAAATATATTTTAAGTAAAATTTTTAAAATTAGATTAGTAGTTGAATTAATCAAATCAGTGGTTCGTATGATTAGAGTAAATAAATCATTAAAAAATTATAAAAATAAAAAATATTTTAAAAATAAAAAATCAGTTCAACGAGTTCATACCAGTTCAAGAATCAATCAATTTTATGTTTTTTTCCATATCTATACCTCGATTGGTTCCTACTCTGACCTACTAGTTTGATTCAAATAATCGTGATTTTAAGTCTCTACACTTTGTACATGTAGATTTTAGTTTTCTCACTTTTATTTTTAAGAATTTAATTCATCTCTTTTTTCGACTTAAAAATTTGCTTTCAAATTATATATATCCACGTGACATTTTAATTGAAAAGTTAACTATATTAATTATTTAAATTAATTAATAACATTAAAATATATAAAAATTAAATTATGTTAGAAATTAAATTATAAAGATTAAATTTCAAAATTTAATACCAAAACTAAAAATTAATCATTTTTATATAAAAAAAAACATGGTGGGTGTGTGCCACGTGTTAGGATGAGGAAGGTGGACATTCCTTTTCTATATATGTATATGAAGTTTGAACATATTTTAGGGCTAAAACTGACATTATACTATTATTTTAAATTTAAAAAAATTGTTTTTTTCTTTTGGACAGGTGTCAAGAGAAGGAATGCAAGGTCAATTTATAGTGCAAAAATTTAAAAATCAAAATAGACTCTAAATACAAGCGTAGTTAGGAGACTGACAGGAGCTTCGGTCTTTTAAAATGAAAAGATTTTCATTTAAATTCTATTAAAATTTATAAAAATTTAAATTAGTAAAGATAAAATTGCACATTGGTCTCCTAAAATGATAAAAATTTGAATTAATCTTTTAAAATTTTTAAAGAAATAGATATTAAAATGATAAAATTTTATTTTTAGTATCGTAAAAATATACAATTTAATTTCGACTCTCCTAAAAAATTTTCTAGCTTCACCTCTAACTCTAAGCAAAATTTTCAAAATTAGATTGATGGTCGAACAAGTCAAACCATTGATTCGTACTATTGGATTAAAGTAATCATTAAAAAAACATAAAAATTTTAAAAAATACTTTAAAAATAAAAACTAGTTCAACTGTCAGTACCAATTTGCGAATCAACTAGTCTAAAGCATTTCTCTCAATCGATACCCCAATTGATTCTCAATCTGACTGGCTAGTCTGATTAAAACAATCATGACTCTAAGTCTCTACACTTCGTTCATTTGAAATTTAGTCTTCTTACTTTTATTTTCAAGAATTTAGTTCCTCTACTTTTTCTATTTAAAAATCCGCTTTCAAATTATATATATTCATATAATATTTTAATTGAAAAGATAACTATTTTAACTAATTAATAACATTAAAAAATATATAAAAAATCAAATTATGTTAAAATTAAAGTATAAATATTAAATATTAAATTAAAGCATATTAAAAATATCAAAACTATGAAAAAAAAGCATAATATGTGTATGCCACGTGTTGGCATGAGGAAGATGAACCTTCCATTTATATATATATAAGTATATAAAATTTAAGGATATTGTAAGGACTAAAACTGATATTATACTATTATTTTAAAAAGCTTTGTTTGATATTGAATATGTATGGTCACTACTTTGATATATAAGGTATAGATGTTAGACTTGATTTCGTATCCCACTAACTATGAAAAGATTAATTCATACACCAAAATGTCTTTGTTTTTTTATTAGTCGACGGCGACATCAGCTTTGATATTGGTTGTCGATTATTGATATTCTTTTTCCTTAATTTTTTTATATTTAGTTTTTACTTTTTTTTATATTTTGATTTTATTTTAGTTTTTATCTGCCTTTGTGACACGCTTTTCTTCTGTCTTTGTGGCACGTTTTTTTTTGTCTTGTGGTACGCTTCTACCTTCTGACACGTTTTCGTCTACTTTTGTGGTAGATTTACATTTGTAGATAGTTTTCTCACAACGTTCAGCTTTGATTTGCAGTTATTGGTTGTCTTTCAGTAGTTTGATCCCATTTTGTGTTTCGTTTGCCGATGCAATCAGATTTGTTTTGCGAAGCAGCCTGCAAGATTGTTGGTTTCGCTCATCACTCCTATTTCGATCCTTAAGCGTGTAGGTAGATAGAGACAATGATTTTTGTTTCCTGCTTCTTTTCTCCAGTGTTTCATTTCATCCTTGTCGTTGTAGCTCATTGGACATGTTTTGCTGATATGATGTTTCGTTTTCCAATTTTTTTTAGTTTCTTTTTGTTTTGTTATTTTTTTGCTACATTTTAATTTCATATGAAATGTTTCTCTATTTTAATTTCTAATAAATTCAGCTAACATATTATTAAAAAAAAATACAACCAAAACAAACAAATTTGTCACCTAAATCACTTGTAACCCGCGATAAGCTGCGGAGCCTGAATTTTTTTAGCAGAATTAAATTGTATGTTTTTACCATATAATTTTATTATTTTAATAGTTTATATATTTATAATTTTTAAAAGGTTAAATTAAATTTTTATTATTTTTAAGGATTAAATTGTAATTTTATCATTACTTAATTAAAATTTTATTAATTATAAAAAATATAAATTAAAATTTTACCATTTTAAGAAGTATCACCTCCCTAATCTCTAGCTCTCCACTATGCTCCGTCATTTTTTTCCAACTATTTTTATTTATGAAATTTATATTTCATTCATCAGTTTTTCAACAACTTATATTCAGTTCTAGTTTTTTTTTTTTTTTGGTTCCCCATTTTTCTCAAGTTTTAGCATTCATGTACCTCAAAATCTCTAAGGGTTGGGCAAATCAAGTAGACTTAATTCACAGAAAAAAAAATGTCCACCTCTTGGCTTCACACATTTATCAATCTTTCTAACATATTTTTAGGTTTAATTAATAAATTGGTATTTAAATTATATTCTTTTTATTTTAGTATTTAAATTTTTTTTTGTTACAAGTGGTACTTAAATTACATTTTTTTCAAAGTTGATCATTAATTAAACTGTTAAATCTATTTTGAAAAGGGCTTAACCCACTTATGATAAAAAAGAAATTTATGTACCAACTTGAGAAAAATGTATAGTTTAGGTACGAATTTATGAATTAATCCTAAAAAAATTGGAAAAAAAAAGTACTTTAAGTACCATTTAACTATTTGACTAATGTAGATACCTGAAAAAAAAAATAGTTTAAATATCATTTATGATCCAAAAAATTAATACCAAAATAAAAAAAAGATATAATTTAAGCTTGGGTTACTTCATTTTTATTATATTTTAGAATTAAAAAGTTTTTTTTATTAAAATTAAGTCCGAGTTGGACCAAGCTCCAATTTAATTTTTTTTTACCCAATTTCTATTCAACTCAAATTAGACTATTAATAATCAACGAAAGTATAATAAGTATCAACCCGTATAAATGACGAACAAGAAAAATATAGAAGATCGAACACAAATATTTTACGTGAAAAACTCCTCCGAAAAAGATAAAAACCACGTGCAAAGGAGGCTTCGGTTTTTCACTAAATTAGTAAACAAACGAGAGTACAATATGGATAAAATAAACATAAATGTACTAAATGTACAAACCCAAACCCTAAAAATAAAGCCCTAACTTGCAAACAAAATTCTCTTCATAGTTATCACGAAACTCTTACCAAAACTCATATGCGACTACATTTTATCTCCTTCAAGAAAAGTCCTTGCTGATTGACATGATCAGGGCTACAAAAGCCCTTTAAATAGGCTCAATACTAAGGGCTAAAATGACTAAACTAACCCTGAAGTAATTAGAGTCCAATTGGGAGAATAAGTCCCGTTGAGCTGTACAAAGCGTGCCTGCATAACATCAGGAATCGTCATGACGTGTCAGCTCTCCTCGTCACGACGTTGTCGTTCATTGCCAAAAACGGTTGCGGAGTCCCACATCGGGGTCCTCCTCGTCCCGAGCCAGGCTTGTTTTGGCCCTTCTTTGGTTACTTCGTCGATTCTCGTCTAAGGTGCCTGCAATGTGTCCGATAAATGCGAGACACACATGTTTATATATTGCATACACAAATAATTACATTTATCAAATATACAAATAAATTGATGTATTTATTTATTCAAATGCGTATGATTAAATCAAAATCAAAATTTTATGCATACATTTGAGTCACAATCAAAATTTCATATATATAATAGCACTACAAAGTTCATGTATCAAATTGCAATTGAATCAAAACCCAATTTTTAATTTTTGAAAGAGGTCAAATATGTTATTTTTATATGTAATATAAAAAAATAAAACAGATTAAATTAAACTATTAACAATTGAAAGGGATTAAAGTTGAATTGTACCACAAAGTACGCCTGACCTTTAATCGGTTATTATATGTTGATATAAAATTGGATTTAAAATAATAAAAGGATTAAATGTTTTAAGCTTTTACATAATAAAATGTTGTTTTGTCCATATTACGCGATATGGATAAGTACTAATGCTTTTGTAATTATTCCATCCTGTCCTGTAAGAAGAAAAATGTGTCTGTAATAATCCACGTACGCTTCAAAATTAATGGAATGGGTTGGAGTACCAAACGCCTAGACAGTGAGAACTTAGTGCCATGGAAACCATAGTACTGTACTATTTCATGTTATTTGGATGATGGATATATGCCTTTGGATCATGCTGGAGGGGTCCTTACACATGTCGTAACCTAATGTGTTATTGCTGTTTCTAAACTATGAGAGTGGGATGTGTTAAAAGGAGATGGTGCAGAACCGCTGGTTAAAGTGAAAGGTTATTAGGACCTGAAAGGTTATTAGGACCTGCTTTTCTCGCACGAGTGATTGTTGTCTATTCGAGGAATCCAATACAAAAAGGTATCCACCACAATGAACTCGACAACACTGCCTGTTGTTTTGGATATGGTTCGCTCTTTGATATCCAACAAATAATTTATCCCTCTAAAGGGTATTTGCGTCAGTCTGCATGCATGGCAAATGATCCTTTCTCTATATTATAAATTCTATGGTGGATCCGACATCATGAGCAAAGCAGCCATTTCAATGAGTAGAAGAAGTGCACCAGAAAACAATGGCGTCGGTGATGAGACCGGAAGGAATAAACAATATTCAAAGCTTAAGCTTTTCGGTTTCCCAGTCGCAGCAGCTGCTTGTGATAACAGGAGATTCGAGTGCCAATATTGTCACCGAGGATTTCCCAATTCTCAAGCTTTGGGTGGCCATCAGAACGCCCACAAAAGAGAGCGACGGGCAAAACTGGCCTCTTCCTTCACTGCCCATCATCATCAACGGTTTCTGACTACTGGCCATGTTATCACCGCGCATTCATTTCGATCAAGGCCGTCGCTATATGCCAGATCAGGGTTCACAAACTTGAGCCCAAGTGATAAACATGCGGTTGTCTTCCGGGGTCCCTCACCACCATGTACGACTATAATTCTAAGGGGTCCTCGTCCTTTACACGTTGTCCGGGCGCAACTCAGTGAGGGACCTTTCCTAGTAGTACAAACTGAAGTTGGCGTGGGATCTACGTTGGATTCATTAGTAGCTGCGGATGTAAATAAAGAAGGTAACGTCGATCTCCGTTTGCGGCTAGCACCATCTGGTACTGCCTTCACATGATCCACCGGTCCCGGCCTAACTTAACAATCTATAATAGTAGTTGCCACCTGATCTTATGCTCCTTATTTTGTGATTTTAGCTCTTTAACCTTTACATATGCATCCTAATAGACTATAATAATCTAATTATAAGCTTAAACTACTAAAGTTACTAAGCTATTAGTAAGATTATATTTTAGTTACTAAGTTTTAAAAAGTTATAAATTAATCATTGAACTATTACAAGTTGGTCATTGACCCAATAGGTAACCAATAGACGTCAAATGCAGGGATGGGTAAATCTACATCAAATGTGGGGATGGGTAAATTTACATTTTGGTCATTGAACTATTAATAAGCTTACAATTCAACCACTCAATCTTCGCATTATTACTCTCTAACTTGATAATCCAAACAATATTAACAACTCAAGCTTCAAACCCTAACAAAGCCATGGTCAACCGCATGCCTCATCTCTGACCCAACCAACTCAGCAAATCTTCATTTTTAACCCAATCATCATTTTCCATTTGGCCAAAACTATAACCTAAGAAAATACACAATTAAGCTATTCACATGTCGATACCCCAAACCAGCAACCAAATATCACTATAAGCACAATAAAAGCAAACAAAAATACCAAAAAAAAAGCAAAAAAAAAAGAAAAAAAGAAAGTATCCTCGTTCAACAAGCCTCAAATAAGAACTATAGAAGCGAAAGGGATAAAATAAAATCAGAGGAAAGAGAATCAAAATATAAAAAGAAAAAGGAGACTCAAATGTATCAAATTCAGTCGAGTTAGTTAGAGAGTTCAGGTGATAGAGACTTAATCAAAAAAGTCAAGTAGAAAGACTTGTTGAGAAAAAGAACATAGCAGAGTTAGGTGATCATCTGACAACAGTGCATAGAGATCAGAGAGCTTCTCTATTAGGGCTTCGGGTGTAAATCAACAAATTTTTAGGCCATTTTAAGGAAAATTAAACCATAAAGTTGAAAAAGGAGGGAAAAAACTCTAGTTCAGTGTGCTTATTTGCTAGAGGAGGACGTCGAACGTTAGTGAGATTATTGGAATATAGCTGTGAAGGAGGCTCGTAAAGCCCTAAAACTTTCAAATAGTTTGGTGATCAACTTGTAACTATTTTGACATTAAGTGGTTGAAGTACAAACTTACCAATAATTGAGTGGCCTTGTGTGTAGTTTACCCTATGATGAATAGTGAATTAATGTAACACCCTAAGCCCGATCCAATCATAGGACCCAAGTAAGGGAACATTACACTACAAACATTTACACATCAAAGCAACGTAAACTTCAATTTCCACTCTTAATTGACATTACCCGCACTAATATGTGGAAAAAATTTAAACTTTTGGAATCATTCACATCCAATTTGACTAAAAGTAACATTATATGCAATCTGATAGTCTTCTACCGATACCTGATTGGATGAGTATCAGTAGAAGTCAAGTTAGTAAGCTCTAAGGAATCACTGCAGTTTTCTACTGGTAGTTTAGGTAGTTCTATCGATATAAGTATAGGTTCTACCGAAACATCCTATACTTCTAGCGGTACAACTAACTCTAGAGAGAAAGGTAGATTACCTTGCAGACTTCTACCGATACACAATTATGACTACCGAAACAACCTATTTGACTACCGAAACTTTTAGGACTTCTACCGGTACAATTAGTTCCAGTATACTAGCTAACTTATTGCATGGGGATACTACTGATACTTTGGTTCTAACCATCGGAACTACTCAAGTCAGTAGCCAAAGTTCAACCTCCCCTGCACTTCTACTAAAACTAATAAAAGTTCCACCGAAATAAGTTTACTCAGAGACAAAAATAATTTCAGACTCACAAGATAACACAAATTCCTCTAATCATTACTCGAGAATTTAAGACTTAAACATAATAATGGATTCCAGCACCAGTTCAAAACAATATTTCAATTCATACCAACTTAAATCACAATTTAAATCCTTTTTTTTACAATGATCCTAAGTTGCTAGACAAAATAACCATAATATTTGAATCTTGTCCAAGATTTCTCTGGATAGTGTGATGTTTCTCCAACGCAGCAGGCCAAAAAGTCTTCAGTTATCTACAATCAATAGAAAAACAACAACATAAGCACATATTGCTTAATAAGCTCATGAATACGAAAAGTAAAACTTACTCATAAATTTCCATGCTTAAAGAATCAAAATGTATCAACCTTACATTGATGCTCCTTCGAACATCCCATTTCATAATATCCCTACGGATATAACTATTACATTGATGTCCATTCGGACATCCCTTTTCATGATACCCTCACGGATATAACCTTTACGTTAATATCCTTTCAGACATCTCTTTTCATAATATCCCTACGGATATAACCTTTACATTGATGTTTATTCGGGCATCCCTTTTCATGATATCCTCACGGATTTAACCTTTACGTTAAAATCCTTTCGGACATCCCTTTTCATAATATCCTCACGGATATAATCTTTACGTTGATGTCCTTTCGAACATCCCTTTTCACAATATCCTCACGGATATAAAGAAAATCAACAATTAAATTTGTTTAATAAAATTTGATAATTCGAATAATACACGAACTTGATTACACATTCGTACAAAAGGTCTTATATTCACTCCGTGATAATGACATCCTTGATCTATAAAATAGATTTACTCATCAATGAATTTACTTGACAATCAATTCAACCCATGAACTTAGTTGTGGTAATTGTTACCCCCTACTCTCCTCATTTCCACCATTATGCAATTAAGTCACTATACTGATTCAGCATTCAACCACAATACCCGAAAATACATACTTCTAACCGTTTCATGCATCCATTTATGTCTTATCTTTTCACCTCTACATAGCATATTTACTAATTTTACAAATAAGTACTCAAATCTCCAATTCATCACAAGTTCTTAATATAATACTTTTGTATAGCTTTCAACTTAAAGTTTGAACAATAGTATTTATAAATACTCTTATCTCCTACATGGGAAGTCCCCAAACTTCTAATGATTTCACAAATAAACCCTCGGGTTTGCTAGAGCTAACAAATAGGGTCTCAAAACCATAGTATTTATTCAAAATAAACCAAAAATCTTACTTGAAAGTGGTGGAAGAGTTGGCCGAATACCTTGGTCTTCAACAATGGAGTTTTCACGTTTGAAGGAAGAAGATATCTTCTTCTTCTTCTTCTTCATCTTCTTCTTCTTCTTCACTTTTCCTCCTTTTTAATCTACCTAATTCCTCCACTAACTCACCTATTTTTACCCTTTTTATTTTCTTAATATTAAAATAATTTGTTAACCACTCAAATTACAGTCCCACCCATACCTTAATCATTACTAGTATAATAATAGCTATATTAGACCTCCAATCCCTATTCTTTGACTTTTTAACATGTTCAATTATGTCACCCATTTTACATTTCTTTACAACCAAATCCTTGTTGCTCAACCCATCACCAAATCATTTAAATTCCTCTCATGAGATTTTAGTATAATTCTCTTAATATAGTTTGTAAATGTTACCAATCTACTAGTTACTCACCCTATTGTCACACTTTTGGGACTTCAATTATTATTTCCGATTCTTTTAAAATCCGGGTCGTTACAATTAACAACCATCAAACATTCGTTAGTAACTTAACGACCTAATAACTTAAATGATAACTTTCGAATAATTTAATGATCAATTTATAACATTTTAAAATTGAGTGACTAAAGTGTAAACTTACTAATAAGATGTCGTTGACTCTTGTTATAATAGATCAAGATTACCTTTGGTTTTTAGGTTGAATCGGTTGAACGTTACTATTCAACCATTTAGAAAAATTAAAAAATATATGTTAATAATAATTAAGAAAAAATTATAATTTTTTAAATATTATATAAAAAATCAAGAAATTTTGAGAATATTTTTTAAAAAAATATTTACAAAAATCAAAGATGAAGATGAATCAAAAAATAACGAAAAAGGTATTTTTTAAAACAAAATCTGATTTTTAAGAGTTAGTTGTCTAAATTTTATCTTAGAAACGATTTTCAATTAAATCCTCATCTAATTCAACACAACCATGGAATCCTCAAAGTTGCAATCAATAGGTTAAAGTGCTTAAATGTTACATTTATTGGGGAATTATTATTGCAAAGATGAGAAGAGGGAGAAATGAAACTCGTGTGTTGGCTTGATGATCAGGGTGTTCTCCGTTCAGGTGTGGTTTGAATTTAAGTCGCGCTAATCGCATTGTTGTTAAGACTTTATCTTCTTCTTATAATTCACCAAAAAAGAATAATAATCCAAGTCTAACATTCTTTTAAAGTCTAATAGTAGGGAATTTTATAAAAGGAAATGAAATGTCTCAACTAAAATTTCAAAATAGATCAGATCCTATAAATTCATAAACACTAAAATATTGGGTATTATCTAATTGGATGAGCCGAGACATAAACCAGGTCCCTCTCTCCTCATCTCCATAATGAATCATCATCATCATCTTTTTTGTTTTCTGATATTTCTGTAAAGCTTTGCCCATTTCGACATTAATGGCATGTATTGGTGCTACATGGAAGCTTGAAATGCAAGAAGGGGCCCTCTTGTAAACCTTTACTCGCTCCCAAGGAACCGCACCATAGACAAAAGCTTCCTGTTTTATCTCTTCAGACAGGGCCACTTTTGTTCATATATGTGCAAGGAATTCTGAAATAGAATTAATACTAAAATTAAATAAAAGTAGATAACCATCTTACTGTCATCTGGCTCTTGTAGCTCAGTTGGTTAGAGCACTCGTTTAGTAAGCGGGAGGTCTTGAGTTCGACTCTCACCAAGAGCAAGTTATACTTTATTTTCTCTTTTGGGTTCTGACATGTAATTTACTTTAGTCATGAAAATTATGGCTCTATATAGTTGCTCTTTATTGAGTACTCAACAAGGCTCTTGTAGCTCAGTTGGTTAGAGCACCCGTTTAGTAAGCGGGAGGTCTTGAGTTCGACTCTCAACAAGAGCAAATTGTTTTTTTATTTTTTCTTACGAGTTATTCCATGCTACTTTAGTCATGAAACTTTGATTCTTTAAAATACTTTCTATCGAGCTTTCAACAAGGCTCTTGTAGCTCAGTTGGTTAGAGCACCCGTTTAGTAAGCGGGAGGTCTTGAGTTCGACTCTCAACAAGGGCAACCCCATTTATTATAAAATTAAAAATTACGTATAATTTTAAGGTTTGTATTTTTAATTTTTAATTAAAATGTGTATTCTCTTTATATGTTTAACTTAAATCACTCCGAATTAATTTTTTTTTGGGCAAGAATCACTCAACTTTTAAAATTTCATATTCAAATTTAACCGTATTAGAAATAATATTATTGATTCGAATTATCAATATTTTTATTATGTTTTGGCTTTTCCTTTGTATTTTCTATACTTCGTTGTTTTTTTTTAATCTTTTTTAATTACATTTTGCTATTAATTTGCACTAAAATTAGCATTGGAAAAAAATTTAAACCCAATTTTAAGTTAAAAGCATATATACGTGTCTTCTTTTAATTTTTGAACAATATGATTATGATACAATAGTATATTGATTTGCATTAGAAATTAGTATTATCATTTATTACTAAAAACATAATTGCTTAGTATTTTTATTTTATTTTTGTTTAATATTTTTTAATGAATTTGTCAATCACTAGTAGAGTTGATTGTGGGTTGAGTCGGATCGGGTTCGGGCTGGGCTTCAACAAATTTTTAGGCCCAATTGTTAGGCTCGGGCCTGACCCATATTAATTTTTTAGATTATTTTATTATATACAACAAATTGAAAAAATATATAATATATCAAATATACTTAAAAACATTAAAACAAACATTAAAAAATAAACAAATTTAAAATACATTAAAAATTCTTTATATTAAGATAATTGTTAGAGCCCAATTTTGGCCGGGCCTTAGACTTTGATTTTTTTTTTTAAGTTTAAATTAATTTTAAATTTTATTTAGATTTAAATTTATCTTAAATTTAAATTTATTTATTTAAATTTACTTTAAATTTAAATTTAATTAAATTTAAAAATAATATTAAAATTAATAAATTAAAATCCATAAGTCCATTATTTACAAGGCCCAATTGGCCCAAATACCCCTAACTCCTAACCCAATTACATTTCAACCCAAAATCAGGTCCAATTCAGAAACCCAAGGTCAAACCCTAAAACTATGCTACCCCTCCCCACGTGCCTATGCTGTTGCCACCACCAGCTCCATCCACCACCTGTTCCACCATGCCCTGCCGTCACCATTGCCAAGAAGAAATCTGCAACAAGCAATAAGACAGGCATTAATTTACAGAAGACAAAGTATTATCATGATGTAAATCTGGCTATAAAACCAGACTAAAATTCTGTAATAAGGGGGGGGGGTTACAATTTTCTTTCAAAAAAAGATCAATACAAATATAAGCAGTATATTATTAATAAAGAGTCAACAGCAGCCAAAGAAGAATCGTCAAGCATTCTCGTGTCCTAAATTAGCAAGGTATAAGTCTCAAATACATGCATGTTCACTTCTCATTTATTGTTTTGAAACTAAACTAAAACTTTTTACATTTCGTGTATGACCTATAAATGCCTACTGTTATCGTTATTTATTGCTATTTAGTATACTGTTTTAATAATTAATAAATACATACATGTATGTATTAAGTGTTAATAATGGCATTTATAGTAATAATAATAATATTGGTAACAGTAGCATTAATTAACAATATTAATTAATTAATTTAAAAAAAACAAAAAAAAATGAAGAGACGGGGACTTATCTTCTGCCTAGCCCGCCGTCACCTGAGCCATGCCGGAGCGCCGCCGTAGCCACCACCGTTTTCAGCCTAGTCGTTCAAGTACATGCAAATATGAAAAATGAGTGGACTTGAGCATAAAAAAAAATAGTCTAAAAAAAAGGTTTAAAGAATATAGATTTTTTTTTGTAATAAAAAAAACAACAAAAGAAAAGAAATAAAAAAGGGAAAGAAATTTCATAAAAATTTTTCAGATTTGGGAAACCCAGATCTGGGTTCTGTTTTTTTAAATAAAGAATGAAACGAAAAGAAAAAGAACAAGCAAAAGAAGAGAAAAAGTTCACAAAGGAAAAGGAGGGAAGGGACTTACCTTCCGATCTGACGCCGGCGGCCGGAGGAAGTCCGACTGACGCGTGGGCGCTGAAGGGTGGACGGCGCGGCTGCGAGGATTCACCGGCTGCGGCGCGTGGCGACTGACTCGCCGGGGATGATGGGCGAAGGACCGGCCAAAGCTTGGCCGGCCATGGTGAGTTTGAGAGGAAAAATGAAAAAGGGGGGTTTAGTTTTAAAAAAATAAAAATAAAATGAAAATAATGAAAGAAAAGTCAGATTTTTAATATTTATACCAACCCATTGACCAGACCCGGATCCGACCCATGGACCTCTGGGATCCGCATTTTTTTAGAAAATGGTATATTTACGTAATTAGTCCTTTCACATTTTTATTTGCTTTAATTTAGTCCTTTTTGCATTTTTTAATTATTTGCAATTTTGCCCTGTAATTTTAATTGGTTTATAATTTAGTCCTTTGACTGTTTGATTGTACCAGAGGTTGTCACGTGTCATGTTTTGGTTTATTTATGCATGTAGTCCTTTCTATTTTTAATTTAGCCCTTAAATTAACTTTTATTTAATTACAAAATTGGTCCAAAATTTTTTCAAGATTTTCAAATTAGTCCCTTGACTTCTAGATGCCTGTGGGGCTGCCACGTGTCACCTATTTTTGGTTTTATTACTCTGTAAGTCCCTAAGTTATCCAGAAATTACATTTTGACCCCGAAACTTTCTAAAAATTACATTTTAACCTAAAAACTTTTCCAAAATTATATTTTGACCCCAAAACTTTCTAAAAATTACATTTTAACCCTAAAACTTTTTTAAAATTACATTTTGACCCCGAAACTTTTCCAAAATTACATTTTGACTCAAAAACTTTTCCAAAATTATACTTTAACCTCGAAACTTTCAAAAATTACCATTTTTACCCTCAAACTTCCCTAAATCCTATTTTTAACCCCGATTTCACCAAAACTTACCGTTTTGCCTCCGAACTTTCCAAAATTTCATTTTTGACCTTGTTTTTGCCAAAAGTTACCATTTTATTCCCCAAACTTTCCAAATTCCATTTTTAGCCTCGATTTCACAAAATTACCATTTTACCCCTAAAAACCCAAATTACCATTTTGCCCTCGGGTATCCAAAAAGTCTTGTTTTAATCCCGATTGCATCATTTCTTTAATAATATTTACATTTAATCTTATTTGTTATGCCCCGTACTTTGTATTCATGTTCACTTCGTGTAATTTATGAAATTGCTCATTCATTATTTGTTTAAAAAAATCGCTTTCACAAAATTTTAAAATCAAGGCAATATTCTTTAATTTCGCGTTTCGAAATCTTGCGCCTTAACTTACTAGGTGTAATTTTTCTTCAAACCGAAATAATCGAATACCCTTAACCAATGCGATATTTCGTATCTTCGATTCCGAAAATTTGCTCCTTAACTCACTAGGTGCAATCCTTCGTTAAATCGAAATAATCAAATATCCTTTTTTTTCAAAATTAAAAAGTTTTGCAAAGGAAAGCTCGTTATTTTTTGGATCTCGAAATATTATGTCCTAACTTACTGGATGTAATTTTTCTTCCTCGATCATTTTGAAATAGCGAGACTTCCAAACGAAAATTTAATTTCTTTTAAAATAACTCATGCATTCGAGGATCGTATTTTAAACTTCATTCAAGTTTTCAAGGTTTACAAATCAAAGCCCGAAAATAATCAAAACGATACCAATTTTGGGCGTATGAGGGTGCTAATCCTTCCTCGTGCGTAACCGACTCCTGAACTTGTTTTCTGGATTTCGAAGATCGACTTTTTGAAACATTTTATGGTGATCCAATCACACCCGAAATAAGAGATTGGTGGCGATTCCCTTTTTATTCCCATTTTTTCCAAAATTTAAAATGATTTTTTTCGAAGCCCCGTTTCCGAGGAGGTTTCGACAGCTGGCGACTCCACTGAGGACTTTTTCAAAATAAACGAGAGTCAATCCAAATTGGTTATTTTTGGGTCTATTTTGAAAACTTTTAAAACTTTGATTTTATTTAACATGAGATCCTTAGCATTTTTTTGTGGCATTATGCTTTGTTATATTGTTAGTATAACTTTTAAAACTACTCATTCGTGAGGTTTTCACCTCCGTACAGGATAGTGGATCGCTTTCAGGATTACAAAGTACCCTTGTTTTCGTGAAGTTTTCACTTCCGTGCAAACATGTGGGAAATGCGTCCCCCTGAACCGAACTCATCCGTATGAGCCTGTAATGGGTGAGGATCGAGGAATCTGTTGGTTTGGGTACCCATTCTTTAGAGCCTTAAACCACATATAGTGAGCCGTAAGAACATGTCCTAGAAGGAGTTTACGTTCAACCTTTTAGCAGCCTTTCGATGCAAACTTTTTATGTTCTATAATTTACTTGTATATTGATATTAACACGTTTCGCTAACTTGTTTATTTTGTCTCCTTTTGCACTGCATTGCATTATCATATAAAAGGGAGGTATAGACGCAAATTCAGTTACCGATAAGAGAATTAATTATGGAAAACAAGTACCTTGATAAAGTGGAGGACAACATGGTCGTGCGAATGTGGTCGGAGGAGACTCAGCGTAAAAAATGAGATAGTCTAGTGGAAGGGTACGAGTCAGAGCTTTGGGATTATACCAGAATCAGCACGGCTCAAAACAATGTACAAGAGTTGAAAGAGATATGGGATAGTTGGGATGACAATATGAAACAGACTTTCTACCAAGAATATGGTGATTTACCGTATCTGCTCGAGGTTAAGGTCGATGAATTTCTCTTCCGAGCATTGACACAGCATTGGAACCCAGCTTACGGTTGCTTCACCTTCGGGAATGTAGACATGACGCCGACAATAGAAGAATACACTACTCTACTTCGTTGCCTGAAAATATCAGTAGATAAGGCCTACTCCAGAGCACCGAATCTCCCAACTATTGTTAAAAGGTTGATGAACATTACCGACATGAGTGAACAATGGGTAGCAGCTCGGGTTAAAGTCAAGGGAGATAATAAATGCATTACATGGAAAAGTCTACGAGATTTGATATCAGCCCATCCGGATGCCAATAAGAAGATTGATATCCTAACCCTAAGTATCTACGGTTTGGTTATTTTTCCAAAAGCTTTAGGGCATGTAGAAGATGCGGTGATAGACCTGTTCAATCGATTGAGCAAAAAGGTTATGCCTGTCCCAGCTATACTCGCAGAAACTTTCAGATCATTAAGTGCGTGTAGAAAAGAAGGAGAGGGTAGATTTATTGCCTGTGCGCAACTGTTAACGGTATGGTTTCACAGTCATTTCTGAAAAACAGAGAAGGTCTCCTATCAGTATTTGTCTAAATATTATTCTCCGTTGAAAGACTTCGTGGCCACACAAAGACAAGAGATTTTTTCAGAAGAGAAATGGATGGCCATACTCCAAAGCCTTAAAGATGAGGACATTGAATGGCGAGCGCCATGGTTCGTTCCAGACGAGATTTTGTACCGATGTGGAGACTTCGACTGGGTCCCATTGGCAGGAATTTGGGGAGTAACAGGATACGCCCCTTTGCTAGTTGCAAGGTAATATAGATCAAGACAGTTCATACCAGCAACTCAAGGGTTGGCCCGGTGCGAATTTGCGTATCGAGAGGAGAATAACAAGAAAAGGGTTCGAGAAATTTCAAACGCATGGAACCAAGTCCGAAGAATGAAAGCATTCGGCGCCAATCCCATGACGACTGCAGAATATGATTGGTGGAGGAACAGAAGGGTCAACGATAATGTTCCCGTACCAAATCTTGAGATTGTCCGTCCAATCGAAGAACACTTGCAAGTTGTCCCAACGGAACTTGAAATAGTTAAACAAGACTTCGAAAGGAAGAATGCGTAGATGGAAAAAATGATAAAAAAGTTGGAAGAAGAAAAAGTGCTTTTAGGGTTGGATGTTGATGTTCAAAAGCTAGAGACAAAAAAATTGAGAAAAGGTAAGAACAAGGCCGAAGAGGACCTCAGTAGCTTAAAGAAAGATTATAAGAAGCTCCGTTTGTCTATGAGGACTGCCGGTTTAGGAAAGACCTCGGAACAGTGGCAACAAGAAATTCGCGAAGAAAAAAATAAAACAAGTCACTGGATAAATAAGTTCCAAGACGCCCAGGTACAAGAAAATACCATAAAGAGTAGCCTTCTAGAAAGTCAAGCCGAGGTGACCGAATTAAAAGCACGCGTGCGAGAATTAGAAGAATCTCTGCGTCGGCATCGTAGCCGAAACTCAGTAATGGAGTTAAAGGTAAATCGAGTCGAGATTGAGAGACTGAATAAGAGAGTACAAGAGCTAGAAGCCTCTTTACAGAATAGTGAAATACAGACCGAGATTCTGGAGAGGACGTTGGAAACAAGCGATTGGCACCTCTAGCCGGCTCAGAAAGAAGTCAGCGAGAGAGATCATGTTATGGATGAAGCCCTAAATAAGATTCGTGAGGTAGCCGAACATGTACAAGAACTGGCATCAGAAGCAGAAGAGTTGGGTATACAGTATGAGACGAAGACAAAACGAGGTCAAAAGTTAGCGGAACTCCTCAAGAAAGTAAAGGCTCTGAGCATCAAGGCAAAAGCATTTATGTAATTTACTTTATGTAAGGGAACTTGTTGTCTGAACAAAATTTTCTAAATGGAAAGTGAATTATAAGTTAATACCTTTCTTTTGCATTCATTCATTCATTCGCATCACATGTTTATATTTTAAACACAGTAAATCTCATTAAATGGAATTTGAAACAGTTAAAATCAAAAAAATAGAGAAACCACACCCTTACGGTACTCGACGAGCCATGGATCAGAGGATAGAAAGATTAGAGCAAATGCAAAAAGAAATACTAGAGTAGATGCAAGCTCAGCTACAAGACCAGCTAGAGAAAGTACAAAGGGATATGAGAGATCAGATAATCGAATATCAAAGCAATATAATTAATCACTTAACCCAGCTGTTGCGAGATTCAGATAAAGGGAAAGGTTCCGCTGAAGGCCCGAGAGAGGAAAATGAAGATCCTCAATATCTTCCCGACTTTACACCCATACACCATCAGGTCCCGCTAGAAACAAACCCGCGAGAATCACCCATCCTCATTCGGGCGCAACCACAGCCCATTGGCGCATCAGGCCAAACTAATTACCAAGTTGGATCAGGATCGAACCCGGGTGAAACCGTTACGAATCCCATCAACCCCGACCTCGACGATACAATGGAGGTAGAAAGAACCAAAATGGAAGTATCTAAACAAATAGAAGAAAGGTACAAATGGTTGGAAGACAAGGTTAGAGCAATGGAGGGGATTGATGCCTATAGTGGAATCGATGCTAAAGAACTAAGTCTGGTTCCAGACCTAGTGTTACCCCCGAAATTCAAGATGCCTGAATTTAAAAAATACAACGGGACAAGCTGCCCGAAAGCCCACATTACGATGTTCTGTCGGAAGATGACAGGATACGTCCACAATGAAAAATTACTAATCCACTGT
This sequence comes from Gossypioides kirkii, assembly GCA_005610355.1. Classification (NCBI taxonomy): domain Eukaryota; kingdom Viridiplantae; phylum Streptophyta; class Magnoliopsida; order Malvales; family Malvaceae; genus Gossypioides; species Gossypioides kirkii. The sequence goes on from CP032252.1 coordinate 12,126,289, forward strand.
TTTCAGGATAGTTTAGTTGGATCCTCTGCAAAATGGTACAACCAACTAAGACGCATAAAGATCAATTCCTGGAAGGACTTGGCCCAAGCTTTTATGAAGCAATACGGCCATGTTACTGATATCGCTCTAGACAGAATTACCTTGCAAGACATGGAGAAGAAACCGAGCGAAAGCTTCCGACAATATGCCCAGTGCTGGAGAGATGTAGCTACCCAAGTACAACCGTCCTTGACAGAAAAAGAGACAACGATGGTCTTTGTTCACACGCTAAAGGCACCGTATCTCGATCGATTAGTGGGTAATGCTACAAGAAGTTTTTCGGATGTAGTAATGTCAGGAGAAATGATTGAGAGTGCGATTAAAAGCAGAAAAATCGACGCAGAAGACAGTGGAAAAAGGGCAGCACCCAAGAGAAAGGAAGCCGGGGTGAATAATGTAAGCACATATAGACCAAATTATGCGAAATCAATTACGATGATGCAATCAAAACCTCCCTCCATCAATTATCAAAGTTTACCAAGGTCAGAATCAAATTGGAAGAAGAATACCGAGAAGATTCAGTTCACTCCAATTCCTGTTACATACACGTATCACCACCATTTTCGAAGTGGTATGATGCCAACGCCCAATGTGAATTTCATGGAGGAGTGATTGGTCATTCCATCGAAAATTGTTTTACCTTCAAGAAATTGGTGAAAAAGTTAATTAAGATGAAAAAAATAAGATTTGATGAGCCAACAAGACCTAATGTGGCCGGAAACCCTTTGCCTGCCCATTCTGATCAAGCGATAAATGCGATTGCAAATGTAGAAAGGAAAAAGGTTAAGGCTCATATTGAGGAGGTCAGATCTCCTATGAGATAGGTATGGCGTCAACTGGTGGCTAGAGGAATGATCACACAGGACGGTGAAAAGATCGAGATGGTCAAGAACCATTGTGATTTTCACAATGTTGAAGGACACGAAATTCAGCATTGTGCAGAATTCAAGGTTCTAGTTCAAGATTTGATGGACCGCAAGGAATTAGAATTCTTCGAGGAAGGAGAAGAGATGGGGGACGTTTGCTCCTCCGAAGGAAAGAGGACACATGAGGCTGATCGCCCGATAATAATTATCTCCACATCTAAGGGAGCTGAGACGAGAAGACAAGAGACACCATGTGTTATCATACGGAAACCTGCACCGTTTCTTTATGAAGACAGCAAAAGAGTTCCCTGGAATTATGGGTGCAATATTGTGGCACCCAAGGTGGAGGAGCTGCAAAATGTGAATCTGGTCACACGTAGCGGTAAAACCTATAACTTGGAAGAGAAATCAGCTGCCAAAGGGAAAGCTGTAGCGGTCGAGCTCGAAATGGTGAATGGCGGTTTAAAACCGATAAATGAGCCGGTGGCCGAAAGAGAAGCACAAGAGTTCCTGAAATTCTTGAAACATAGTGAATACAGCGTAGTTGAGCAGTTACATAAGCAACCCGCGCGCATATCAATTTTGGCGTTACTGCAAAGTTCAGAGGCACACCGTAACGCATTAATGAAGGCGCTCAACGAGACTTATGTAACACAGGATATATCCGTATGCAAGCTTGATCGACTGATTAACAATATTAGCGCTGATAATTTCATTTTCTTCAGCGATGACGAAATCTCATCTGGAGGTATGGGGTCGACCAAGGCCTTACATATTACCACTCGCTGTAAAGGGTACACTCTACCCGGGGTGCTTATCGACAACGGCTCAGCTTTAAACGTTCTACCGTTAGCCACTCTCGAGAGACTACCCATCGATAGCTCCCATATGAGGACGTGCCACAACATAGTCAGAGCTTTTGATGGAACTGAAAGAAAAGTAATGGGAAGGATTGAAGTACCATTACAAATACGCCCAAATATTTATGAGGTTGACTTTTTGGTAATGGATATCAAGCCTTCCTACAATTGCTTATTAGGAAGACCTTGGATTCACGCAGCAGGGGCAGTACCGTCCTCACTACACCAGAAGCTCAAGCTGGTAACCGACGGAAGGTTGGTAACAATCAACGTCGAGGAGGATATTGTTGCGTCTGTAACAAATGATGCCCCGTATATAGACAAAGATGAGGAGGCAGTAGAATGTTCTTTTCGTTCGTTAGAATTTGTCAATGCCACATTCATTGGAGAGGGAAGTAAAATTCCTGAACCTAAATTATCGCAAACGACGAAGATGGGATTGCGTTTGACGATTGGAAAAGGAGCATTGCCGGGAAAAGGGCTCGGAAAATACCTTCAAGGAGTAATCTACGCACCGTCGCTATTTGAAAAGTGGGACCGTTTCGGGCTAGGGTACAAGTCGGATGTGAAAGAAAAGAAAAAAGAGATAGAGCGGAAACGAGAGATAAGAAGAGCACGACAAGCCGGGGAAGAAATCAGTTGGAGACCGATGACCTTCCCTCATATTTCGAAAACTTTCATTTCTAGTGGGCTAAGGCTTGAGGAAGAAAAAGTTACGAGAATTGTGATGGAATTGAGCATAAATACTATTTCCGAAGAAGCTGAAGAAAGGAGTTCACTTCAAATATGTCCGTATGCACCTGGGAGTAATTTGGACAACTGAACAGAAGAGGAACTTCCCGTAGCTTTTAGGAACATTTCAAAGTAATACTCGTTACACCTCTATCATTCTATGCCCGGGAATGATAGAAATCTTTTGTAAAAGGGCATTCGAGTTTTTATCCATCATCTTAAATGAAGATACATTTTGACAATTATCTCTTTATTCTTTTCCTTTCCGAATAAATTATTTGCCAGTAGAATACAAATAAATCTTTCTTGAACACATACACCTATAATCATACCATACAAATATTATTTAAATTATTTTGTTCATTAGACCATTCTCATTCTTTACAGATCTTGGGATATAGGTAATATGAGTGAAACTGACTCCGAACCTCATTTCGAGCAAGACATGTGTCTAGAAGGATCTCCGGACTCCGAAGACGACCAGGATAGTAATATATCTCCTGAATTGCTACGAATGATGGAACAGGAGTAAAAGCAAATTTTACCCCATAAAGAGGTGGTGGAAACAGTAAGTATAGGGGATGAAGAGGAGAATAAAGAAGTGAAAATTGGAACCAGCATCTCGGCGAAAACACGAGGAGATCTTATTGAGCTACTAAGAGAATTCAAAGATATCTTCGCCTGGTCTTACCAAGACATGCCTGGGCCAAATACGGACATCGTGGTCCACAAACTCCCAATAAAGGAAGAATGCAAGCCCGTCCAATAAAAGCTTCATAGAATGCGACCTGATGTGTTGCTTAAAATAAAAGAAGAGGTCCGAAAATAGTTCGACGCGGGTTTCCTCCGAGTGGTTGTATTCGGAATGGGTCGCCAATATAGTTCCTGTCCCCAAGAAAGATGGTAAAGTGCGTATGTGCGTAGATTACCGAGATTTGAATAGGGCCAGCCCAAAAGATAACTTTCCGCTGCCACACATCGACACCCTGGTAGATAATACAGCGGGGCATACTTTTTTCTCCTTCATGGATGGTTTCTCAAGATATAACCAAATAAAGATGGACCCTGCAGACATGGAAAAAACTACTTTCGTTACAATATGGGGAATATTCTGTTATAAGGTGATACCGTTCGGACTTAAAAATGCTGGGGCAACATATCAAAGAGCCATGGTGACATTGTCTCATGATATGATGCACAAAGAAATTGAGGTCTACGTCGACGACATGATCGCAAAGTCCCGAACAGAGGAAGAACATGTGAATGTCTTGAGGAAACTGTTCATGAGATTGAGGAAGTTCCAGCTAAAATTGAACCCTACCAAGTGCACTTTTGGAGTTACATCGGGAAAACTGTTGGGTTTTGTGGTCAGCCAAAAGGGAATCGAAATAGACCCGGACAAAGTTAAAGCCATACAAGAGTTACCACCGCCTTGTTCGCAAAAAGAGGTTCGAGGTTTCCTGGGGAGGTTGAATTATATTGCTCGGTTTATTTTGCAATTAACGGAGAAATGTGACCCTATATTTCACCTTCTTAGAAAGCATAACCCAAGCGTTTGGGATGACCAGTGCCAAAGAACTTTTGATAAAGTTAAACAGTATTTGTCTGATGCTCCAGTACTAGTACCACCAAATCCCAACAAACCATTAATCCTGTATTTAACGATTTTCGAGAATTCTATGGGATGTGTCTTGGGTCAACATGATGAAACGGGAAGGAAAGAAAGAGCCATTTACTATCTCAGTAAGAAATTTACTGACTGTGAAACAAGATACTCTCCGATAGAAAAATTATGCTGTGCACTGGTTTGGACTACCCGAAGGTTGCGACAATACTTGCTATACCACACGACATGGTTAATCTCGAAACTAGATCATCTAAAGTACATGATGGAGTCAACTGCGCTAAATGGAAGAATGGCTAGATGGCAGATCCTGTTGTCAGAATTTGTTATAGTGTATGTAAGCCAAAAAGCAATTAAAGGAAGCGCAATTGCAGATTTCCTAGCCAGTAGGGCTCTGGAGGACTATGAGCCGATAAATTTTGACTTTCCAAATAAGGATCTGATGTATGTCGCAAATACCGAAGAAGAGACAATGATCGAGCATTCGTGGCGATTAAACTTCGATGGTGCTTCAAACGCTATGGGTAATGGAATCGGTGCGGTTTTAGTGTCACCAGAAGGAGACCATTATCCCTTCACCAGTAAGCTTGACTTTGATTGCACAAACAATATGGCAGAATATGAGGCATGTATCATGGGGATCCAAGCAGCCATAGATCGAGGGATCAAGGTTTTAGAAATCTATGGGGATTCGGCATTGGTAATCTACCAGCTCAAAGGAGAATGGGAGACAAGGGACTCCAAATTAATTGAATATCGGAATATGGTCCTCGAACTGATCAAAGAATTTGACGAGGTCACATTCAAATACCTCTCACGCGAGGAAAACCAAATGGCTGATGCTTTGGCTACTCTAGCTTCGATGATAAAAGTAAATAGGCCAGAAGATATGAAGCCCATTCGGATGAGCATTTACGAAACTCTAGCCCATTGCTGTGACATTGAAGAAGAAGGAAAAGAGAGGCATCCTTGGTACCAGGACATTCTCCAATATGTGAAGGACCGAAAATACCCCAAAGGAGCTACTGATAATGACAAAAGAACATTGAGAAGGCTCGCGAACGAGTACATACTAGATGGAGAGGTCCTGTATAAAAGAAGGAAGGATCAGGTGTTATTGAGATGCGTGGATTCAATCGAGGCTAAAAAGATCTTAGAAGAAGTCCATGAAGGGATTTGTGGAACACACGCGAATGGATTCAAGATGGCTAGGCAGATCATGAGATTTGGTTACTATTGGTCGACTATGGAGACTGATTGTATCAATTATGCCAAGAAATGCCACAAATGCCAGATCTATGGGGACAAGATTCATGTGCCTCATTCACCCATACGCGTCATGACATCCCCGTGGCCCTTTTCTATGTGGAGCATGGATGTTATTGGACCAATTTCACCAAAGGCCTCTAATGGACATAGATTTATTTTTGTGGTTATCGACTATTTCACTAGGTGGGTAGAAACTGCCTCTTATGCTAATGTTACAAAGTCTGCGGTCAGTAAATTCTTGAAAAAGGAAATCATATGTCGATATGGAATGCCAGAAAAGATCATATCAGACAATGCACTAAACTTGAACAACAACACGATATCGGAAGTCTGTGAGCAATTCAAGATCAGACACCATAATTCGTCTCCGTATCACCCAAAGATGAATGGAGCAGTAGAAGCGGCAAACAAAAACATCAAGAAGATTATTGCAAAAATGACAGAAATCTATAGAGATTGGCATGAAAAATTACCCTTTGCCCTTCTTGCTTATAGGACTTCCGTCAGAACGTCTATTGGGGCAACACCGTTCTCACTTGTATACGGAATGGAGGATGTTTTACCCATCGAGGTAGAGATTCCCTCTCTCCGGGTCTTATCAGAGCTGAATTTGGATGAAGCAGAATGGGTCCAAGCCAGATATGATCATTTATATTTGATTGAAGAGAAGAGATTAAAGGCCATCCGTCATGGTCAAATATACCAAAAACGGATGATGCGCGCTTACAACAAGAAGGTTCGCCCAAGAGAATTCCATGAGGGAGATCTGGTCTTGAAAAAGATACTTCCGATACATAAAGACTCGCGAGGAAAATGGATGCCTAATTGGGAAGGGCCATACGTTGTAAAGAAAGCTTTCTCTGGAAGAGCCTTAATTTTGACTGAAATGGATGGCAAGGAACTGTACAACCCGGTGAACTCAGACTCGGTGAAGAAATATTACACATAATCAAAATAATAATAATAATAATAATAATAATAATAATAATCGGAGAGGTCAGGATGAAAACCCAAAGAAGGGCATTCTGAAACCAAAGGGGTTTTGAGTTGAAAACTCGAAAAGAGCAACTCAAATGCATAACAAGGACTCCTTCAAAGTGGCAAAATGGAAATATTTTACATCTTGGGGCATCGACGAAGTAATTCCGAGACCTCCAGAAACACATCAAGTAAAAGATGATCTTTGGATCAGGGAAACTCATATCTGATATCTAAGTCTAATACTGTTCTTTTGTCGTTATTTGATATCATAGCCAATAAATCTCCAAATTTGATCCCATTCTTTTCCATATTGTCCAAGTATTTTCATATTAAGATGATGGATAGAAGGTCATAAAAGGAAACAAGGATTCGCGAATATTATTTTAGGAATTTCCTAAAAGACGCGAGAATCCTAAGCAACTGCCAGTTAAAAGAGTTAAAACCTGAAAGAAGCAATTCAAATGCTAAATCTGCCAAGTTGAATTCAAGGAAATGTCAAGAGATGGCTTCAAAATAGAAAAGACTAATCTTTGAAAAATTAAGCATTAAATCATACGCATTCATTCTAGGTTAGGAGCATTTTAACTCATTTCCAAGCACAACATCCTAAACATACCTGGCCTACATAGAGGACCATTTGAGCATTTTCTGCAGGTCTCAACGTCATAGGATGCACGATGAAAAAGCCAAAACCGCGATAGAGGATCCCGCATCATGGTAATTTGAAAGGAAAGTTCCAAGTCACAACAAATAACCTAGCATTTTGCGAACATAAAAGGTCGAAACCACAACGATAGACCTCCCACCTAGAAGTCAAGATGAATCAGACTAAACAAGATCATTTCCAATCCGCTTGAAATTGAAGTAGAGTTGGATAACATGTCTTTATCTCTGAAATCGAAGTAAGAGCAACGTCATCCTCTTGAAATTGAAGTAGAGTGGATAACACGTCTTTATCGCTGAAATTGAAGTAAGAGCAACGTCATCCTCTTGAAATTGAAGTAGAGTGGATAACACGTCTTTATATCTGAAATTGAAGTAAGAGCAATGTCATCCTCTTGAAATTGAAGTAGAGTGGATAATACGTCTTTATCTCTGAAATTGAAGTAAGAGCAACGTCATCCTCTTGAAGTTGAAGTAGAGTGGATAACACGTCTTTATCTCTGAAATTGAAGTAAGAGCAACGTCATCCTCTTGAAGTTGAAGTAGAGTGGATAACACGTCTTTATCTCTGAAATTGAAGTAAGAGCAACGTCATCCTCTTGAAATTGAAGTAGAGTGGATAACACGTCTTTATATCTGAAATTGAAGTAAGAGCAATGTCATCCCCTTGAAATTGAAGTAGAGTGGATAATACGTCTTTATCTCTGAAATTGAAGTAAGAGCAACGTCATCCTCTTGAAGTTGAAGTAGAGTGGATAATACATCTTTATCTCTGAAATTGAAGTAAGAGCAACATCATCCTCTTGAAATTGAAGTAGAGTGGATAACATGTCTTTATCTCTGAAGTTGAAGTAAGAACAAGATTATTTCCTATCCTCTTAAAATTGAAGTAGAGCTGGATATCAAGCCTTTGCCCCTCTGAAATTGAAGTAAGAGTAAGATGAAACACCAACATTATTTTCGTCCCTCTGAAATTGAATAAGAGCAAAACGAAGCCTCGACGTCAAACCCTACTTTTGAAAGGGCAGCAAGTCAGATGACAGATCCTATTCTCCCTGCAGTCACAGTGGACTGGAATAGAGCTGCAAATCAAGTGCTAGCCATATGAAGTAGTCAAGCGATAGAGCCGAGAATCAGCAAAACTTGACAAAATTGGGTCTCCTTTAAATCTTTGCTTCGTTCCCGTTACACAGCAACGAGCAAAGAGAGGCAGTTGTTAGAGCCCAATTTTGACCGGGCCTTAGACTTTGATTTTTTTTAAGTTTAAATTAATTTTAAATTTTATTTAGATTTAAATTTATCTTAAATTTACTTTAAATTTAAATTTAATTAAATTTAAAAATAATATTAAAATTAATAAATTAAAGTCCATAAGTCCATTATTTACAAGGCCCAATTGGCCCAAATACCCCTAACTCCTAACCCAATTACATTTCAACCCAAAATCAGGTCCAATTCAGCAACCCCAAGGTCAAACCCTAAAACTATGCTACCCCTCCCCACGTGCCTATGCTGCTGCCACCACCAGCTCCATCCACCACCTGTTCCACCATGCCCTGCCATCACCATTGCCAAGAAGAAATCTGCAACAAGCAATAAGACAGGTATTAATTTACAGAAGACAAAGTATCATCATGATGTAAATCTAGCTATAAAACCAGACTAAAATTCTGTAATAAGGGGGGTTACAATTTTCTTTCAAAAAAGATCAATACAAATATAAGCAGTATATTATTAATCAAGAGTCAACAGCAGCCAAAGAAGAATCGTCAAGCATTCTCGTGTTCTAAATTAGCAATGTATAAGTCTCAAATACATTCATGTTCACTTCTCATTTATTGTTTTGAAACTAAACTAAAACTTTTTACATTTCGTATATGACCAAAAAATGCCTACTGTTATCGTTATTTATTGCTATTTAGTATACTGTTTTAATAATTAATAAATACATACATGTATGTATTAAGTGTTAATAATGGCATTTATAGTAATAATAATAATATTGGTAACAGTAGCATTAATTAATAATATTAATTAATTAATTTAAAAAAAACAAAAAAATATGAAGAGACGGGGACTTATCTTCTGCCTAGCCCGCCGTCGCCTGAGCCATACCGGAGCGCCGCCGTAACCACCACCGTTTTCAACCCAGTCGTTTAAGTACATGCAAATATGAAAAATGAGTGGACTTGAGCATAAAAAAAAATAGTCTAAAAAAAAGGGTTTAAAGAATATAGATTTTTTTTTGTAATAAAAAAACAACAAAAGAAAAGAAATAAAAAAAGGGAAAGAAATTTCATAAAATTTTTCCAGATTTGGGAAACCCAGATCTGGGTTCTGTTTTTTTAAATAAAGAATGAAACGAAAAGAAAAAGAACAAGCAAAAGAAGAGAAAAAGTTCACAAAGGAAAAGGAGGGAAGGGACTTACCTTCCGATCTGACGTCGGCGGCCGGAGGAAGTCCGACTGGCGCGTGGGCGCTGGAGGGTGGACGGTGCGGCTGCGAGGATTCACCGGCTGCGACGCGTGGCGACTGACTCGCCAGGGACGATGGGCGAAGGACTGGCCAAAGCTTGGCCGGCCATGGTGAGTTTGAGAGGAAAAATGAAAAAGGGGGGGTTTTAGTTTAAAAAAAATAAAATGAAAATAATGAAAGAAAAGTCAGATTTTTAATATTTATACCAACCCATTGACCCGACCCAGATCCGACCCATGGACCTCTGGGATCCGCATGTTTTTAGAAAATGGTATATTTACGCAATTGGTCCTTCCGCATTTTTATTTACTTCAATTTAGTCTTTTTTGCATTTTTTAATTATTTGCAATTTTGCCCTGTAATTTTAATTGGTTTATAATTTAGTCCTTTGATTGTTTAATTGTACCAGAGATTGCCACGTGTCATGTTTTGGTTTATTTATGCATGTAGTCCTTTCTATTTTTAATTTATTTTAATTTAGTCCTTAAATTAACTTTTATTTAATTACAAAATTAGTCCAAATTTTTTTAAGATTTTCAAATTAGTCCCTTGACTTCTGGATGCCTGTGGGGCTACCACGTGTCACCTGTTTTTGGTTTTATTACTCTGTAAGTCCCTAAGTTGTCCAAAAAATACATTTTGACCCCGAAACTTTCTGAAAATTACATTTTAACCATAAAACTTTTCTGAAATTACATTTTGACCCCAAAACTTTTCCAAAATTACATTTTGACTCCAAAACTTTTCCAAAATTATACTTTGACCCCGAAACTTTTAAAAATTACCATTTTTACCCCCAAACTTCCCTAAATCCCATTTTTAACCCCGATTTCACCAAAACTTACCGTTTTGCCTCCGAACTTTCCAAAATTTCATTTTTGACCTTGTTTTTGCCAAAAGTTACCATTTTATTCCCCAAACTTTCCAAATTCCATTTTTAGCCTCGATTTCACAAAATTACCATTTTACCCCTAAAAACCCAAATTACCATTTTGCCCTCGGGTATCCAAAAAGTCTTGTTTTAATCCCGATTGCATCATTTCTTTAATAATATTTACATTTAATCTTATTTGTTATGCCCCGTACTTTGTATTCATGTTTACTTCGTGTAATTTATGAAATTGCTCATTCATTATTTGTTTAAAAAAATCGCTTTCACAAAATTTTAAAATCAAGGCAATATTCTTTAATTTCGCGTTTCGAAATCTTGCGCCTTAACTTACTAGGTGTAATTTTTCTTCAAACCGAAATAATCGAATACCCTTAACCAAGGCGATATTTCTTATCTTCGATTCTGAAAATTTGCTCCTTAACTCACTAGGTGCAATCCTTCGTTAAATCGAAATAATCAAATATCCTTTTTTTTCAAAATTAAAAAGTTTTGCAGAGGAAAGCTCGTTATTTTTTGGATCTCGAAATATTATGTCCTAACTTACTGGATGTAATTTTTCTTCCTTGATCATTTTGAAATAGCGAGACTTCCAAATGAAAATTTAATTTCTTTTAAAATAACTCATGCATTCGAGGATCGTATTTTAAACTTCATTCAAGTTTTCAAGGTTTACAAATCAAAGCCCGAAAATAATCAAAACGGTACCAATTTTGGGCGTATGAGGGTGCTAATCCTTCCTCGTGCGTAACCGACTCCTGAACCTATTTTTTGGATTTCGAAGATCGACTTTTTAAAACGTTTTGTGGTGATCCAATCACACCCGAAATAAAAGATTGGTGGCGACTCCCTTTTTATTCCCATTTTTTTTCCAAAATTTAAAATAATTTTTTTTTCGAAGCCCCGTTCCCGAAGAGGTTTCGACAATAATTGCAAATAAAGTAGTAGAAAAATTAACAATAAAACATAAGTTCTACAACATTCAAATAATATTAAAAAAACAGCGAAACAATAGTAAAAACACATAAAAATAACATCAAAACAACCAAAATAGCAGCAAAAATAGCAACAAAAACAGTAACAAAAATAACAACAAAAATAGAAACAAAAACAGTAACAAAAATAACAACATCAAAACAGTAAAAAAAGCACCAAAACAACAACCAAAACAGTAAAAAAACCAAAACAGTAAAAAAAACCAAAACAACAAAAAATAGCAACGAAAACAGTAAAAAAATAGCACCAAAACAACAATATAAATTTTTTTATTAAAAATGGTTAATTTATTTGAGTTGGGTCGGGTCGGGCCGGGCCCGGACCAAAAAATCTTACCCAAGGTTCGACCTGTTTAGAAAATGGACCTCACTTTTTGTCCAAGCCCATTTTTCGGGTGGGCCTTCGGGCCGGGTGGCCCAACCCATGATCAGGTCTAATCACTAGGATTAACCGGGAAGGAAGGTAATGGTTTACACAGTGGTTTGTTTAGAGAAGGTAGGAAAATGAATCTTTGGTGAAGGAGTTTATGAGTTCTAGCAGAAAAAGTGAGTACGTAAGTGTGTATGAGTTATTTGCATGGTCTTTTTATAATGGGAGATAAGCTTAGTTACGTGTCTTGAGGCAATTGACATTCAAGTCTGATTTGATACTTTTAGTAGTGACGGTGATGCTATGTCCTAGGATAGGACGCTTTAAGATGACTAGTAATTAATGACTTTAGACTTTCACGTGATCCTCATGTAGTCTTAACAAAGATGCTTAGTCTCGAGGTTCACAAGGCTGAGGTTTGCAAGCTAACTAAATGTTCGCTAGTTGGTAGGTTGAATATGCATGGTCCTTTGTGATGTTGGTTTCGTTTAGAAACACGTGCTAGAAAAAATGTGTATGTGAGTGTGTATGAGTTATTTGCATGGTCTTTTTATAATGAGAGATAAGTTTAGTTACGTGTCATGAGGCAATTGACATTGAAGTCTGATTTGATACTTTTAGTAGTGAGGGTGATGCTACGTCCTAGGATAGGACGCTTTAAGACGATTAGTAATTAATAACTTTAGACTTTCACATGGTCCTCATGTAGTCTTAACAAAGATGCTTAGTCTCGAGGTTCACAAGGCTGAGGTTTGCAAGCTAACTAAATGTTCTCTAGTTGGTAGGTTGAATATGCATGGTCCTTTGTGATATTAGTTTCGTCTAGAAACACGTGTTAAGTTCTCTTTAGATATGTCAGGAGGTCCGCAATGTTCACTACGTAGGATATAACAATTGTCCTCAAGCGAGAAAAGGTTATAAAATGACCTTCTTGAACCTGTTGGAGAAGTTCGCATCATAGGTGTAGATATTAAATGTTTGGATAGCTATTTAGAAGTTCACTTCGAAGCACTATGTATTTTATGCATACTTTTATTTCATTTAAGTTATTATTTTTATAGGTGGTTATTTTTTAAATTCAAAATTCAAAATTTTAATTATTGAGGCTTTTTAGTTTTTATTGGATTTATGATGTGGCAAAAAAATTCATATATATATATATATATATATATTCTTATGTATTTAATGATGAAATTGTTAAAAACGTGCGATATATTATGACGTATTTATTGGGTTCCCAATGTAATTGTCATTGTCATTACAATTAAGGTATACATGTCAAGTTATGATTGGAGCAGTTTTTTGCATGTGAAAGTGGTGCACATGTGAGTGTGTGATAACTTAGTAAATTTCAAAGAAATTAAATGGTTTTTGCTTTAACTTATTTTATCATATTGCTTTAACATGTTGTATCACATGTTATTTTGATGGTTTTTTATGTTTAAAATGGATAATTGAGGTATGGGAATGAAAGATATTGATTTTGGCATGAAAAGAGAGCATTTTGGCATGCTTTGGTGTCTTCTGCACGTAGGGTGCGGTACCCTTAGAGACATGTACCTAATTTCCAAAATGAAAAAATTTATAGTAACTTAGTTGGGGTACCCATACCTAGCTCAGAGATATCGATACCTCTGCTTCTAATCCTTACATTTACATTGTTTTGACCCATTTGACCTGTAATTGCATCCAAACTTTAAGGATTGCTTGGAAAGCTCCCAAGTCACTCTAAATGAACTCAATTTGATTAAAATGAATTGAATTTGATAATATTATAATTTAGTGCATTTAGTATTCAAGTGTGACATTCATTGCTTGGGTTAGCCAGGTAAAAAGTGTTACATTGACTAAGTAATGTTAAGTGATGAAATATGAATAAATGTTGAAATGATTAATAACATAAAATATATCCATGATAACTTTATTAATTGGTAAAGGATTTGGTGGAATTTTGAATAATAATGGATATAAAATATGAATGGTATAAAATGATTTGAATATTATAAATAATATAGAAAATATGATATTAAAAATATTATTGATTATTAGAAAAGTTTAGGAATTTTTTTGGTGAAATACACAAGGGGAGGGTAAAGCCCTAATAACAACGTGATTATTGCAATTCAAACTCAGATCACACCTGAAACAATGAATACTTTTGATTATCAGGTCAATATACAAGGTTTCAAAATTTTTATTTAATAGTGTATTTGACATCGATTAATAATAAATAGAAGTGACAAGGAATCAATAATGAAAAATATAAGATTTAAATATTTGATTATAAAAGGTTTAATATAACATTTGGTATCTGAACTTGACATTTTTTCCTAATTTGGTACTTAAACTTTTTTTCACTCAATTTGACAATTGAACTTGACATTTTTTTCCTAATTTGGTACCTAAACTTTTTTGGACCCAATTTGGAACCTAAACTTGACATTTTTTTTCCTAATTTGGTACCTAAGTTTTTTTTAGATTCAATTTGGTACCTAAATTTATTAAATATTATAAAAATTACACAAAACAATAACGGTGTTGAAAACTTTTTTTTATGCTATAAAAATATTGTCAATTTTAGAAAAAATTCATGTTAAAAATAGGTATTGAGCGATGCTTAACGAATTAATATTAAAAAGATTAGATACCAAATTCATGTTAAAAAATAGGTATTGAGCGTTGCTTAATGAATTAATATTAAAAAGATTAAGTATTAAATTAGGAAAAAGAGTCAAGTTCAGATATCAAATTGGACCCCAAAATGTTTAAGTACTAACTTAATAAAAAAGTGACAAATTCAGGTACCAAATATTATATTAAGCCATTATAAAATTATGAAATGAATAAATATTTTATAATGAATGATTCATAATGATTTGAATTATTAATATGAGTTCAATAAAATGCGAATGAATTAAAATATAATAATCTAATAATTAAATTTGTGAATCTGTGTGTTGACCTGATGGTAATGATCTTTATTGTCTCAGATGTAGCTTGAGTTTGAGTCGCATTACTGTTAGGGCTTTACACTCTTATTATAATTCACCAAAAAAATAATTAAATTCGTGAAATATTGATATTAAAAAAATAATGGTAGTCGAATTTTAATGAATTCATGTGAAATACATAAATGTGTTAAGGGAATATGATAATAGATAAATACAGAATTAAAAAGGAAAGTATAATTATGTAAAGAAAAGGAAATTGTATGAGAGAAATATACTCTGAAATAAAAATAGATAAAAGTTGTAAAATATTAGGGTGTGTTATGAATATTATTAGATAGATGTTCAACTTTTCATCTTCTTTGACCTTTAACTTTTCATCTTCTTTAACTTCTCATATTCTTGTAACTACTTTTCCTATTAATGTATTAGAATATGAAGAGTCGAATCTCTCTCTCTCTCTCTATTTATATAGAAGAATATGCTACTTGTAAATGGGATAAAGATATAAAATGCAATACAAATTCTCATATTCTCTTATTCATCATTTATCTATTATTTTTTTTGTTTATAACACATTATCAGCACGGGCTTGCTCGATAGTATTCAATATTTTGTTGGAAAACAAGTAATCTAGACGTATAACGTTTTTGTTAAAGTAACAAGGTTAAGGTCTGTGAATTTCTATGTGTGTTGGAAAGATTTTGAGATTTCAATATTCTTAATGGAAAAAAAATTAAAATGATGCTCATTTTTTTCCGTATTTAAATATGAAATTATGTATTATATATTCCATGATATGCTTGTTTATGATTTAAGATTTTGAATAAGATTGAAGTATCAACAACTTGAATATTTTTACTTAAATATGTATATATTTTATAACATATGTCATTGATATGATTAAAAATAAAGTAATCATTTTTAAAAATTTATTTTATTTTGTGACCTTTACCAAATATACTACGTTGCCTATTAGATTATTATATTATTATATTATCATTTTTGACACTAAAGTCTCATGTCCAATATTTGAATATGTCGTATGAAAAATTTAGAAAAAGTTAAATATACTTGTACTGAATATATATTCAGCTGCATATGACATAGCTTCTGGCTATTTAATTCTTTGCGGATGAAATTTTCTAGGGAGACCTTAATTATAGTAAATAAGATAATGTGATGTTTTTAGCTAATATTTCATAAAATATTTTTGGGGTATTCTATTGTTATGTTGATTAAATTGTAAGATTGATCTTAATTATCATAAGATTTTAATAGATCTAGATGATTATATTTCTATACTTAAGTTTGAATAGACATGAATAATAGTGCTTTCTCGCTTTAGTTGTTAGCTCAGAATATATAAATTGATACGAATAATTATGAGAAAGTTATCATTGTAGAAGTTCAATGATTATCATCTACATGAAGGATTAAAAGTAAAACATCTAACTGTGAAATATCCTCTTGATTCTTGAATGACTCAATAATTTGAAAGAATGATTTTATCATTAGAAAATGATAATACTCTCTAAAGCTTGCTATGATTGAAATATCTTATGTTCTCCTGCAGCAGTAATATTGTGAAAAAGGCTTTAAAAAGTATTTAGAAACGATCTCATTCCTTTTAGTGAAAAAAACTCTATTCCCTGAAATGAATGTTACAACACATTACAATTATGAAAAATCAGAATATAAAGATCGTGGTTGTCGTTGTAATTGAGGATGTGGTTGGAGACATACTAATAATTATGGTGGTTATAATAGTAGTACTTCTAACAACTAGAAAAGAATAATAAGGAAAATCAAGAAAATGAAGGTTAAAAATATTCGAAGGTTATTGAAAATTCATGCTACCAATATTGTATGAAAATGCATTGGTCACGTACCTGTCGTATGTTTAAGCATTTGGTAAAATTTTATCAAAGCATCCATTAAAAAAAAGGAAACAATATTGAGACAAATTTTGTCCAAAAATGATGAAATGGAGGATAATTTTTTCGGAAAAAGATGAAAATTTTCAATATGATGCTAAAGTTGGCTATGCATACAAGGATGATTAATATGTATTTAGTTTGTGTAAAAATTTTGTTGAGATCCAAACATTGAAATTTAATTGTTTGACTTAAGAATCATTAGAATCAATATCTACTTGATATTTGCTTGGGGATGATCTCTTTCTCTTCATTACAAAAGATGCTTATAATCACTACTTCTCATCCATGGTAACCTAAGTTAGTCTAATCAACTTCTTTTGAAATTTGATTTGATTTTTATTAAGAATTTTAATTTATATAATTCTTTATCCATAATTCTATGGATTTTTAAATCTCTTCACGTATTTAGTTATTGAGATTTTTATGTGGAGATAAATGTTTTTATTTTTATTTGTTCATTTTAAATAGAACTGATTAGTTTAATTTTGATTTTGATTAAGATATATGATTATTGAGAGTAAAAGTACTTGTCATGAATTTTGAGATATTCACCTTGTTTGACTAGTTTCATAATTGAGGTGAAGCCTAGAAAATGTTTATGTTTAAACCTTTATAGTTGGAAATTTACTTTAATATGACATTATAATATTTTGCATTTTGTTGTGTTATGGTATATATAAAAATATATATTATCTAACTATAATGATTTATTAGTAACATGAATTTATTATTTATTATGTTTAATATATGTTTTATTTATATCTATTCTTTTTATTTTTATATGAATAAATTAAGTATTCATTAAGGATATATAATAAAATGATTGCATGCTCCTGAAGAGCTAATATTGCATCAAACTGTAAAAAGCTCTTGAAGAGCTAATATTTTACCTCTTTGAGATGCAAAATTTTGTAAAACATAAGATTATTTTTTAGATCAAGAAAATATATGTTGAAGGAAATTTTTATGTGTTACATTAAAATCATGGATAGAAATGACATGAGATACTTATGTTTTTGTATTATAAATAATCCCAGAAGGAATACATTACACTTATATGAATGTCATATGCGATAGTGAAAAGAAATTCATAGTGTTGGTATGACCGGTTAGGCCATCCCGAGTCAATGTTGATGCAAAATAATTTGATGAAATTTTATATGATTTTATTGAAGAATTAGAAGTTATATTTTAATAATTTTCATCATACTAGTTATTTGGACAACATATTGATCTAACACCAGCTAAAGTTAAAGGTCGGTTGCATTTTTAGATGATAACCAAATAATATATGAGCTCATGTATCACATGTGTGCAACCCGAAGTTTGCGATATTATTTCTTGAAATAATTTGATTGTGCATAATCTCTATAGAATGTAGTTTGTGCTAACAACGCTGGTGTATTATATCTCAAGCATGATTTTCGTAGTTTTAGCTGGGATAATTTTAAGTTGTCTTGTTGTATTTAATGGTTAGCAAAATTATGCCGCCATTTAGTTGCTTAACCATTAATATAAAAATTGCTTTACAATAAGCATGTAATTTTATTTACATCAAGCCAACATGTAAGAAATATTTGTCTTGTGAGAATTGATTTTTCTTTATAAGTCAATAGATTCCATCTAAGAATATCTGGATGTGCAATATCTATTTCATATTTCACCATAATGCACTAAGATGGATCATCAAATATGAAGTTGAGAAATTTTAGAATTTTTATTAGATGTTAAAAGTTGAAGGGAGATATTTTTATAATTTTTGAAAAAAAAGTATTGTCATGTTGCAAATTTTCTCGACATTAAAGAGAGACAAATTAGTTAAATAATTATGTCATCATTTTCATTTATGATCCTTACTAATATTACATGCACAAAGTTTGAAAGATAAAAATTATTTGCTAGATATGTTTAGTGATGACATTTAGAGATTCCATATACTATCTGATACATATACCAAGCTAAAATGCTCCAAAAAATTATATGTCTCAGAAGGATAATGTGATAAAAATAAGTCTTCAGCATGCTAGAAGCATGATAAACTAGTCGATTTCATAAAATGAAAAATTATTGAAAGAAAGGAGAAAGAAATGAAGATGTCACATACTAAAAGGATGTGAGTACTCATGAAGAGACCCAATGCATAACTTTTGATAAAACCCCAGAAGAGGTTCAGGTGCCTGAAATTATGAATATAATAAGATATCTGAATTAGTTATATCCTAACTAAATATGATGGAGTTGAAAAAAAATGGAATTATTGTCGGCAACGATAATATACATAGAACACTTTAATATTATGGAAAAGTGAGGATCTTGAATGAAAATATACTTGAAAGCATTGAGATGAGAACAAGTCATCAAAAAAATAAATAAGTGTTTCTATTATAACTTATGAAATGTATTTTGGACAAAAAATCCAAATACCCAGAAGGTGTAAAGCCAAAGGGAGTACATGTTAGCATAATAGCGGAAACAAATACAAATCATAATATATAGAATTGACTTGTAACAAGAACGTTCATAAGACACCTGATATTGATTATGAAGAGACATACTCTCTTGTGGTGGATGCAACTACTTTTAAGTTCTTGATTAGTTTGACAATAAAAGAAGGACTTGATTTACGCCTAATGGATGTAGTTACAACCTATTTATATGGCCCACTTGATAATAACATTTACATGAAACTCCCAGAAGGTTTTAATCTGTCAAAAGCAATTAATTCAGGTTCTCGAGAACCTTACTCAATCAAATTAAACAGATCCTTTTATGGATTGAAACAAACTGGGCGCATGTGATATAATTGTTTTAGTGAATACTTATGAGGGACGACTATAAGAATGATCTCATTTCTCCATGCATTTTTATAAAGATATTTTGGATCAGGATTTGTTATAATTGCTGTGTATGTTGATGATTTAAATATCATTGAGACTCCTAAAGAGAATTTAGTGATAATGTAGTGCTTAAAGAAAGAATTGAAATGAAAGACCTTGAAAAAATAAGATTTTGCCTAAGAATAGGATTACAAATTGAGCACC
This sequence comes from Gossypioides kirkii, assembly GCA_005610355.1. Taxonomy (NCBI): domain Eukaryota; kingdom Viridiplantae; phylum Streptophyta; class Magnoliopsida; order Malvales; family Malvaceae; genus Gossypioides; species Gossypioides kirkii. The sequence goes on from CP032252.1 coordinate 12,145,981, forward strand.
TAAATAATAGAATCCTTATGCGTCAAACAACATCTATAGAAAAGTGCTAAGAATATTTTACATGAAAAACGCACATCCGTTGAGCACTCCCAATGGTTGTTAGGTCACTTGATGAAAATAAAGATCCTTTCTGTCCTCGAAAAAATGATGAAGATTTTCTTGATCCTGAAATATCATATTTAAGTGCTATTGATGTATTGATATATCTTGCTAGTCATACACGACTTGATATATCATTTGTTGTCAACTTATTAGCTAGATTTAGCTATTGTCCAACCCGAAGACATTGGAATAGGGTTAAGCATGATTTTTGTTATCTACAAGGTACAAGAGATATGAGTTTATTTTTCCCTAACCTACCTAAAACAGAATTCGTTGGTTTTGCAAATGCAGGGTACTTATCTGATCCTCAGAATGCTCGATCACAAGCTGGTTATGTTTTCACATATGGTGATACTGCAATTTCTTGGTGCTCTATGAAACAAATAACTACTGCTACATTTGAGAAATTAATTTTCAACATTTGATTTCGTTGTTTCAAAAATATTAAGTGATGCTTACATGAGGGGGAGTAAATTCACACTATATATATATGGTTGTGATATACTATGTATCAAAAGATTATGTACATTTTTTTCTTTCATTAGGTTTTTGTCCCACAGAGTTTTTCCTAGTAAGGTTTTTAATTAGGCATATCCTTTATACAATGAACATCTAACGGAGAGTGTTATGAATATTATTAAATGAATGTTCAACCTTTCATCTCCCTTGACCTTTAACCTTTCATATTCTTGTAACTACTTTTCTTATTTATGTATTAGAATATGAAGAGTCGAATCGCCCTATATATATAGAGAAAAGTATGCTACTTGTAAATGGGATGAAGATATAAAATGCAATACAAATTCTCTTCTTTTATTTATCCTTTATCTATTATTTTTTTGTTTATAACAAAGTGGTTTATAATGAAAAGTAAAAATGAATTTATTATAAATAAATTAATTCGAATTAAACAATAAAAAATATTGAAAGATATTTCCGACATTGAATGTTGCATATTTTATTTGGTATCAACGATGATCTGAGTAAAAGATGTTATAGCTAGTGAGAATTTACGAATAAATAAAAGTGTCTCGATAATTTTACTATACAAACCTCAAAAGTTAAAGACAAAAACTCAATTATTTATGAAAATAAAAAAAAGTAATATTTGATATGATTTTTGAAATAAATATTTTTAAATTAAAATATATGGGTGTTCTTAAATTTATTTAATAAAATATATTAAAATTAATATTTTATATTTAAATTAATTAAATTCATCAATTAATTTGGCATATCAATTTATATTGTATATTGGCCCATTTGAATTTTTTTAACAAAAAAGGCCCATTTGATTAGACATTGAATTACTAAGTCGCCTCAAATTTACAGAAAAGGGATTTGAACACGTGTTTACCAACCCATCAAGTAGTACACAAACTAATTGAAATCACTTGTAAGTTTATCAGAATTCCCAGGAACAGTCAAAAGTCTGTTTGGAATTTGAAATCTCGACCCTCTTAAAAGAGACGTTATAGGCTTTTTAATTCCACTTCCTTTTAATAATGATTTAAATTAAATTACAAAATTTTAAGCAAAACAATTTTAATTTTATTATTATTTTTTAATGGAAAACCCCTATGCTATTATTTACTCTGTGTCTCCATTTATTGCTTTGAACTACATCACAGATACACACAAACACACACTTCTCTCTTTCTCTATCTCTCAGTCCTTTTCTCACTCTCAAAGGAGGAGCCTTTCACTTTTGTTTCTCCCAAAAATCTCAAATTTAAGCTGAACCCCATTGCAATGTTCTGTTTTTTTCTCTATATTTAAGTTGACCCATGAAATATTGTTGCATTTAAGCTGATCTCATTCATTGGATTTCAGTGTAAGTCTTTTTCTTCCATTTAAAGTTCTGGGTTTCTTTTTGTTTTTTTTTTTGGAGGGGGGGGATTTGGCAATTGCTTTTCTTATCAAATTGCTGTTTATTGATCATTGTGTTGTTGGTTTGAGCTTGTATGTTTATTTGTTGTTTGTGAAAGAATTGTTTTCTTTAAAGGATCGTGCCCTTAAAATATTTGAATCTAGTCTTCTTGATGGATGTTGAATTAAATTGAATTGCTTGCTATATTGTAGGGGCAATTTCCCTCTTTCTATCTTTCTCAGAGAGCCTTTTATTTGCGGATTTTATTAGTAAAATGAGAGTATGCAATTAGTTTCTACAAATTATTATTTTTTGTTAATACCCCTTAGTACCATAGGAACTTCATCTGTTTAAGCTAATTTCAAATGGTATGATATTGTAGAGATGTTGATATAGAAGGGTTTTGACATTGTAAGTTGCTTGTCACTGGAAAGTGTGGGAATAAAATAGCTAAATGTTTTAAGAATGAGTGCATTGTGATATAGATTTAAGATGGTGACAATGTGATTTTTGTGTTCATTTCATGTTCTTATATTGTCTTGTTTGTTTGACAATTTTTAGCTGTTTGTAATTCTGCCAAGTCAATGGCAGAAAAAAAGGTGTGCACTGTCTAGTTAAGTGGGATGAAAAATGAAGATATAGATGCTACATTTGGCCATGTTTTGTGTTTTTAGAGATCTCAGGGTAAGAAGAAACTAGTTCATCTCCATTGATAGGCTTTTAAAATCCCTTTTAGGTTACCAGATAGATATCGATCTTCCATTTCATCTGATAAAATATTGACTGACTGAAATTACAAAGGAAGCTCCTATCTTGGAGTGTTGAATAGCATGCATATACTTTTTAGAAAATAATAGTCAGAATTTCAATTTAGTCCATACTTAACTGTTTGCTGTGTCTAATAATGTCTGCAGATGGATTTGGTTGGTGGAGTGGAGTTTCTGTTTCTCTTGTATCATTTGCTTGTATAAGTTAAGCAGTTCAAATTCTGCTTTTATACAATGGGAGTTGACAAAGAAGGATCAAAAACTGGAGGTTATGTAGGGGGATTTTTTCAGCTATTTGACTGGAAAGCAAAATCTCGGAAGAAGTTATTCTCTAACAAGTCTGATTTTCCAGGTACAACCGTCTTCCCTACGCAGATAAGAATGCAACATGTTTGTTGGCTTTCATGGCAAGCATATGCAGTTGCAAATTATATTCTTGTTATAATACTGTCTTTTTTTATGTTTGCTAATGTTTTCTTTCCCCTTCAATTTTTTAGAGCGATCAAAACAGGGAAAGAGAAGTGATGGGAACTTGCCGATGACACGACTCCATCTGGTGAGAACTAGCAAATCTCAGTTGACTTCAGGGTTGATCCTTTTACACTCTTGAACAGTAGCACTTCAATCAAGATTCCTTTACAATTGTTGCTGTGATTATTGCAGACTGATGAGGATGAAATTGGAGCCGGGACAAGCATCAAGGGAAGTAGCGATTATAGTTGTGCTTCCTCAGTCACAGATGATGATATGTATGGTACTAGGGCCCCTAGTGTGGTTGCCAGGCTTATGGGATTAGATTCCTTACCCACATATTCTGAGCCATACTCCACCCCTTTGTTTGACACTCAATCTCTTCGAGATGCTCATTTCCGGAATAGAAACCTTAATTATCATCATGACCAACTAGGAGTTTATCCTGGAGATCTTTTCAGTAAGATTGAGGGCCCTGCGAGGAACTTTATGGAGTCAATGCCTCAGAAGACGGTTAGCAAGCCTATAGAGAAATTTCAAATCGAAAGTTTGCCACCTAAGGCAGCTAAAACAATTCCCATTACCCACCATAAACTTTTGTCTCCTATCAAGAGTCCTGGTTTTATTCCGACTAAGGATGCAGCTGACATAATGGAAACAGCTGCACGAATTATTCAGCCTGGCCCACAAGCCACAACTAGAGCCAAAATGCCTCAGGTTGGTTCATCCTCAGTGCCGGTGAAAGTTCGTGATTTCAAAGAAAAAATGGAGGCTGCACAGAAAATGCCTGTCGTCAGATCTTCTTCTGTGCCCTTGAAAGCTCAAGATTTAAAAGAGAAAGCAGAATCTGAACATAAAACATCGAGGCTCACTGAAAGGACTAGAAGGCCAGTTGAGTCAAATGCGGCCAAGTATCTTAAAGGACAATCTTTGAACAAGAGCTGGAATGGATCCATAGAGACAACATCACCCTGGACTTCTGATAGTGAAGAAATTTCTTCTGCTTTAAAGAATAAAGGGAAGTCGATATCACTTGCAATCCAAGCTAAGGTCAATGTGCAGAAAAGAGAAGGATTGGCTTTGAGCAGCAACCAGAGTTTGTTAGGGTCAAAAGACCAGATTGAGGTTAAGTGTAGTCAAGCCTTCAAGAGTCAACCAAGTACTCAAAAGAGTTTGCATAAGAAACCTTCAATGCACAATTCTTCTAGTGTACTCAGGCAGAACAATCAGAAGCAGAACTCTATAGCTGCTAAGGACAAATTACCTTCAAAGAACGCGGGTGCCAACTCGCACAGTAGAAAAGTGCCCTCCGGGGATTCTGCTTTCGAGCAACATAGAATGTCAGTTAAAACTGTTGGAAAACCCAAAACTGGCTCGAGGAAGTTGGGCTTAGTTACAGCAGATAGCGAACAAGGAGGTCCATATTCCAGTACAAAGAACCCGAGGAAGAAAAGATCAATAGATAGGGATTTCCATTTTGAGAAAAATCAGGTTGTTGATAGTGTGTTAATTGAAAAAAACCAGAAGGAAGATCATCCTGTTACAGAAAGGAACATCAGCTGGGTTGAAGATAGCAAGAAGAAAGGCATGGATGTTGTCTCATTCACATTCACAGCCCCGCTTACCCGTTCAATGGAAACATCTCAGGTTTCTCAGAAAAATAACAGCTTTTGCTTGGATAATCGGGGTAAGAGATTGTTGCTTGACACTGAGAGTCTGAAGTTGCCTTCATCCGGATATAATGTGATAGGGGGAGATGCTTTAAGCATGCTTTTGGAACAAAAGCTAAGGGAATTAAGTAATGCGGTCGAATCGTCCTGCCAAAAATCTCTCAATTCAGGATCACCTTCTAGTTCTACGTCATTTTCACAAGATTTTGCGCACAGCACTCCTAATGCTTTTAGTAGCTTGCCCCGGTTACATGATAAACTTGGTAGTTGTCACAGTTCCAATCTTTCCTCTGCAGATTTTCAACTGCTCAGATTGAAACACAAGCTTCAGGTAAAAAGATTTAGCATTTTAATCTGCAGCTTGATTGTGTGTCACCTTTGAGGTTTTAATGGTTAACCATTTTTCTTCTCAAGCACAAGAGACTGTTGCTATCAAATTTAACAGAACTAGTTCATGAATTGATATTTAACACTATTATGGTACATTCAGGGAGGAGTTGATGAGTGCAGTAGCAGCCCTCTTGATGCTTGGCAACCTAGTCCAGTTTCTATCCTTGAACCGACTTTTTCAACTGAAAGCTGCAACTCTTCAGATAGCACTGATAGTTTCAGTATAGAAGGTAAAGCTTGTGGCTTACCCTTTATGTTCAATATTGAATCTATGCTATAAGCTTTTCTATGGGTATACTAATGCGTATCCTGGATATTATTTCAGGAAGTAAGCAGTGTTCATCTGTCCAAGCTCAGGAAGTTCTCGGGCTAAGTTCTTTAAAGAAGCTACGCTCACTAGAAGCTGATATAGAGTTATCAGATTCTGCTTCCTCCATGTATTCAAGAACTGTGGCTAAATGTAATGAAAATATTGTTGTTATGTCAGAATTCATGAAATCATCCAACTGGGAACTAGAATATGTGAAGCTGCTACTGTGTAACGTGGAGTTAATGTTCAAGGACTTTGCCTTAGGCCGTGCACGTGAAACTATAAATCCTCATCTCTTTGATCAGTTGGAAAGCCTAAGAGTTGGATTTGGACGTGATGGTGAGTCAAGGCTAGAATGGAAGGTACTATTTGATTCAGTCAGTGAATGCATGGACTTGAGATGCAGACGGTATGTTGGTGGAGGATACAAAACGTGGACGAAAGGGATGACAATCCTGAGACGAAATGAGTGGCTAGCTGAAGAAGTGTACAACGAGATATGTGGGTGGAGAGGCATGGGAGATTGCATGGTGGATGAGCTTGTGGACAAAGACATGAGAAGCCAACATGGAAAGTGGCTGGATTTCGAAGTAGATGCGTTTGCACTAGGAGCCGACATCGAGGGTCAAATACTGAATGCCTTGGTCGATGAGATGATTAGTGAGTTCTTGCCATTTTAAAAGCTTTATCAGTAACGTACGGTGGTTGAGTTTATGCACATGGAAAATGGGTTGGCTTCTTTAAAGTTGATGATGCAGCAACCTGTATATGGGGGGGACAATGAGGGCCAAATATTGAAAGCTTTTTTGGCAGCTGATCATCAATGACAGCCATGTACTCTTTAAGCATTTAGTTTTGTTTTGTCACTGCAAAATTTCTAGTGTATGTTGTTTCTCTTCATATATATATAATGTTATTATCATCCCTTGGGAATCTTATTCTTGTACTCATGAAAGATTCTTTAAAGTTAATTCTTCAAATTATTGTGAAGTTAATCATTTTCTCTTTCGAGTCAATGGTGTTCACCGTTCCAGGTGTGATTCGAGTTCGAGTCGCGCTAATCGCGATTGTTATTTGGGCATTGTCGTGTAATTGTAATTCATAAAAAAAAATAATTGAAATATACAAATGGTGACTAAACTAACTAATTTTATTTCTCTAAAAATTTTCTAACAAATCACAAATTTTTATTTTATTTTTCTGAGATTCATAATTTATTTTCTACCAATATAAAAACATTTTTTTTAAATGTATGATTATGCAAATTTTAAAAATAGAATTTTATAAAATTCTAATAAAATTTGATAGGATTTAATCTTATACTTCCATATGATTTGAAAGGAAAAGATATTGTTATACCTCTATCAATGTAGACCTAATGATTCCACGTGTTATTTTAGTCAGATTGTTTTATTTTATCTTTTCCACTTCAGGTTTATAGTAATGGGTAAAAGTAAAACATTTTAAACCAAAATATTCAGATCGAAATTACAATAAAATAAAATAGAATAGAATAAAAAATTAAAATTTAAACAAAGGTAAGCAATGATAATATTTTCATGAACGCTACATTACCCAAAACGGAAAGAAACAAAAAATAATAATAACGATACCCTAAACTCCATTGATTCACAGTGCTTTCAAGTGAAGAAAACTTGAATTTCAAAAAAAATAAAAATTGAAAAGCCGAAAACTTTGAACTAGGAGTGTTGGAAAACAATGTTTATCAAGGAACTTTGAGGTATATTATTTATGGTTAAAATTAGAATTTTGAATAATAAATTTTATTGTTATATTCTACTCTATAAGATTTTTAAAATGATATATAATATGCTCAAAATGATTGAGTAATGAATGAAAAATTGAAGTTCAAATAAGCTACATGAAAATGATTGTTGAAGAAAAATAGTGCTTAAAATCTCATATCCCACATTGTTAAAAATGTGATATATGAAAAGAGATAATAAGCTAAAAGTAGCATGTTGATTAGTAAATGACTAAATCAAAGCTCTCTTTCAAAAGGGGTGCTGATCAAATCAAAGTGGGTTAAGAGTGCATTTGTATGGCTTGAGCAACACGAAATGTTTGATTAGTCCTTATTGGACTTATAAAAAATTTTAACCCATTTAAATATTTTTCCTCTTTAGCAGATTTGTCCTTTGGTGTTTCAAATGCAGTTACATAGCTTTATTTATTTTAATGTTTTTTAACTCATTATTTTAGTAACCTACAAAATATTATTTTTGTAACTCTCCCCATAATGTTTGTAACTCTCCTCATAAATTTTATAACTTTCATCATTATGTTTGTTTTAAATTTCATGTAACCGTTTCATGAAATTTCACTATAAATAGCCCTTTCTTCTTTTTATTTTAATATATCAAGTGAAGAACAATCACTTTTGCTCTCTTTCAAATTCATGTTTTTAGTTATCTCTCAAAATATTGCTTTTGCTTGTAATAGAGGATGCTTGGTTAGAATTCGCCTATTCACTGAAACTTGTGCTGCTTTTGGTGGGTGTTCGTTATTGTATCCTCAAAATTTTTTAGCACCTAGAAGAGGGCGAATCTGTCTTAAGAAGACTGCTTATACAGGCCTCAACGGATTTCTATTTTTAATCTATCTACAAATACTACGTAAAGTATACTTGTTATTTATTTTTAATTTTATTATTAAATTTAAATTATATTTATATTTTTTATATACTGCCTTTTATCTAACAATCTTAAGACAGATACCTACAAATCAAAGGCGAGTACGTACGAATAATTGAAAAACAATTTGAGAGTGCATGTCTAGGATTGGTGTTTTGAAAGACTTGGTATTTAAGCGTGCCTAATGCCTCACCTCTATTTCAATGTAACCTACCTGGTGCATTGTTCATTATTGTGTTTTTTATTAGTCCGTGTGAATTTTTGTTTCGAGTTTTTAGTTTTACTAAATTGCTGCCATTTAACAAAAAGTTGTGTTTTTGTTTCTGGTTATTAGTTCTAACTAAATTCCTGACGTTTAACAAATTCATAAATTTACTGATATTGGTTTTGTTTCTGAATTCTAGATGGGAAAAATGTCTGAAACATCCAAGAATTCAACTAATCCTCAGTCTGGTGTTGTAATTGTCCCTGCTCAGGCTCAAAGCCAAAGTCAAACTTTTTCGGTGGCTATGAGCCATAATGAAAAACCAACGAAATTTACTGGAAAGAATTACAAAAAGTGGCAACAAAAGATGCTGTTTTATTTGGCCATGTTAAACTTGGCTAAATTTCTAAAGGATGATCCGCCTACTATGAGAGAGGATGAGGTAGATCATGCTACCGCCTTCAATGCTGTTGAAGCTTGGAAGCACTTTGATTTTCCATGTCATAATTACATTCTAAACGGTTTGACTGATGCACTTTATGAAGTGTATAGTGTGAAGAAGACAGCTAAAGAACTATGGGAGTCATTGGACCATAAATACAAAATTGAAGATGTTGGAGCTAAGAAATTTTTAGTTGCCAAATTTTTAAATTTTGTAATGATTGATTCTAAAGCTGTTATGAATCAGGTGCAAAAATTTCAACTAATCATTCACGGCATTCTTGATGAAGGGATGGTTATAAGTGAATCCTTTCAGGTGACAGCCATTATCGAAAAGCTACCCTTGCTTGGAATGACTTCAAAAACTATCTGAAACATAAAAGAAAAGAAATGACAGTGGAAGAATTGATTGTTAGAGTTCAGATTGAAGAAGACAATAGGAGTGCTTCCAAAAAGCTTAACAAAACAGTCAATCTTAATGTAGCTAAGGCAAATGTAGTAGAAGTCAAGAAGGACTTCAAGAAAGAAAAACAATCTCAGACTAGGTCTAAACTAGGACCAAAAGAAGGTGTTTTCAAGAAGCCTCAATTCCAAAGGAAATGCTTCAATTGCAATAAGATGAGACACAAATCATTTGATTGTAGGCTTTCAAAAAGAGTTAGAACCAACGAAGCTAATGTTGTGGACAATATTTCGAAAGAAATGTCTGATATAAACTTGTATGCTTGATATAGGTTTTATGTGGGAAGGGGATATGTAATCTTTGTAAAAGCAATAACAATGAATAAAAATGTCGTTTCTTCCTTTTATATGTTTGAGTCATTAAATTTATGACATGACAGGCTCATACTTGTTAATTAAATTCTTTATGAAGATTAATTAACTTAGAATAAATTCACATTAATTATATTCATAAAATGTGAAAAACGTGTTGAGGAAAATTAACGAGGTTTTCATTTCAAACAATTGAAAGAAACACAGAATCACTTGATCATAACAATGCTTGTGACTTAACATTTGTTCAAATGAGAAGAAAGAACAAATATTTTGTTACCTTCATTAAATGAAAGCACAAAACATTGCTACGTGTATTTGCTTAAGAACAAAAACGAAGCTTTTCTATATAAGCAAGAAGTTGACAAGTGAGTGTGGTGAATCATTTATGACACTGACAGGCGTCGTGAACTGTCAAAATAATTATTCTTAATCTCAAAAGAAATAATTAAATAGCGTAGTAAACAGAAGAAGAGTCGATCCACAGGGACTTAAAAAATTCTGATATAGGAAGCTTTTAGTTTTTGATTTATGAGAAATGGGATAAAAAGGGGGGGTTTGATCTAAAAAGTTTAATTAAAGTAAAATAAAGAGATGAATTTTTAAGTTAAAGAATTTTAAAGAAAATAAGTTTAAAAAGAATTTTAATATAAGTATCAGTCTTAGGCTCCGCTTTGACTCGTTTCCAATAGATCATCGAATAAGATTTTACTTCGAATAAATGCCAGTTGTTGAAGCCCAATTTTGACCGGGCCCAACTTGAATCAAAATTTTTGATTTTTTTTAAGTTTGAATTGATTTTAAATTTTTTAAAATTTAAATTTGTTTTAAATCTAAATTTAGTTAAATTTAAAATGGTTTTTAAACTTAAAATTAAGTTTAAAATGTCCAATTACAAGGCCCAATAATATCTAAATACAACTTGAAGCCCACTTGGCAAAACCGATTGGGCACAATTACTAATGGACCTAAACAGACCCAAATTTTATACCCAACTATGCTACCCACCAGCCTACACCTAATTTGCTCCCACTTGCACCTGCTGCTGCCATCACCGACCAATAGCATGCTGCCACATCATCAGCAACTGGCCACCATCTACAGGCAACTTGCTTCTGCAACACCAACTGGCTACCATCACCTGCAAAAAAGAAGGAAAAGACAAGCATTAATTTGCAAGAAACAAATTGTAATGATGGAAATATTGGTTATAAAAGCCAAATCAAAAGTTGTGTAATGGGAGGCTCCTTCTGGCTCCGATTTTTGGAAGGAAGAACAAATATTGAGCAATAACAAAATGACATTCTATTGTTGTTTATCTGTCGATTTTATTTTATATATATATGTATATGTCTTGATTTTATTATTATTATTTTTTTGTTTATTACATACGTGAGTATGTATATATATATAAATAGATATGTCTTGATTTTATTATTATTATTATTATTATTATTATTTTGTTTATTACATACCTGAGTATGTATATATATATAAATAGATTTACATTTGTTATTATATTTTATATGCATGCACATCTATATATATAAGTATATTTTGATTTTATATTTTTTGATTTTCATTTCCATACATGTAAAAACAAAAAATGAAAAAAACGTATTCGAAAATAAAAGAATTTTTTTTTTGAAATCTTTTTTAAAGCTTAGGAGCTATATCTTGACAGATCTAATCTCGATCTATGTTTTAACCCCAAAAGAGTATGAAAAAACTTACCTTGGTAGCGGTCGACGACAGCAAACGACGATGCGGCAATGGAGCGGCGACTGGACATCCATCGGTGCTCAATCGACCATAAATGGAGGGAGGGTGTTTGGAATAATAGAGAGAAAGAAGGGGAAGATGAAGGTTTGTTTTTTTGATGTTTAATGAGTTAAATGATTTTTTTTCTCTTAAATTTGCAATAAAGAAAACCCACCCCTTTTGCTATGTGGTTTTGGCCCATAGGAATCAGATTTTTTTAAACCAATGGGAAAATTTTTCCTTTGGTCCTTCAACATTTTTTTAGTCTATAATTTCAACCCTTTTATATTTTTAATTAATTTTAAATTGGCCTAATAATTTTCATTGTTTTTCAATTTAATCCCTTAACATTTTGAAAGCACCAGAAGCTATCACGTGTCAAAATTTTAGCTTATTTATGAAAATGGTCCCTCTTATTTTTCATTTGTTTTAATTTAATCCTTAAATTAAGTTTTGTCAAATTACAAAATTGGCCCAAAATTTTTTCATGATTTTCAAATTAATCCTTTGACTTCAGGATGTTTGTAGGGCTGCCACGTGTCACCTATTTTTTGATTTTATTACCCTTAAAGTCCCTAAACTATCTAAAAATAGTATTTTGACCCCCAAACTTCTCTAAAATTATATTTTGACCCCAAAACTTTCTAAAAATTACATTTAACCCCTAAACTTCTCCAAAATTATATTTTAACCCCAAAACTTTCTAAAATTACATTTTGACCCCTAAACTTCTCTAAAATTATATTTTAACCCTAAAACTTTCTAAAAATTACATTTTAACCCTTAAGTGTTCCAAAATTCTATTTTTGACCTTGATTTTACTAAAAATTACCATTTTACCCTCGAATTTTCCAAAATTTCATTTTTGACCCCGAATTTTTCAAAATTCCATTTTGACCTCGATTTCACCAAAAATTGCCATTTTACCTTTAAACTTCTCGAAATTCCATTTTTGACCTCAATTCCACCAAAATTACCATTTTACTCCGGATATCCAAAAAGTCTCGTTTTCAATCCCGATTGTATCATTTTTTCCCTTGTCGATATTTGCATTTAATTTTAATTATTACGCACTTCTATTTTATTTTTGTTTACCATTTACCTACTTAATCATTTTATTTCGTGTTATTTAATATCCGTCATTAATAGCTTATTCATATTAAATTCGCATATACGTTTTCAAAAAATTGTTTTCATAAAAACTTTAAAATCAAGGCAATATTTTTTTATTTCGAGTTTCGAAATCTTGCGCCTTAACTTACTAGGTGCGATTTTTCTTCAAACCGAAATAATCGAATACCCTTAATCAAGACGATTTTCTTATCTTCGATTCTGAAAATTCGCGCATTAACTCACTAGGTGCAACTTTTCTTCAAATCGAGATAATCAAATATTCTTCTTCAAAATTAAAAAAGTTTTACAAAGGAAAGCTCGTCATTTCTAGATCTCGAAATATTATGCCCTAACTCACTGAACGTAATTTTCTTCCTCGATCTCTTTGAAATAGCGAGACTTCCCAAACAAAATCGATTTCTTTTAAACATAGCTCATGCATTCGAGGATCGTATTTTAAACTTTATTCGAGCTTTTAAGGTTTACAAATTAATATCAGAAAATAATCAATACGTACCAATTTTGGGCGTATGAGGGTGCTAATCCTTCCTAATGCGTAACCGACTCCCGAACCTGTTTTCTTGGATTTCGAAGACCAACATTTTTTAAATGTATTTTAAACGTTTTGTGGTGATCCAATCACACCCAAATAAAAGATTGGTGGCGACTCCCATTTTTCCAAAATTTTAAAATAATTTTTCGAAGCTTCGTTTTCGAGGTGGTTTCGACACCAGTTACAGTCTGCAAGGCCCAACCCTTTTAACTTGTTTTTCTCTCCGGTAAACCAAAAATCAAAATCAATTTTTGAATTTCAGTTTTGTGGCTAGACTAACCACGACTATGGTCGTTAGAATAAAACAGTTTAAAATCTGGAAAAACCCGACTCAGATTATGTTGTCTCAATGAGAATCGAATCCGATCTCAATTTCCCTTAGCAGACCGCCGCTAAGTGTGTTCACAAGAAGTCGAATATGCTACAAGCCGTCCTTCCTCCCAATTGTAAATCGAAACAACCTTCAAACCAACGAATCCTTTTTGAATTTGAAAGTGAAAAGATTTTAAAAGGAAAGGCCGATTGCCAATCCAAGTTTGCAGAAAATTGAGAAATATATTCGAAGAAATTAAGTGCTTTTCAACTCTCACAATTGGAACTGAGTCATTGCTTTAGCCCTTGGCTCTTTGGAAAATTAGTTGAGCATGATTATGGAAGAAATCATATTCAACATTTTTAAGAAAATAAAAACTTAAAAATAAAATTTAGAGAAAAAGAGAGTTTTATAAAACTTTAGAAGACAAGAATAAAATAATACAATGAGGGGTGAGGGATTGACGTATCATTTTCTAGCTTACCCCAAGGGGGTATTTATAGTTCTCTAAAATCCTAAAAATAACCTAAAAATAATAAAACATAATTCTTGAAAATATTTAAATCAAATCCTAAACAAACAAAAGATAATTTCTAGTTTTGAATTTAAAATACAGTTGATCCATTCGTCCATCCTTGCTGACTGGACCTTCTAGAAGCTGCTGACTGGATGCCATATCAGAATCTAATGCCCAAAGTCATGCCCACTAGCCTAGCCTTGATTCCAGAAAATAAAACTGCAGAATTTTGCCTTGTAAGTACAATTTCTAGAATTGAAGTCCTGTATAGAAAAACGTACAAAAATGTCCAATTCAGCAATATGAACTAATTATTAAGGAGTAATTAAGGATAAAATATTAATCAAATGAAATATTTATCAAATTCCCCCTCACTTATTCAATGCTTGTCCTCAAGCATTTCTCAACTCATACATCAAAATTCAAGTTCCATCCTTCATTTCACAATGCATCTAAGATAACCAAATGACCCAAGATCGAAACAATTATTGAAATCAAGAGACAATCAAGTAAAGGCATAACTAGGAATAATTTTAAACAAAGCAAAACATTCCAATAACCTGTCAATTTCAATGAAGCAAAACTTAATTCCCTCACAAGGATTCACTCATTCCGCTCAAAGTGTTTGGGTTTAAGAATCACTCAAGCTAGAACTAATCAAAACATTACCATAAGCTTGTAACTAAATCCAATCTCCACTACTAAAAGTCGAACATGATGCAAAAATCAAGGGGTTTTTAAATAGGGTTGTAACGGGGCTTAGGTAGGGTAGGAAAAAGACAAAAAATGTGTGGTAAAATGCCAAGACAAAAGATGCAAAATGTTGAAGTTTAAGCCACGAGTCGAACTAATATAATAAGACAAGCAAAGAAGTTTAAGCAACCATTTTTTCTTCTTTTTCTCCCTTTTGTTTTCCTTTTTTTTTTCAAACCTTTTGCTTTTTTCTATTTTTTTTCTTTTTCTTCTTCTTCTATTTTTTCTTCTTTATTCGAAATTTCTTTCTTTGCTCTTTTTTTTATTTTTTTGTGGAACAAATCTTCTTTTGTCTCGACAAGGGTATGAAAAAGAGGGATGAGAATAGGAAAAGGCTCGGGTTTTATAAATGTGGTGAAAACAAAGAATGAGAATAGGCTCAAAAGTGGCTAACTAGGGGAAATAAGTGGGAATGCAATTATGGGTAGAGAAGTGGTTAATCCTAAGTGCCCCTATCATATTAAAGCATCATATTCAAGCATGTAGTCTCGACAAGTATTACGCTACAAGTTCTAAAATGTTGAAAATTAATTCGTCACACTCAATGAAATAAAGAGTAAGAATGAAAGTATATGCTCGTAAGGCTCAAAAACTCACATGAAAAGGTGGAACATGTACTAAGTCAAGCAACATGACAATTAACAAATATATGGAATGTCAAGTAAAATTTTATTGAAAATCACTAGTCATGCCCATTATTTATCATGCATCCTAAATTCCAATAAAAGCAAGATCACAAGTCATAAGGAAATCAAAGAGATAAAGTGAAACAAAGGATAAGCAACAAGAAATTCCAACATATTACAATTAAGAAAAACTCAATTTCAACCAATCGAATAAGCAAGATAAAAATTTGATGCAAATTCTACCCCCTCACTTAAATCATATGGTGGTCCCAATATGTAAATGAAAGCACAAGAAAGAGAATAGAGATACTCCCCGTGTTTAGCGACGACCATGTTGGGAATAGGGGAGTAAAAAGGTGGGATTTTTTTATTTAAAATGTGTTTTAAAATAGTAGGGTAGTAGTGAGTTTTGCCAACATGTGCTAATTCCATAGTTGTTGCTTTCATGCAACATTTATTCCAGTCTGAAAAAGAAATAAAAATTTAAAATAAAAATAAAGATAAAAATAAATAGAAATATAAATAATCGAAATAAAATAATAAAATAAAAAAAATAATACGGTTTCAACCTTTGTCCATTAACTTTAAACCGTGCTCCTATGTTATCTTCAATTTCAATTGCACCATGTGGAAACACTTCGGTTACCACAAAAGGTCCGAGCCACTTCGATCTAAGTTTTCCTGCAAAAAGTTTAAACTTATAATTAAATAGTAGAACCTTTTGACCAACAGAAAAAGATTTAAAAGAAATGTTACGATCATGGAATTTTTTTGTTTTTTCTTTAAAAATCCGAGCTCTATCGTAAGCATTTCTACGGATCTCCTCAAGTTCTTGAATATGTAATTTACGTGCTTCACCGATTGCATCCATCTCCATGTTACATTGCTTGACTGCCCAATATGCGCGATGTTCCAATTCAACCGAAAAAAGGCACGGTTTACTGAAGACAAGGCGGTACAAAGACATTCCAATGGGGCTTTATACACAGTTCGGTATGCCCACAATGCATTGGTTAACTTGATACTCCAATCTTTACGGTCCGATTTGACGATCTTTTCAAGTATTGCCTTAATTTCTCAGTTCGAGACTTTCGCTTGGCCATTTGTTTGTGGATGGTAGGGCGTGTGATTCTTTGAGTTACTCCAAATTTCTTCATAAGGGCTTCAATTATTCGATTGACAAAATGAGTTCCCCTATCGCTTATTATTGCCCGTGGTGTGCCAAACCTAGAAAAAAATAAAATCTTTTAAAAATTTAACCGTGATTTTAACATCATTATTTCGGGTAGCCTTAGCTTCTACTCATTTAGATACATAATCTATAACAAGAATTATGTAAGTATTTCTAAATAAAGAAATAAAGAGACCCATATAGTCAATTCCCCAAACATCGAAAATTTCACAGATATGAACTGGACTGAGTGGCATTTTGTTTCTTCGACTGATGTTCCCTACGCGTTGACATTTTTCACAAGTTTTACAAAATAAATAAGAGTCACGAAAGATGTTAGGCCAAAAGAAACCACATTTAAGAATTTTATGAGCAATCCTCTTTGGTCCAAAATGACCTCCACAAGAGTAAGAGTGACAAAAATTTAGAATTGAATTTACCTCCTCTTCTGTGACACATCGTTGAATTACCTGATACGAGCAGTGTTTCCAAAGGTATGAATCATCTCAAATATAAAATCGAGACTCTCGCTTTATCCGATTAACTTTAACTCTCGACAAGTCTAAAGGTAATTTACCTGTAGCCAAATAATTGACCATATCTGCGAACCATGGAGTAATTTTTCGTTCCATCATCAAGCACTCCTCAGAGAATTTGTCTTGAATCGGTGGGTTAGACGTGGAAAGTGGAATACAACTCAAGTGATCGACTACTAAATTTCTTTTTATCCTTAATCTTCAAATTGAACTCTTGAAGAAGCAAAATCCATCGGATGAGTCTCGGCTTCGCCTCCCTTTTGCTTATTAAATATCTCAAGGCTGCATGATCAGAAAAAACAGTAATTTTAGTTCCGAGCAGATAAGATCTAAATTTTTCTAAAGCAAAAATTATGGCAAATAATTCTTTTTCCGTTGTAAAATAATTTTTCTGTGTTGAGTCCAAGGTACGAGACGCATAGGCTATGACATAGGGCTCTTTGTCGATTTTCTGATCCAAGACGGCTCCAACACTTGAGTCCGATGCGTCACTCATGAGCTCAAAAGGGTAGTCCCAATTTGGCGGTTAAACAATCGGAGCCAATACAAGCTTTTCTTTTAGTGTGTCAAATGATTCTTTGCACTTCGCATTGAAATCAAAAGCTTGATCTTTCTAAAGCAAGTTGCACAACGGTTGTGCTACCTTTGAGAAATCCTTAATGAACCTGCGATAAAATCCTGCATGACCAAGAAAGGAGCGGACTTCCCTCACAGTTGTGGGGTAAGGTAGTGAGCGTATAATATCTGTTTTTGCTTTATCAACTGTAATTCCATTAAAAGAAACGATATGGCCTAAAATTAACCCTTTATCAACCATAAAATGACATTTTTCATAATTTAATACGAGGTTGTATTCTAGGCATCGTTTTAGTACATTAGTTAAATTTAAAAGGCACTCCTTAAATGAATTACCGTACACAGTAAAATCGTCCATAAAGACTTCGATCCCTTTCTCAACGTAGTCCGAGAAGATGCTAAGCATGCATCTTTGGAAAGTGAGAGGCGCATTACAAAGGCCGAAAGGCATCCGTCGATAGGCGAAAGTGCCAAAAGGACATGTAAATGTCGTTTTTTCTTGATTTTCTGATGCCACTGGGATCTGGAAGAAACCTAAAAATCCATCAAGACAACAATAATGAGATTTACCGGCTAATCGTTCTATCATTTGCTCTATAAAAGGAAAGGGGAAATGATCTTTTCGAGTTAACGAATTCAACTTCCTATAGTCGATGCAGACTCTCTATCCATTCTATACTCGTGTCGGAACTAACTCACCCTCCTAGTTTTTAATTACCGTAACTCCGATTTTCTTTGGGACCACATAGACCGGACTTACCCAATTACTATCTGAGATCAGATAAATAACATCTGCATCAAGGAGTTTTTGTATCTCCTTTTTCACGACTTCCATCATTGGTGGGTTTAACCGGCGTTGACCTTCTCGTGATGGTTTCGCTCCTTCGATCTTTATTTTATGCATACAAATCGAAGGGCTGAGTCCTTTAATATCGACAATAGTCCACTCAATTGCCTCTTTATGCGCGCGCAATACTATCACCAAATCATCTTCCTCTTGTTTTGACAACTTATTTGAGATAATTACCGGTAAAGTTTCGTTTTTTCCTAAAAATACGTATTTCAAGTGTTCTGGCAATTGCTTTAAGTCGATCTGAGGATCCTGCAAAATGGAATTTAAAATTTTAGAGTTTGAGGGATTAATGCATGAATCAGAATCAACTGAAATTTTTTTCTCAAACTCCCTAGTTTCTTCTTCAAAATCCTTCAATTCCCTACACAAATTATTAACAAAGTTAGATTCTATAAATTCTTCAACGGCAGGCTCAATAATATTAATAAAATTTATACTAGCAATATTATCTGGATATCGCATTGCTTTGTAAACATCAAATTTAACAACCTCACCATCGAATTCCATTGTAAGAATTTCGTTTCTTACATCTATTTTTATGTGTGTTGTACTAAGGAAGGGACGGCCGAGAAGGATTTCTGAAGAAGTGTCGATGACATAAAAATCCGCTGAAAAAATAAGTTCGTTTACCTTTACTAAAACGTTTTCAAGGAGTCCTTTTGGGTATATCACGGACTGATCAGTTAGCTGTATTGTCACTTTCGTATCCTTCAAAGGCTCAGCAGAGAGTAAGTTGTACAAAGAAAGAGGCATAACATTTATGGAAGCATCTAAATCACACATTGCACGTTTAATTCTAATCTTTTCGATTTTGCAAGGAATAGCAAACATACCTTGGTCCTTTAACTTCGGTGGAAGCTTTCGTTGGAAAACGGCTGAAACGTGCTCTCCCAAATTCACCTTGTCTATTCTGGTAAGTCGCCTTTTATTTGTGCATAGATCTTTTAGGAATCTGGCATACCTTGGTACCTTTTTAATTACTTCAAGAAGTGGAATATTAATTTCTACTTTCTGGAATATATCTAAAATTTCCTTTTCTTCGGCTTGCTTATCTCATTTTACCAACCTCGATGGAAAGGGTGGCGAAACGGCTTAGGGAGACGGAGTGGAAGATGATGTGAATGTATCTTGTATGGTGGAAGATGATACTTTCTCTTTATCTTTCTTTTGGGTGCCTTCCTCCGTGGTCTTAGGTGGAACAACGGTACCGCTTCAGAGAGTCATGGCACTAACATTTTCTTTTGGACTTGACTCCGTTTGAGAAGGCAATTTCCCTTGGGACTCGAGTCGTCCTACTATCTGAACCAGTTGGCTTATTTGCTTATCCATTTCTTGTAGACGATCCTCAGTTCTATTCTGGAATTTTTCTTAGGGCAAAGCTAACCTTTCAACAATGGATTCCAACGAAGACTTTGGCGGTTGATAAAGTTGAGGATGAGAAGGCCTCGGTTAATAGGCTTGATTCAGTCTTTGATTTTGCCCATAGCTCAAATTTGGATGGCCCTCCATCCGGGATTATAAGTGTTGGCATAAGGGTTATAAGGCCTTTGGGAAGGGCCTGGAAAATTCTCCACTGCATTTACTTGGGCTTCGGTATCGTCTTGTAACATTGGGCAGCTGTCCGTTGGATGGTCTGGTAATGTACATATTTCGCATAATCTGGTTGTGCCAATTTTTCCTAAAACAAGAGAGTTAACCATATAAGTTAATTTATCGATTTTACTTTCTAAGATAGATGTACTTATCTCGTGAACGCGTCGAGAGGGTTCACTAGGAGGACGAAATTGTTGGGAGTTGGCAGCCATAGTGGAAATCAAGGTTCTAGCCGCATTAGGTGTCATGTTCACAAGGGCTCCTCCACTCGCAGCATCGACTATCTTCATCTCCAAAGGAAGCAAACCTTCGTAGAAATATTGAAGAAGAGTTTGCTCACTCAATTCGTGTTGGGGGCAACTAGCACAGAGTTTTTTAATTCTCTCCTAGTAGACTCTCCATCTTTTTAGCGGATTTCAAGGATGCTTTGCCTTAGTTCGCTTGCCTTAGCTGCAAGGAAGAATCTGACAAGAAAAAGTTGACTCATGTCAGCCCATGTATTAATAGAATTAGGAGGTAAATCAAATAACCAATTTTTAGCCAAATCAGCTAAGGAAAAGGAAAAGCTCGGAGTTTGATTTGGTCCTCAGATACTCCCTATGGTTTTATGCTCAAGCAAACCATATGAAATTCTTTGAGATGTTTATGTGGATTTTCATTGGAAAGACCATGGAAAGTTGGTAGAAGATGGATCAAACCAGTTTTTAGCACGAATGGTGTATCTCCATTTGGGAATATGATACATAAAGGTTGTTGATCAATAGGTGTTACGGTAAGTTCTCGAATGGTTTGGTTGTTGTTTGCCATCGGAATTCATCTTTCGTTACCACACTCAAAGTGTGTTTCGGAGTCAAAAGGTGTTTCTAGATTCGGTTGTGGATCTGTTTGACGTTGATGTTCTTGTTGTTGTCGTCTCTTTTTCTCTCAAAGTGTTTGTGCGTGAATTCTACGAGCTCGGGCTTCTATCTCCGGGTCGAAATCTACTAGTTGTCCCGAGTTGTTTCTGGTCATAAATCAAAAACAAAAACTTTAATCAGCAACTTTGCCGAAGTCCCTGGTAACGGCGCCAATTTGACAAGCGTCGTGAACTGTCAAAATAATTATCCTTAATCTCAAAAGAAATAATTAAACAGCGTAGTAAAGAGAAGAAGGGTCGATCCACAGGGACTTAGGAAATTCTGATGTATGAAGCTTTTAGTTCTTGATCTATGAGAAATAGGATAAAAAAGGGGTTTTGATCTAAAAAGTTTAATTAAAGTAAAATAAAGAAATGGATTTTTAAGTTGAAGAATTTTAAAGAAAATAAGTTTAAAAAGAAATTTAATATAAGTATCAGCCTTAGGCTCCGCTTTGACTCATTTCCAATCGATCATCGAATAAGATTTTACCTTGGATAAATACCGGTTACAGTCTACAAGGCCCAACCCTTGTAACTTGTTTTTCTCTCCGGTAAACCAAAAATCAAAATCAATTTTTGAATTTCAATTTTTTGGCTAGACTAACCACGACTATCGCCGTTAGAATAAAACAGTTTAAAATTTGGAAAAACCCGACTCGGATTATGTTGTCTCAATGAGAATCGAATCCGATCTTAATTTCTCTTAGTGGACCGCCGCTAAGTGTGTTCACAGAAAGTCGAATGTGCTACAAGCCGTCCTTCTTCCCAACTGTAAATCGAAACACCCTTCAAACTAACGAATCCTTTTTGAATTTGAAAGGGAAAAGATTTTAAAAGGAAAGGTCGATTGCCAATCCAAGTTTGCAAAAAATTGATAAATATATTCGAAGAAATTAAGTGCTTTTCAACTCTTACAATTGGATTTGAGTCATTGCTTTAGCCCTTGGTTTTTTGGAAAATTAGCTGAGCATGATTATGGAAGAAATCATATTCAACATTTTTAAGAAAATAAAAACTTAAAAATAAAATGTAGAGAAAAAGAGAGTTTTATAAAATTTTAGAAAACAAGAATAAAACAATACAATGAGGGATGAGGGATTGAGGGATCATTTTCTAGCTTACTCCAAGGGGATATTTATAGTTCTCTAAAATCTTAAAAATAACCTAAAAATAATAAAACATAATTCTTGAAAATATTTAAATCAAATCCTAAACAAACAAAAGATAATTTCTAGTTTTGAATTTAAAATACAGCTGATCCACTCATCCATTCTTGCTGACTGGACCTTCTAGAAGCTGCTGACTGGATGTCATATCAGAATCTCATGCCCAAAGTCATGCCCACTAGCCCAGCCTTGATTCCAGAAAATAAAACTGCAGAACTTTGCCTTTTAAGTACAATTTCTAGAATTGAAGTCTTGTATAGAAAAACGTACAAAAATGTCTAATTCAGTAACATGAACTAATTATTAAGGAGTAATTAAGGATAAAATTTTAATCAAATGAAATACTTATCAGACACCACCATATTTTCCTTAAATCAAATGGAGTAGTCGAATGGATAAATCTGACTCTAAAGGAAATGATGAACTCATTGCTAGGAAGTTTTGAGCTATTACAAAACATGTGGGGGGAAGCTGTTCTATCAGCTAATTACCTCTCAAATAAGGTTCCTCATAAGGAAAGAGACAATACAACCACTTGAAAATGTGAGGGGTGTCCTAGAACCACTTGAAAATGTGGGGGTGTCTTGTTAATGTAATGGTAAGTCGAGACATATGCATCATCGACATAATACCATTAAATAATTGATCTCAAACGGAGTTATCTCTATTGATTTTGTAAAATCAAAAGATAACATTGCGGATCCGCTAACAAAATGCTTAAATCGAGATCAGGTCCATAAAACATCGAAAGGAATGAGACTAAAGCCCATGAAAATAAAAGGTGCTATGTGAAGGAAAACCCTACCTAGCTGATTGGAGATCCCAAGAACTAGGTTCAAAGGGACAACCTACTTGCATAAACCTGTGAAGTCACTATGGGGGTTATTATCCCAAGTCTATTTCTATGATGATAACAGTGAATAGTAAATGATTAAACCAAAGCTCTCCCTTAAGAGGAGGTGTCGTCAAACCAAAATGGGTTAGCAATGCACCTGTACGACATAGGGAACGCGAAATGTTCGGACTGATCAAGCCTTATTGGGCTTATTGAAAATTTTAGCCCATTTAAATATTTTTCCTCTTCAACAGAACTGTCCTTTCATGTAATCGTTTCATGAAATTTTATTATAAATAGCCATTTCTTCTTTTCATTTTAACATATCAAGTGAAGAACAATCACTTTTGCTCTCTTTCAAATTCATGTTCTTAGTTTTCTCTCAAAATATTGCTTTTGCTTTGCGATAAAAGATGCTTGGTTAGAATTCGCCTATTCACTGAAAGTTGTGTTGCTTTTGGTGGGTGTTCGTTGTGTATTCTGGGAGGTAGACGTCCAAAGTTCTTTAGCACCTAGGAGAGGATGAATCTGTTTTAAGGAGACTATTTATACATGCCTCAACGAATTTCTGTTTCAATTCATCTACAAATATTACGTAAAGTATACTTGTTATTTATTTTAAATTTATTATTAAATTTAAATTATATTTAGATTTTTTTATATACTGTCTTTTGTCTAACAAGAAGCAGGGGCCCAAATCACATCTGAACCAATAGCCATGTGAAAACTATACATTGAATCTGCCCCACTGCCACCAGACACCATCACCTCCACCACTGGATGACACCGTCTTTCATCGTCTCTTGGTAAATGATGATAGGAAGGGTTGTTAACGGTGGAAACCGCAACCAAAAAGCTCCGACGATCTTCCCTTGAAGACCCACTAAAGAGATGGAGAACATATTAGGCACATGACACAACGTGGTTTGGGGTAAGAATGTAGCAGAGAGGGATAAGATATGGAATCTGCCATGGTAAATGTTTTACTTTTACTTATGATTATAAACTGATGTGATGTAGAATGTCACGTCAAAATAATTTTTTGACAAAAGGTTCGAGTTACGTTAGTTGCGTTGTTATTAAGACTTTACCCTCTTTTTATAATTCAAAAAAATATTTTTTTTTTAAAAAAATTCATAAATTGCTTTGTTTGGAATTTTTTGTTTCTAAGGAAATTTTAGAAATTTATGAAAATTTTATGGATTTTTTTTACTAAAAACTTAAAATTTCTTAATAATATAAAAAAAATTCATAAACATGCTAAAAGAAAATAAAAAAAAATAAAATTCTTAAAAATTTTGAGTAAAATTCTGAAATTTTCTAAAAACCTTAAATTCCAAAACAGGAAATTCTTTTAATTTTAACATTTTATGAAATTCTTTTAATTTTTTTAAAGTTTCGCATACTTATAATTTTTAAATTCATTTTAAAAAAAATCAAATACAAATTATGACTTTTTTAGTTTTTTTTTTACAATTTCCTATGTTTTAACACACATATATATATTAAAAATAATTAACTCATTTTATCATTTTTTGACATGTGGTATCATGTCGTTTTTTAATTGGAAGTCGAATTGGGGTAACGAATTATACAAAATGAAAATATAAGGACCATATTGATAAAAAAATGTGTCCAAGTGATAATTTAACTATAATACAGGGGCCAAAAGAGGTATTGAGCTTGTTTTCAAAGAAAAAGAATAAGCTCATATACCATTGGGTGAAAGCCGATTTTTTTAAAAGCTAAAATTAAATTAAAATATTTAAGGGTATGAAATCTAATTTTATAATTATATTAAGGGTGTGTTTGATAAATCATTGTGTTGAAAAGTATGAAACTAGTAATTTGGTGTCAGAGGGAGTGCCTACTTTCTTGTCCACCAAATCTTTATGGAGACAATTTCGTGTTCGCAACTTATTTAAATAACTATTTGAGCTTTGTTGATTATATGAACGATATCTAGTCCATTATGGAAGATCATATCACTTAAGTAATCATATATTGGTAATTAAATTGAATAAGATTACTCTTACCTAATCCCTTTAATCAAGGAAGTTAGATTGAATTAAATTAGAAACACTTCGTTAAGTGAAATTTTCCAACACCAAGATGGTACGGTTGAATTGATATTCAACAGGCCACTTAGAATGCCTCCAAGACATTCCTTTGATAGGAAGTACAACATAATTTTTAGGAGGTTAAATTTAGAAGAAAAATCAAATCCAGAAACACAAACAACGGATTTTAGGACAGCTAGAGCCTCTGCCTCTTCTATCCCAACAACATTTAGGACCAATTTAAAAGGAATGAATAATTTCTCAAGTATAGCTCAACCTATCTAAGTCAGAAAATAAGAGATCCCCCAAAATTCACCTAATATGTCAGTAACATACTCATCGATGACTAATAATGCAAGATAAAGAGAAAATTCAAAATTTTTATCCTAGAAAAATCTTTTGAGATCAATAAAGAAAGGCTTATATTCCAACAAAAAAAAGAAGAGAAGATTACTTTAAACTTTATAATAATAATAATAATAATAATAATAATAATAATAATAATAATAAAAGAGCATTCTTCAAGAATATTATGAATTCATGAATTCCTACAAAATTCATATAAAATTCTTTGAATGGTTTGAATAATATTATTCAGAATCTATTAATGCAATAAAAAATAATATTAGATGACAAACCAATAAAGGAGAAGTTGAATCTCAACATCCCCTTTAATGGAGGTTCAATATCTTCATAAAAATACTAGAATAAAAGCAAGTCCTTTAAGAATGAGAGCTCTTGATGCATGAGAACAAATCTTATAAAAAAAATATTAAAATGACAGTATAACAAAACAATTATACAAATATCAGTCTTTGTACAATAGGAACATAATTAAATTAAATTATATTGAAAATTTGGTAAAAAGTTACCCAATAAAGAAAGAATAAGTAAAAGAGATAACTGAAAAGAGTTTCAAAGAACCAATATTTACACCTTATAAAATTTCAAAATCTTTCCAAAAACTCCAAAATGATTTCTTTACAGAAATCCAAAATAGACTTGAAGCTTTGAAAAGTTACAAGTCTGAATTAGTTGCACCAGATGCTCCAATGGCTCAACACTTAGTAAATACGTTACACCAATCTTCCAAGTCTGAATCTGACCAGTTAGATGAACAACAAATTAACAAAATGACTTGGAAAGAACAAAAAAGATTATGTTATCCAAAAATCATTGCACAATCTTAATATAGAAGAAAAATATGATTTTCAAAATAAATACAATGCCAATACAATTTATGAATGAAATATAGGCGAAATGTCTTAATATAATATTCTCAGTTTATTACAACAAATGACAATGGCCTCAAATGTTTATAGAACTTAAAATCAAAATGAATTAATTAGTTATCATGCTATAGCCAATCTTTTAGTTGTTGGATTTACTGGTCAATGAAAAAGATGGTGGGACCACTCGCTAAAACCCAACAAAAAGAAATTTTAAAAGCAATAAAAAAAGATGATCAAGGAAGAATTACTTTAGATGAACAACGAAGAGAAATCCAAGATGCAGTAGCAACGTTAATTTTATCAATCTCTAAACACTTTTTAAGAGATCCTTTTTATCTTGAAGATAGGGTTCCAGAACTATTATCAAATTTAAAGTGCAAAAAATTAACAAATTTTAAATGATATAATGATGTCTTTATGACCAGAGTTATGCAAAGATCTAATAACCAACAACCATTTTGGAAAAAAAAGTTTCTAACAGGACTTCCTACTTTGTTAGGAGAAAAAGTTAGAAATCAAATTAGAGAAAATTACAAAAGTATTATTCCATATGAAAAACATACATATGTCAATGTAGATTTAAAATTTTTCTAGATTTAAAATTAGAAAAATAACTTAAAAAAGAAATATGTCAATGTAGAAAGGAATTAAGATTATTCTGTCACCAATTTGACATAAAAAATGAATATTCTTCTTCAAAAACATGTAACCAAAAAAATATGAGAAAAAATATTTTAGAATATTATAAAAAGACAAAGTATAAAAAATATAGGAAAGAAAAGAAAGAGCAAAAGTCAAAAAACAATAAAATGTTACAGATGTGGAAAATCAGGAAACATCTCAAAATTTTACAAAATTAAAAGAAAAATTAATAATTTAAATTTAGATGAAGAAATAGAATAAAAAAATTAATGAAATAATTTTAGAAATAACTTCCTCTGAAAATGATATATCTATTGAATCGGATGGATTACAAATAGACGAACTATAAACAACATCCCAATCCTTTGATGAAAATGAATCTTCAATTAATATGTTAACCAAAGACCAATAAATTATGATTGAAGTTATTGATAAAATTCAAGACCTATAATTTTTTTTTGAATATATTGGTGTGATTATATGGTAGTATCTGTTCATACTTTCTTAACCTTTTGACAACACACACACACACTTTGCACACACAGGTGCTCGAACCCGAGACCCCAAGGATGAACAATATCCTCTTTACCACTGGAGCTACTTGTTGTATTCAAGACCTATAATTTAAAAGAGAATATCTTTAAAAATTAAATTCCTCATTAAAAGATAAGCCAGAAAAAGAAATTAATATCCCTAGTCAATAACAAATGTACAATATACAAGATATAATATTTAATAAATATAAAAAAATAAAACCCAAATAAATTGCAAATTCTGAATTGCAACGGGAGATAAAACAAATTAAATTGGAGCTTTCCCAACTTAAAAAAGAAGAACAAGAAGTGAAAAAACAAATGTAAACTTTAGTTCTTCAAAAACTGAACCCAAACTCGAAAAAATACACAAGAATATATGATTATTTTAACTGAGATATCTATCTAAAGATATTTAATAAAAATAAATCTTATTATAAATAATGAATTTCAATTGGAAACAATAAACCTTTTTGACACATAAAAAAATCAAAACTGTATTAGAGATGGGATAATTCCTACAAAATATTATGACAACATCAGAATCCCTTAAAGTTACAAATGGTAAAAAACTCAAAATTACTTACAAAATCTCTAATGAAAAAATCTGCAACAAAAGTATAAAATATCAAACATATTTTTTAATGGTAAAAGATATTATCCAAGATGTCATATTAGGAACCCCATTCATATCCTTACACAAGTCATACAAAGTAACAAATAATTCAATCTCTACCAAAAATTTTATACATTAAGATAGAGTTTTCTTTTGTAGTAAAACCCAAAATAAAAAATCTCAGCCTATTAAAATATTTATCCAACCATAATGGGCAAATCAATATAATTAATCATAAACATAAGCAAATTTCTTTTTTAAAAGAAAAAATATGTTTTAAAAAATTGACTGAACAATAAGAAAACAGAAAAATTTAAAAAAGGATAAAAGTAATTATAGAATAAATAGAATCAACAATTTGATCTGACATTCTTAATTTTTTTTCTCCTTTTTGGAAGAGCAAAAAAACACGAAGTAACATTACCATATGAAAGTAATTTTGATGAATGACAAATACCAACAAAAGCAAGAGCAATACAAATTAACAAAGAAATGGAAGAATTTTGTAAAAAAAGAAATACAAGATCTTCGTAATAAAAAATTAATAAAAAAAAAGCAATCCCCTTTGGAGTCATTTAGCATTTTATATAATGAAGAATGCAGAACTCGAAAGAGGAACGTCAAGATTAGTCATTAATTACAAACCTCTCAATCAAGTTTTGAAATGGATTAGATACTCAATCCCAAATAAAAGAGATTTGTTATAAAAACTTTGCAATACAAATATTTTCTTAAAATTTGACATGAAATCAAGATTTTGACATA
This sequence comes from Gossypioides kirkii, assembly GCA_005610355.1. Taxonomy (NCBI): domain Eukaryota; kingdom Viridiplantae; phylum Streptophyta; class Magnoliopsida; order Malvales; family Malvaceae; genus Gossypioides; species Gossypioides kirkii. The sequence goes on from CP032252.1 coordinate 12,174,747, forward strand.
TCCAAATAAAAGAAGAAGAAAGATACAAAACGATATTTACTTTACCATTCGAGCAATACGAATGGAATGTAATTTTTTTTGGATAAAAAATGCTCCATCCGAATTTCAAAGGATAATGAATGATATTTTCTTTTACCAATTTTCTCAATTTACAATAGTATACATTGATGATGTATATGTGTTTTCTGAAAAATTAGAAAAATACTTCAAACATTTATACATCTTTATAAAGGTCATAAAAAATAACAGTTTAGTAGTTTCTAAATCCGAGATAAGTTTGTGCCAAACGAAAGTAAGATTTATAGGTCATTACATTACCCCAATAAAAAGGTCCTCAAAATTTTTTAGCAAATTCCCAAACTAAATCATTGATAAAGTCCAATTGCAAAGGATCTTAGAGTAAGCCTAAATTATGTTATAGATTTTTATCCAGGTCTTAACAAATTATGCAAGCTAAATTTTACCACCCATCCAACAACTCAAATAATTAAAATTCTTCGACCAAGAGATTGGGGTGAAAATTCAAATTTTTCAAAAAAAAATTCAGCTAAATTTACCACCAAAATAGACCGCCACCCATATTTCACATATTGGGATTACCAAACGACCTGATACAATACTTTCCTAATGAACAATCAACATATGTAACATTCCTGACTCATATATTTTAAATATGATAATTTATATTTAATATTTACAAAATCGATTTACGAAAATAAAATTTTAAAACCACATTTTCTAACCCCACTGAAAATCGAATTCTTACAAGATTACTAAAGCAAACCCTATTTAAAATTTATTGAGGACCACTGAATTTGAAGCTTTTGTTTAAAATTACAAAAGATGGCTCATACAAATAAAACCTTAAACCTCAACAAACTTTTTAATTGTTTCGTTGCTTTTTCTTTTAAACCCTAAGACAATAGGAAAGCATACCATTTAATTTAAACTATAAGTAAAATATATTATCACGTTTTCTCATTTTGAAGCACTTGAATATTTGCCGACAAAATCATACAAATACATAACAATCAGAACATAAGCATAATCAACCCATGTATTGACTTGATAGTTAGGGTATTCACCATTTCAGATATGATTTGGGTTCAAATCGCTTTAATTTACATTGTTATTAGGGTTTTACCCTCTTCTGAAAATATTAATTTGACATTAAACTATTGAAAAAAAAAACAATACCTTTATTTTATACAATCATTTCTCCAATAAAACATAATTCCATAATTTTTCTTTCCTTTTAACACATAAAGCAAAACAAGGTGTTTAATTTTCCCTAACTCCTAACTATAATCTCTTTCAAATCGCAAGCAACAACATATAGCTAGAAATATCTCAAATCACATCAAGTCTTTACAAAAACTCAAACCAATAATAAAAATCAGCAATAAAAGCATAAAACAAAGCAGTAGGTATCTCTATTTCTTCACCAGGTTTGGGTGAAGTTAGGAGATATGAACAGCATTCTTCACTCTCAGATTCCAATGCAACTTCTTCTTCCTCTTCAAACCTCTTGAATGCTTCCAATGCATCACTCTCACAATTGAATGGTTTATACATGCTTTTCTTAATTCTTATAACAAGAGGAGCACAATCCTGCTATGAACTATAGATTTCAGATTTCTTCTCACGAAAAATGACATAATACTTCTCCATCTTCTTCTATTTATTTTCTTTAGTATATATTCAGGGGATGATGGGTTTATATTGTAAAAAAAAGGAAAAAAGGAAGAAAAGAAAAAGAAAAAGATGGAAGCTCTAGGGTTTATCATTGCAGCACTGGAAAAAGCATTGAACTTAAGAGAGTAAAATAGATATTTCAAATCTCCAAACCTAATTCTAGAAGTTGTGCACAAAATTTCTACACATATTTTTCCTTTTTGTTTAAAATATTTTTATACAATAATTGCAACCAACTTTCCTAAGGAAATGAAACAAATGAAATATTTTTAAAAACATCATTTACCATTTATAGCAATTGCCGAATGCAGCATTAATGTTATATTAACTAAGTGTTTTTTTTTTCTTTCGACCAGAAAAAAAATAAAAAGAAAAAGAAAATATTTAAGTGTTCTTTCCAGCTTCATCATCACCATTGGCATCATCCCATGACCAACAGAACACCTTCTCTAAATCATCCCATGATAATTCCCACTGATCACCATCACACCACTGGAAATCACCGATGAAATCAACAGATGAGTTGCACATCTGCCATTCATCACCATGATGATCGGTAATCTCAGTAGTATTGGATGATGAGCTCCCAATGCCATAGCTTTCTCTTTCTCTCGCATCATTTTGAGCATCTTTTAGAACCCCATTGACACTGTCTACCACCCCCCTATGGTTCCCACTGGGATCCGCGCCTTGACTTCGCTGTAGGATACAGCTGAGACGCTTTATTTCATTGTCGAGCCACTCGTATGGTCCCAACAGCACTTCATTTTCAATCCCATCACCTGAGCTTTCTTCTCCTGTATTAGTACTTAATCCTATTCCACCATTGCTCCCACTCTCATCATAATTGCCCTGGGGCTGCCCAGCTGCATTACTGTGCATGCAAGAGCCATGCCTTTCCAGGGTTTCCCCATGGTTGCTTTCTTGGGCATTTGGGGTAACTGTTTTAGTAATACCCAAAGACATCAAAGCTAGCTTTTGTCTTTTCATGGCGGATCGACTGGTACGCCCGCATCTCCTCTTCCGTTGATGGTCTTCTGCTGTTTTGATTGCATCCAGATCAATTGGTTTTGTCTCTTTGATTGTCTTGCTGAAACTGTAAATTTTCCGGCTTAAATGAGAGTTCCAGTAGTTCTTAATCTCGTTGTCAGTTCGTCCTGGCAGTTGTGCCGCAATCAAAGACCACCTAGAGCAGTCCAAACACTGTTTAACATAAATAATGGTCTGGAGGACATAAACTGCTATGAATTAACTACCCAACAACCTTGGGAATTGACACTTCATTTTAAGAACAAGATACCAATCCTACTATATGCTATATATGAATTAACTATCCCCTTCTCTCAATTGCTAAAAGCTAAAATGTTATTCTTCAATTCTTCTTTTAGTAGATTAAAATTTTAGTTATTTATCATTTCACTCATCTCCAATTGCCTTTTTTTTCTTTCTAAAATTAAATTCAAGTATTAGAATAAATTAAAATTAGTCTGTGTTTCTGTTTTGGTCACTAAACTAAAAAATCTTTTCATTTCATCACCATTGTTTATGACTAGTTTTTCTTCGGTCACTTTCCATTCAATCGTTAATGAAATGATGATGTGGTCTTCTTATAAATGATATATTAATACATTTAATTCTTAATACTTACATATTCTATTAATTTAATCCTAATTTTAAATAATTTAATAAATTTAACCCTTTACATAAATTCTATCAATTTGATTCTTAATCACAACTTCATTATAAATAGAAATTATAAACAAATAAAAAATTTAATTGGAAAATGTTTTTATATTAGCCATCTAATCAAGAAAACTTTTTTATTTTCTTAAAGAAAAATATTCAAAAGGGAGCAATGCATGACTATAAAATACCAAGAAATCGTCTTCAAGAGTTTCATCTAGAACTTTGTTGTTTCTCTGTTTAGAAAAGATTAAGGTAAGATTAACATTGTGCTTCTAGAAATCACGTTTGAGATAAAAAAAAAAAAAAAAAACACCTTTGAAAAAAAATTAAAATTTTTTGCTTTCATCAAAAGTACTTTTTGGTCAATTTTTAAGATTTTAAAAACACTTTTTCTCTAATAAACATATTACTTAATAATATTTTTATCTCAAAATTTTTTTTCTCAAAAATATTTATTAAAAACAATACTAAATTGGCTCGTGTTTAGACATTTATTTATTTATTTTTAAAGCTTATCTATCATTTTTTACTCTACGATTATACTTTAAAAAATGCTTTTCTTTAGGGAAGTTGCAAGTTTGGAGTTGGGGTACTTCAGCATTTGCAAAGCATTGTTGACTCGAAGATTTTGCTGGAAAACCACTAGCTTTCTTTGGAAAAAAATTGAGAGTAAAATTCTAGGTTTTGTTTGTGCTTTCTAAGGTTGAATTTTAAGAGGATTTTTAGGGTCTAACAGTTTGGGAATTTTTCTATCATAAAGAGTTTAATATTTTGTGCTTCAATTGGAAATTAATTCAAATATTTTAAAGTTTGGCTAATTGCTATTGATCTTAAATTGTATAAATTCCATCAACATAAAATTCTTTAGGTTATTAATAAGAGTCGATTACAATCTCATCGTCTCTTCTTTTTTTAAAGGTGATAGATAATTTTGGTTTATGATGAAGATGTATTTAAGGATTAAATTAATAGAGTTTATAAATGTGAAGGGGTAAAAAAATGAATTAATGGGTGGTAATTGATAGAATTAGAAACCAAGTTGATAATTGTACCTATTTCCCAAAACACTATGAAACTTAACAATGGTTTCTTCCTCATCAGCAGTGATGTTCCCTCTCTTCAAATCAGCCCTCAAATAATTTATCCATCTCAACCTGCAACTCTTCCCACACCTCAACAAGCCTTTCCAACAAAAAAGAAGAAGAAGAAACCGAACCATTAAGCTGATAAAAAGAAAAGGTTAAAAGCTATATATATCTATGCAATCATCATTTAATCAAACCTGCATTCTTGGGCAAAGATCTCCAGGATCCTTCACCATTTGCTTTAATGTAGTTTGTTAATATGTCATCTTCCTCGGCCGTCCATCTCCCTTTCTTCAACCCTACTTTCTCACAACATGGGGATCTCCCCATCTCTCTCTTTGCTCACCAGCTTCCACTTTCACTACCCCCTCAAAGGCTTTTAAACTCAAAAGATGAAAGAGAAAAAGAAGTGGAGGGGAGGGGGAGGGGAGGAGAGGAGAGGAGAGGGGGTGCATTAGCATGCGACGTAGATGCCCATACAACAAGAGTTTGAATGTAAAGAGAGAGTTTAAATAAAGGGATGGAAAGGGAAATATGACGATGTAGACCCAGGAACAGTTTTTGGCAAGAGATAAAAAGAAACCCCAAATCTTTGCTTAAACAGGTAGATTATCACAAATTCGTAAATTTATTGATTGATGAGTTATGAACGTTGCAAAATTTAAGGAACATGATGGTACGTACAATACCAGAAAGTGACAAAAAAAAAAGGAAAAAGGGAATGGAATTGACTGTTAGAAAAGCTTGAATGGTACAGGGAGTTCCACGAATCTAATCTCTCTCTTTTGTTTTCTTCTTCTTAATGTGAAAGCCCCATTTACTGAAACTCACGGTCTCAAGCTAAATGAAAGCACCGAAAAAAGGGACAATTAAAAACGTACTTAATTAAGCAGTTGGTAAAGGATGAGTAGAGTAGCAGCAAAAATAGAGTTTTTGGTAGAAGAATGACTTGCAACTATTGTTTCATTAAAACATGTTTCAAACCCGAGGCTTGGTGGGCGGGCGGTGGCTGCCTTGTCCTTTCTTAATTTACCCAGCAAACATTTCAGTATTTGGAAACTTGGAGTTGTCTACGGGCACGGGGGAGGCCATTCAATATTGCTGTCAAATTCAGATGATAACAACGTATAAATATGGTCCTTTGGTTTACCAAGAGGTTGAGTTTAAGTCTCTACTGAATTCGAGTGTAATCAAGTTTTGGACTGCTTAGCTCGCTCTCTTCGTTTTTACAAAGTTTTTCTATTTTGTTTGGTTGACTGGAAAATCTGGTAACAGCAAAGAAAATTTTTATTTTTTTTTAACTTTTAACTTTAATGTTGTGCGGTTGCATATATCAAATGTAAGAATATTTTGTGGGGTTTTTATTATATTGAATTATAAGTAAGAAAAATTCTACCAAAAAAAAATTATAAGTAAGAAAATTTAACTTATTTTTATTTTGGGTTTTGATTTATTATTTTTTGAATATTTTATATTTTTAATATTATAATTTATTTTTTGAATTTTTAGAATTTGGATTAAATTGACAAAATTTTCGTACATTAAGGGTTAAGTTTATTGAATTTTTAGAATTAGGACCAAATGTCAACTAAGCCTTTATGTAATTTTATTTACATTTTTATGTATTTTATAATAAATAATATATATTTTCAAGTTTTTAAATGATATTTTTTAGAATTTTTAGAATTTGGACTAAAGTGACATAATGTGCAAACATTGAGGGTTAAATTTGTTGAATTTTTTAGAATTAAAATCAAATTGACAGAAAGTTCAAAGTTTTAACGGCTAAATTCATTATTATACCAATCAAAAGACTGTCATGTCAAATTCCATCCGATGACCAAGGGTATTTAACGGTAGATTAACTAAAATTGACAACTTATCTAACGGGAGTGACTAAAATAACAAATTTTTTTAATAGGTGACCAAAATAGGAATATGGGTAAACTCCAATGAGTAAATAGGTAGCTTACCTTAAAATTTACTACCAACAAATGTTAGATGCAATGGTAAGCTACATTGCACTTTACAATGTATAGGGGAGAGCTCATGTTCGAACCTTATAGACAAGATTGTTGGGAGGTAACAATAAACCCCAAAAAAATTAGTCTAATCTTCATGAATGTAAAACAAACATGGAAGACATCTTAATTCCACAATGTATTAAAATAAAAATAATTATACAGATTAAATCACTTAATAGATCATTATACTCTAGATTTAAGAGTAACTGGATTATGACACATCCATGATATGAGTGAAAATTTTTTATATTTGGAATTATTCATAGCCCCTCCCCAATCCATAAAATAGGAGGATAATACGCCTCAACGCATTCAAACCCACGTTTTCTTGTATTGATAATTATGTCCATGCCAATCGAGCTTAAGTCATTGTAACACCAACTCAATTAAATACTTAATATATAATATAGATTAATTATTCTATTATAAAGCGAGTTATTTAATCATTATATATATTATTATTTAGGTCATTGATTAAATTTAGGTCACGAATCAATTAAAAAATAACTTAATTTTATATTTTCGGTGATTTTGATTTTTTTAAATATTAATACTTTCGATGATTTTGGTTTTTTAAGCATGTTTGATCATTTATAATAAAAAAACAAATGATAGAATTTTTTTCAATTAAAAAACATGAAAAATGATAAATAGATAAAGAATTATTTATCACTTAATGTGATTTTTTTTCCTTTAAAGATATTGCTTTTATATTTTTAAAAATTACATTTATAAAAAAAGTTCTAATATATTTTATACTTAATTTTAAGAAATATATTAAATAGATTTTATAGTTTTTTTAGATAAAAATTTAAATTTAGTACTTTACTGGCTTTAAATTAATTTGCTCTTCAGCTTCGCACAAAGATCAGCCAGTTTTACAAACAACTAGTGACTAGTCTATTATAATAATATTATATATGTTTCGAATGATTAATGTACAAATTGATATATTAAAAATATAAAATTAATGTTATCAATATTTATGGAAATAAAATAATTTATTCAATTTATAGTGTTAAATATCATTCCATTAGAATATGTTCGCTTCGAACCCCGTTTGTTCATCATTCCAGGAGTGATCTGGGTTCGAGTCGTGCTAGCTGCGTTGTTGTTAGACCTTTATCCTCCTTTTGTAATTCACTAAAAAAAAGAATATGTTCGCTTCGACAAGCTAAATTTGTTATACCTCTTTCTATTTAATCGATAGTCAGGGTGTTCATCATCTCAGGAGTGGTCTGGGTTCGAATCGTGTTAATTGCGTTGCTGTTAGAGTTTTGCCCTCCTCTTGTAATTCACCAAAAAAAGAATATGTTTGCTTCAAAAAACTAAATTTGTTATACCTCTTTCATGTCTTAGCAAACCACAGGTTAATGTGCTCACACTGAGCGAACTTCTAACCAGGTGAGCTTGGCAAACCTCAAATCACAATAAACTGATGAATCTTCACAAGATCACCTTCGCTAAGCACACGTAGGGATTCAGACTCATTGATTATCCAATTGTCTTAAGAGGTCACATCTTAAAAAGTAACATCACCGCCACTATAAAGAAATAAGTATAACTCTATTGTCAACAAGATTCAAAACCCATGGACTCATTTGTCCCCCATATATAAGCTCACCACAACACCTAAAAAGAGGACTAATACGCAAAAACTTCTCCTTCCTTTTCATCCTCTTCTTATCTAAACATACCTCCTCAAACAATCTTACCAAAATCTTCATTAAGTGGCCCTCAATCCCAACCAAAGGTGAATCACCACTATAATCACATTTTTTCCTCCTTATTAATCTCACTAGTTAATAAGATTAAAATTTTAAATATAATATTTAATTAATGTATAATAATACAATGATACAATTTTTAAATAAATAAATTTAACCCTTAAGAAATTCTTATAAAGATAACATGAATACAAGTATAACACAAATTCTTATTTCTTTTTTTAAAAAAAAGACTGAAACAAAGAAATTAATATATATAAAAAAGTATTATTATAATTTTAATTATAATTATTATAACATCAATTTGTGCTATATAAAAAATAAAAAAAAAATCCAAGCAATATGAATGAACTAAAGACATGGTTGTATGGCCTTCCAAATAATTGCAATGTAGGAGACAACTTTTATATAAAGGTATAAAGGTATAATTCATATAAGTCTATATTGGCTAACATGAATACTGCAATGTGACACATAATGGATTCATCTTTCTTCAACAAATAAAATGTTGAAATGTGCTATCAACATCACCAAAAATAAGTAACTTCACCTAATCTTTTAGCAATATTCAAATTTGGGCAACTCATAAATTAATTATGGTTAGCAGTGGCGGAATGTAGTGGAGACTCAAGGGTCATGGTCTCCCTTAAAATGATAACATTTTAAATTAATAATAATAAAATTACACTTTGATCCTCCCAAAATGATAAAAATTTGATTTAACGCTTTAAATATAAAAAGATATAAGTTATTAAAATGATGAAATTGCATTTTTTACTATCGTATAAATATACAATTTAATTTCGGCTCCTCGAAATAAATTTTTTGATTTCGCCACTGATGGTTAGCATTGTTTATAATAACCATCGCTATAACAATATTTTGCTATAGCTGTCACGTTTTTAATAGAATCGGTTTTTTATGTTTTATTTTAACTTTCTATAATAATTTTCACTTATAACAACAATAACAATCATGATTATGAAGTACATTTTTTTATTAAATTAGTTTTTTATAACAGCATATTGTAAGTAAAATTATAGTTATTTCATATAAACAAGCCTACTAATTATAATGTATTAAATAAAAAATTAATTAAACTATTATTTCAATAAAATGTTTAAATTTCACATAAAAAATCTATTAATAATATTTTATTAAATGAAATTAATTTTTAATTAGTGGAATTAAATATATCAATTCAATAAAGTATTAAGTTCTCTAATTAAATATTTTTCTATGAATTTGGAACATTGTAAACTTATAAATTGATTACTCCTACAACAAAACAACCCTAAGACGATACTTTTGGGCTGACACTTTCCTAAATGTCGGGATAGACTTACCAGCATACGTTTTGACCAACTCTTTATATAAAATTAGAATAAACATGCTTAAAACAACGCTTAAATAAAAGTTAATTTTGTCCAACGCTTAAACACGCCGTCTCTCAAAGAACCAAGGAGGTTACTAAGTTCACAAGTTCTTAGATTTGTGTCTTCTTTTTTAATTGAAATTGCAATTTAATTGAATATATTGCATTGTAGTTGTAGTTGAGATAGAGAGGTAAACTGTTTTATGGATATAATAGTGATAGTTACTATTTAAAATATTTTTATTTATATTTTGCTATAATCGTATAGAGTGGATATATCTATAAGTTCTATCTCAACTCTTTAAAAGTCGAAATATGAATGTCTTATTCAGACCTTTTTTGGGTTGTCTATTTCCTCCTATCCCAATCTTTTTTAAACGTTGGTCTTGACTAGGTCTTTGCCAACCCTTTAATAAAAATCGATCTATGTTAAATTATGCCGATGCTTTTTCCAAAGCGTCATGGTACTTATGCCAACGATTCTAACAACGACGTTTTCGGAAGTGCCGGGAGAATCGTTGAGATGGTTTATGCCAATTTTTTTTTTGCCTCGTCCCAAGTAAAGAAAAGTGTCATCGTAAACCTATTTTATTGTAGTGACTTAAATTTAATAACTCATGATAATTAATTAATTTAATTTAATAACTCATATTAAATTTTTGAAAGATAGATAACTCATAATAATTAATTCAACTTGTTAATTTTATAAGCTTTATAGTTAACCATGAGAAAGAATATTAATTAAATTCTGAAAAAAATAAGTAGGAACTAAATATGATATCCAGGAGGTATATATATTCTAAGGATATACCAATGAAACATATTGCTTTATTTTCTGTATCAAATAATTAGTTGGTGATCATGATTGATTGGGACTTAGGAACACAATGATGGAAATGAAAAGAATTGGAAATAGTAATACAATTCCTCCTGTTTTATAACAATCATTCATTAGCATTTTATTATCATTATTTTTTTTAATACATTAGTGTGATTATATGGTAATATCTGTTCATATTTTTTTAACCTTTTGACAACATGCACACAGATGCTCAAACCCAAATTTTCTAAGATAAATAACATCCTATTTTCTACTGGAATCACTCGTTGAATTCTTTTATCATAATTAAATTAGTTAAAAAATTATTTTTTTACATTTTATTTTTATTCAAGTTTAGTATGAAATATACTTTTATTAAATTAATTCTCTATAAAAAAAAAAGTTATGTCTCATACTAAACAATTTGAATAAAAATTTTATGTCTCACTAGTGGATAATAGATAAAATCAAATAAAAATATGAGCATTCAAAATCAAACTAAAATTATTCTGCAAGAGAGAGAATATTATAAATAATTTTCATCCGGATAATATTTATAGATAATTTTCAATATTATAGAATAATATTTTAAAATATATTTATTTTTATAAATTTTATTATTTTGAGAATGTTTTTATCATTTTATATAGAAAAATAATAAAATATATCTGTAATTTTAACATTTATATTTAACCATCAACCAAAGTTTTATTTATTGTTGACATCAATTATTTTTTATAAATATGTTTATTACGTAATTTAAATAATAAAAGTTTTGGAGAATCAAGTTAGGGTTTATTGCATTACTTTTTCATCTATTTAGATGTGTAAGATCTATTTAATCAACTTGTGATTAAACATACATTTTAAAATAATAATCATAACAGAGACGTATCCACATTACACAAGCCTACATTATATTCAAAAGTAACTGCTTTAATACTATTACTTTCTCTAAAATTCGAACTTAAATAAATTAAAAAAAAAAACAATTCTTTACTATCAGATCAATCATGAAATTTCATCTGGTATTGAAATCGAAAAAATAAAAGAAAGAAAGGGGAAACTTTTGGGACCAAATAAGTAGTAAAGTTGTGAACGTTATGAAGTGATTGTTAGTAGTAAAATATTGAATTGGATCACATGGAGGGTTTCACAATGACCTAACCCATCAAATGCGGCTTTGGTTTGGGAACCGATGCACCCCCCAACCACACCAATTAGGTCCTTTCTATTAATACCAAACCTATCCATAATTATCCTAAATCCAAACTAAATTAAAATTATTATAATTTACTTGGACGCAATGGTGAGATATATTATATTTTTAATGAGAAAATATAAATTCGTATGTTGAAGATGATATTATTTGAAGGGACAACTGTGAACATGAATCTTAAAATAAACATGAAAGATTAAAAAAAAACTAAAATTCTAATTTTAATATATTCAATGTTGTTTATAATTCAATTAAATTAAAATATCATAATAACTAATTTGGTCTTCCAATTTTATAAAAAAAATTATTTTAGCTCGTCATTTAATTTGTTGTCTCTTTTAACTCTTGAATTTATTTGTTAAATTATCCCAAAATTGATAAAAAGTTAAAATATGTTAACTTTTTTTATATCCACGTATATGTCATGTAAAAAATTACTTGATTTTAAAATAAAATAAAAATTTATATTAAAAAGCATACAATTATAAAATAATTATAAAATTTATTTAATAATAAAAATTATAATATTATATTATGATTTTTAAAATTTTTTTTTGAAAAAGTATTTAATCACTAATGTGACTTACATGTGAATTATCATTTCAACAAAATTCAAAATTAATTTTCCATTATTTCAGATTGCATTAAAAAATAGTTTAAAGGTTAAAAAGACAAAAAAAAAATGATTAAATTTTTTTTTATAAAATTGAAGTCAAATAAGTGATTATGACAATTAAAATTGAATATCTATCAGCGACTTTAAAGAACTGACAAAGGCCTGACCTAAACTATTTAGATATTCATTTTAGCTTCTTTAAGATTTTTTATTTTTATTTTATAATTAATGTTTAAAAAAATGACAATTTGTGTATGGCGCACAATATTTTCCAAAGTTTTTTTAGCTTATTTTCTTTTATATAATTATAATTTTTTTATAATAAATCCGATGATATTTTTAATTTAGTTTGATAAGCTAATACAATGTAATATATCTAAATATTAAATTCATAAGAAATAAAATTAAATAATTGTAAAGCATTATTTAAATATTAATTTGATAAAAACAAACTTAAATAATTAAGTATCTAATACAAATTCAACATTTAATTTAATTTATAATTTTAAATATTAATTTAGGTGACTAAAATTAGGTGGAATTTAAAAGAAAATTAAAAATATTATGTAATTAAAAAATGCATTGGGTGTAGTCAATGGCAGTAGAGGAATGTTATAATGAGTGATAAGTGAGGGTGAGAAAATGTTCCTTTTGTCTGCTAAAGAAACTTCCAGACTGAAGGTGGTCCAATGCATGGGCCAATTAAACTTCTTCATGCTAAAGTTTATGTAGCCTGCCCCTGCCCTCTTCTTTTTCTTCTATTTACTTCTTTTGCCCTCTAATTTTACGGGAAAAAAATCATTTTAGTCTTTAAATTTCTATTTTTGGTCAATTCACTTTAAAATGAATGAAAAAGTTAACGTTTCTTTTTAATTTTACTGGCATCCACCTGAATTGCCATGTCCTGAAAAGTTTAAAAAGTGTTAAATTTTTCATTTATTTTGGATGATTTGATAAGAGAGAGGGAGAGTAAGTTTAAAGGTTAAAAAGGTGGGAAAACAAAATAAAGTGTTAAAATGACTTTTTTTTAAAGTTGGAGGACCAAATAAGAAATTATGACTTTCCTTAAAAGCCTCTATTTATTAGCTCAACAACCAGTGCTCCAATTGCAGGGATAATAAGTGTACACCCTCCATAAGTGCTTCCTTTCTTAAAATCCCCATACCTTTTTGGAGGATTGCAAATCAAGTGCCCTTCAATGCTCCGCCATGAATGTCCCCAAGCTTTTCTGTGACGACCTTTATGGTTGCATTTCTCCGCAACCTTAAATTCTCCATTTCAAACTTTGAGCTCACTACCACAAGGCTTAAGCTAAGGATGAAGCCTTGGAAACTTAGCACTAAGCTTGCTCGAATTCACTAAATTAATCGAATCGATCCATTTTAGTTTCGTCCAGTCACTTTATTTGATTTCAATTTAGGTTTATTATAAAGGTTAAGTAACATAGTTTAATCAGTTGGGTTTCGGTTTTGAAAAACAAAAATTGAATTAACCAAATTTAAAAGGTCTATTGTTTAAATTTCTGTGATTGATGAGGAAGCCAATTATTGTTCATCCATAAAACTCACCCGAGTATGAGCTTTCACGGAGTAGTGATAAACCTTTATTTAGGCAAGTCTTTTTAGATGTAGTGTGTGCATGTATCGTAGTACCCTTGATTTTTTTTCACCAAATTTGGTGACTTTTTTCAGCTTGTTTTGGTTTTCTTGAAAAGTTTGAAATTCTGCTTTCATTGTAATTGAATTATGCTTTTATTGCAATTGAAGATAGATGAGATGGAGTTTATTTATTTTATACAAAAAAATAATTGTAATTTGGTTTATAGTTTGTATAATGCTTTAAAAATATGACAACGATTAAATTAGTTGATAAAAAAAATATTCAGATTATTTTATTTTATTCATAAAGTAAATTAATGTCAGTTTTTTAAAAAAATATGTCAGTTAAGTGAATTTTAAAATTTTTAAAAATATGATAATGTTAATCAAACTGATGAATAAAATTTTATTCAAGTTATTTGGTTTTATTCGATTTCAATTTTTAAAAAATAATGTCAGGTTTGAATTCAACCGATTAATTACTTACCCCTACTTAAAATTGTTGAAATTCTACCATTCAACGCTCCACCATCAAGTGCCCATCAGCTTTTTCTCCATTTATTTTTGTTATTGTCTTGATTGTAAGGATAACTTGGTCTAGAAAAAACTATTGTCAAACGCATAATTACTATATCTAAGATTAATTATGGTTTTAGTCTATCTATCATGCTAAAATTTTATAATTTGATCTCACTTGGTATACTTCGACCCTCTGGTTTTAAACTATTATTAAATCCGAATTGATAATACTATTAGTTAGATTTTTCAGAAACTACTATTCAATCACACAATCAAAACCACATAAAAATTTCAATTAACCATGTTAAACTAATACTAAATTTATATGTTTTTTTATTTAAAAAAGAACTCACTTTAGTTGTAAGAAGTAAATAGCATTACCAATTTGAACATGCTAATAACATTATAAAAGTAGAAGAACTGAATTATATCAAATGAAAGTAAAGAGATTAAAGCAGTGGAAGTAGAACCAAGTTGGGTAGTAATGTAGCTAATATGCTACTAAAATATGAATATACAATACAATACAAAGTGGGCAAGGAACAAGGGAAGGTAATTCTTATAATATGATCCAAGAAAAAAGAAATATGAATATGCTCTATTTACATGATGATTCTCTTTAGATGAATTTACAAGATCGATGTCAACAAAATAGTAATTTTGGGGAAATTTTACCAGCAATGCTTCATCACTTACCGGAGATCAACAACATCAAACTTTATCTTGGGATTCATAAACACATGAGAGCAATGCTCGTAGATTGCGGTTCCATCTGCAGGCTCCTCATGGGGATGGAATCCTCGTTGCTGGCAATTACGGATAATGGACACACCACCGGGATCAGACAGATGAAATATACCATGTGGGCTGCAATAGAATACAACAATCTTTAATGTGTAAAAAAAACGCATATAACAAGGTATATCTTTTTTATCTAAGAGGTTCCTACAAACATTTTAAGTGCAAAGCTTAGCTGAGCAGGTTAACCAGTGGTTTAAGATACAGGGAATCGGGATAATCCCATCCTTTTCCGATTCAGCCACTAAACAAAACGATGATTTAAAGACATTATATGCTTCTGCACACAGCAAGGTAAAAAATCTCTGGTGCGGAAAAATATGTTTGCATTTCAATTCTATTTGGTACATGTCATCTTCTCTATCATCACTTTATATGTTTACTTAAAAGTTGACCATAAGGAAAATATGAAGAAAGGTTTGAAACACTAGTACCGGATTACTAACTAAAAAGTACTGTGTAGTGCAAACAATAGCAAAACAATTGTGTAACCATGATAGATTTGCATTCACCAATACAAAGTTGGTAAAATTTCATCAGATTCAAAGCCATGGTCATTGGGAGAAAAATGAGAATCTACCTGGGAGTGTCAGTTGGGGCCATAACAATTGCAATTGCTTCCGGTAGCATAATCTTAACATATCCACCAGAAAAGAAAAGAAATAAAATGTCAGAGGAATGTAAAATATGTTACTCATATGTTGGAGGAGGTGAGGGAAAAGAATGATACACGCAGTAAGACTGAATCACACTATAAGCTGGGATATGTTTAGCAAGTACTTGTTCTTTTACCTGGTACGAGTAATGTGTGTGGAGATCAACTGATGACATGAAACAAGTCTGAGTTGGATGCGTCTGAAAAACAAAGAATTCCATAGCATGTTAACTTATTTGAAAATCAAATTTAGTTACCAATATATATGGCAACATGCAAGTTTTTAGTCAAAAACATAGTTTAACCAGAACATAAATCCATGCTTCATGAAGAGACAAATGAAGCAAGGCATATTACAGCACCACGAGAGGCTAACTGGAGGAAGAACAATGAAATATTGGATGAAATTGAATAGAAAAATTACAAGTGAAACAAATGAACACAAAGAAGCATGAACTTCACGGAACTGCAAGTAAAAATCAAGATTTACCGAAAAGATACTACATAACATCAGTGGAAAGCCCAACAAAAAGATAAAACAGCATCTTCTGGATACAAATTTCTAGCATACTTCCAGGCAATCAACCTATTATGCTCTAACCTTTCTTATATCTAGAAGTATATGTTACCCATGAGCTCAAGCAACCAAGGGAAGCTTTGTAAACCACACAAATTCCTAGTTGACTTCAACATAACATGTTTATTGTGTGTTTGCATATGTGTAATACTAGGACAATAGAGCAATAATAATAGCATTGTGAAATGGAATACATAATAAAGATCTGAGCTTTTGCCCACCTCATAACCAAATGTATTCACTGACAACAAAGCACATAGCAGAAAAGAAAATGTTATCACACTATCAATTGGAAATTCAAGGCTTGTGAACTTACATGAATCCATCCCAGAGGAAAAAGAGATAATTTATCTTGAAATTCAAAAATCTCTTCTTCATTTAATGTTGAACACTGTATTTTAAAAAATAAAATAAAAGCATTATTGCGATAGTACTAAAGCACTTGGATACAGGCATATAACCAGAATATACATTGAAGTTGTTAACTCTTTCTGACAACAACAAAAGGAAGGTTAAAGTAAAAATATACTGTACCGAATCTGAAGTTGACTCCTGCTTTGGAATTATAAGTGTAGTGATGTGGAAAACCCTGTTTTTCTACAGAAACGGAAATTAAAAGTATAAGCAACCTGCTGCAGTGACTTTGAATCCCCTATGTCCTAATTATCTTAAACAAAAACTTAACTTCAAAAATAAAGTTTTCTCACCAATGATCCAGCTAAGACACCGCATGTTTCCAAGTTCTTTTCTGTATTGGCCTGAGCTAGTCGTAAGAAATCATCCATCATTTGTACTGGCTGCAAATAAGTCAACAACTCGAATATAAATCAATGTAGAAGGTCCAAATCCAATAAACATTAAGTACCGCCAAGTAACAGGGGAGAACAGTGATTAATACAGGACACATACAACATGTAAATGTTGAAATGAACTAGAGTTTGGCAATCCATCTTGGGAAGACTTTGCAGGACCAGGTCTTGGATCAGCAACTTTTGATGGATGAATTGGTGTAAATTCTGGCTGTACTTGAGCAATAACAGGAGGAGGAGAAGGTTGTTTCATACCAACAAACTGGAAAAGATCCTGGTTTGCTTCACTAGTCAAAGAAGTACATGACTCTTCAGCAGGATGTAACCATCGACCATCATCCAATGAGAGTACCGAGTCCATAGCAGAACCAAACCCTCCTGGTTCACCATCTTTTACAGCCAAAGGACCATATTGTCCAGCCTGATTCAGGCTATAAAAAATTGTAACACCAAATAGAAAAAAAGTTAAAGCAGCTACGTTGTAGCAACAGAAACTAGAAATCTCAGCAGATATTTCTATCTTTTAATATTTACAGAATATCTAAGGAGAAAGGTTATGGTAAAGGGTAGCCAGAAATATGCATGTCAGTTTAAAGAAGAATGATTAGACATTTTGGAAGTCCTACCTTGAATTTTCAGCAGGTGCCAAGTCCTTATTGCTAGGATATTGAACCTGTACCATGAAGCAGAATCAATTATTTGATAGAGACCTTGCAGTTCACATGCGAAAAGGATATATAATGAGTAGGGAAAGAAGATTGGAGGGAGACAAAACAGACAGAGGTTAACCTTTATCTCTGCACTTGGTCCAAGCCACTGGCCATGAAGGCCATTAGGGCCTAGAAATGAGTGTCTAGACAGAGTTTCTTTATTTGGAAGAGGTATATTAAGGTACCTGAAACAATCCAGTAAGATTGATAAATGTCAGCCTCAGAAAAACTTTGGAACTAATTCTTTTTTCAATACAATTTTCTAACAAGGGCCTAGATGGACAAACACGAACAGATATGATACTGGAAAAGCAAAACCAAAAGAAATCAGGGCGATGCTGTAAAGCAGAAGTAACACAGAATGAAATTTTATGCACGGCCATGCTTTTGATATCAATTGATTCCATTTCTTAAGATCCAACTAAAAGTACAGAGTCGAATTTTAGTGGATCTGAATACAACAGTGGATTTTCACATTGGAAAGATGAGACTTGGAGGTTTCAAGATCCAAATCATAAATGTACCATTAACAAGAACAAAAGACACTCACAACTTCTGAAACTGCCTGTCAATCTGATTATGGTTATTGTTATGCTTCCATGAAGATTGAACTGCCATGTTGGCAGGCTGCAACCAAAAAAAAAAGGAAAAAAACTGAGCTAAAATATAGGATATTTTATTCAAGAAAATGCAAGCAAAAAGAAAAAAGAAAAAATTGGACAACCAAAGATATAGAAACAGGGAAAGGAGATATCAATAATTACTTCATCAAATCACATTGATTCACCAATTAAATGGTTTCGTACCTGTTTAATATCCAAGCTCATATTCAACCCGCTATTTTCAGGGTTCCAATCCGAAGGTGACATCTTATCTGAGCCATGGAAAGGGCCTTCATGGTCATCAAGGTCAACCAGTCGAGCCCCTGCACGAGCTTTATTTAGTTCTTCGACTCTCCGTTGAACATCTGGTTTTAGAGACTCAAGCTCATCGAGTACAGCTAAAAGTCTCTGCAAATGAGAAACAATACAACCAAAAACATAATCAAATACCATATGAATAGACTCACATCACAGGGTGCCCAGGAAAACAATTAAACCTCACCTTCCTATACACTGCCTTTTCTTTCGGAAGCAAAACCTGGTAATCTCGATGGAATGGTATTGTTTCCGATACCAAACTGATCAAAACGTAAGTTCAGAAATAAGCTTATGCAGGCTAATTCAGTATAAAATTAACGAATTCAATCAGTAGTAAGCTTCAATCACCTTGAATATCTAAGTAGAATTATGTACAAATCTACTATATTTTTTTCCTCACGATAAATGTTCGCCTGAAAAAAAAAAGGAGATAGATTGAGCACCTGTAATCATACCTAAATTTCTAGCTAACAGAAATATACTAAAAATTTACAAGGCAGTGCTGTAAATGAAGCTAATGAGAACTTAAATTATTAACATATTCAAATATTACGATAACTAATTAGGATAAATGAGATCATTTAAGTATTTAAACTGTGAAATCAATAACAATTAAAACTTCGAAAAAATAAAAAGAATTATTAAAACAGAGATTAAGCTAAAATAAAAGATTAAACGATCATAACATCGTAATTATTAAAATTGAGCACGATTAGGCAGAGAAATCGGATAGAGAACCTGTTTGAGGAGACTATCGGCGATTCGATAATAATACCGGAGTGGAATTCGATTATCGACTTCGACTCTACGAGCCATAACATTGACGTCGAGCTTCATCTTGTTCCTCTATTTCTTCTTCAATTTTGCAATAATTCTTTTCCCTTTCGCCGATGGATTTTGCCGCTTTCTTCAGAGTCTGATCGGAGATAAAATAAATTGAATGTGCGAGCTAACGAATTGACAAACGAAGAAAACTCTGTCGTTTTCAGAAGGTTAAAATATGTAATAAGTCCTTGTATTCTTTACAAATTTAGAAATTAATCTCTTTACTTTTTAAATTTTTAAATTTAGGTCCAACTGTTAAAATTATTTTGTTAAATTTAGGTTATTATAATGCTATTTTTTTAATTACATTGCTATCAATTGAATATTTATTTTTATTTTAAAATGTCACACTAATCAATTTAACAAAAAAAAATATAACAATATTAAGAATTAAACTTAAATTTTGAATTTTAAAAAGTAAAGAGATTAAATTTTTAAAAATAAAATGATAAAGACTAAATTCTAAATTTATAAATAATATAGGGATCTATAGCATATTTTATTCTTATGGAAATTTCTTTGATTTATCTCGACATGGTAAGTTATGATAAAGCTTTTGTCAAATACGGTTGTTACTAGAACTAGAGATTTTCTATGTGAGGAAAGCCAATAATTTTAGGAGATGAATTTTATTTTATTCCAACAAAACGATTTCATTGCATCAAACGGACTACAAGTGTTAGGATTTATACCAATGTAACAATTTCATCGTATCTATATATTATATAAAACCATCTCCGAGCCATAAAAATAAATAAAGGTATAAATAATTTTTTAATTTATTTTAATATATATTTTTCGTTTCTAAAAAATAAATAGGGTTATAATAGTTTTTTTTTTAAAAATTAATTTTATTATAGATTTGTATAATATCTGTATTTTTTTATATAATGCTTAGAATTACTTATAACCCCTCTCTAATATTTAAATAAAAAAATAATATGTTTCAAATTATAGGTGAAAACGAATAAAAACTTAAATAAAATGACATTACTAAGTACCTTGAAATCTTCAACTTCCATCCTTGAATATTGAGAGCTTTTTTCTTTTTATTTCGTACTCGTAAGTTTTTTTTTTAATTTCCCATTGGTTTTTTGCATTTGGTTTCTATCTAAATCTTAATCATTTGCATCTAGTTTTCCTCTGTCAATAACTTTCCTTTTAATTATAATGTACTTTTCTTTTTTCTTTTTTCTTGCAATCTATCATAATTTATTTGTTGATTGTTATTTTATTTTCATATGTTTTCTATATTCATAATATATTTTTTGGTTTAATGTATTACTCTTAAATTTTCTTTTTTTTTTTGTCTTCAAAATTTTAGATTAAATAAAAAAAATGGGAAGCTATTCTTACATGATATCCTATCTTTTTTTTTCTCACTCAAATAAAAAAAAAACTCATCTTTCCAAAAAAAAAAGTTTGTTTGCCCACTTCCTCACTATCTCTTTTTTACTTTTGATTCTTTTCTTTTAATACATATAAAATATAAATATTCAATTAATTCAATCACATACTTTAAAAATGGTTTTATATTTAATTCAGTTAAATACATTTTATATATCATTTTATAAATGTTATTTTGAATTGTGAATTTAAGTTTTTTCTCTTGTGGTTTGATATTTCATTCTTAGATCAGACCAAATGAATTCATTTCTTATCATATCAATATCGAATAAACAATTTTTGTCAATCCATTCACTAAATTGCATATCCAACACTTCATCAATGTCACAATCTTCACATTTTTCCACTAAGACAAATGGAAAAATATTGAGGGTTAGATTTTGTAGGATTAAAATTAAATTGACATAATGTATAAATGTTGAGAGTTAAAGTTGCTACTATCTTAATTTTAAAAACTATACCACCAAGATGACCAAAAATGATAAAACTGAATAGTTGAATGACCATTTTATGACTTTTCATAGTTAGGTGATTAAAAAAAGAAATTTACTAATAGACGAGTATAAGTTTAACCTTAAATAATTCATTTAGAATTAAAGATTAAATATTAAAATAGATAAAGTTTATATATTTATTTCCTATTGATATTAAGATTTGAAATTTCTCATTATGTTTGGTTTATAATTTGGATTTAAATTTAAAATTTTATATTAATATAACATGATATAATACAAAATATTTTAATTATATTTCAATAAAATTATTGAATTAATTTTTTTTTGATATTTTGCCTAAGTTTATATGGATTTGATTGCAATAGTTTCTCCAAGTTTTAGTTCCAAATAAAGGCAAGTCATCCTTGACTCCCTTGTACATTAACATTAACAGTTGGATGAATTCCAATCCTTATTAAGGCAATTGTACCCACACTCACGCTTAAAGCTAATTAAGAGTCTTTTAATTAAACACACCCAAACATCCAACTACTCTCACCTCCATCCCCCAATACCATCAATTAAGCATAAGCACCAGGGTTCTGAAGAAGATAGGCTTCCACTACTTTGTACATACCCAAGGCCTTCTCTTTGCCTGCCTTGATTTCCTCTTCGGTTAGCACAAAATCACCCTTTGTGTAATATGTGCTTGTCATCTTGTTCCTGCTTCCACCATCTGCAGTCCTCTCAAATTTAACTTCATAGGTAATCTTTTCAACCTTCTCCATCATTCCATCACCTTCAATCAAACTGTATTTGAACCAAAAATTCTTCTCATCAAGCTCATCCACCCGGTTCTTGATGAACTTAACTTGGCTACCTGCATCGTATTATCCTTAATCAGTGTTAGTTAATCAAACCCAAAGTGATATTACTATGGACAGCAAGTTCAGTCACCTTCAGCAAAGTTGATCTGCCTGATGGTGCCAGCTCCTCCATCACCACTAATTTCAATGCTTTGAATAGCCAACGGCATGAGTTTGGGGATGAGATTGTGAGAGTCAAGAATCAAGGCTTTGAAGAGCCTGGCTGGAGGGATTGTGGAACTGTACTCGTCACTGTAACTGCTCACACCCATTGTAGGTTTGTATATATCAGAGAAATGGAGATTTGGGGTAAATTTGTAGAGGTGGTTGCCACTTGTGCAACAAGGGGTTGTATATATAGGTTGAAGTACTAGGGATGCCTTGGCTTTGAAATTTGTTTGCTTTG
This sequence comes from Gossypioides kirkii, assembly GCA_005610355.1. NCBI lineage: Eukaryota > Viridiplantae > Streptophyta > Magnoliopsida > Malvales > Malvaceae > Gossypioides > Gossypioides kirkii. The sequence continues at coordinate 12,197,518 of CP032252.1, forward strand.
ATTGTTATTTATTTTAAGGTTGAGTTTCCAATGACGCGAGGATTGCCAGTGAAGTAGAGCATCATATAGTTGTGTTATTACAAACGCAAAGAACAAATAATGGCACAAATCAACCTCTTGAGACCCAGAGTTTCCCCTTGTCTTTATTGGAATGACTGATTATATATGCACTGTTACAAATGCCATTTGCTAATTTATAAAGCTTTTTTAGAGGAAAAAAAAATGAAAACAGGAATCTGGGTAAATTTCTCAAACTCTAAAGGGATTGATAACACTTAATATTTCTATGAGATTGTTTTATCTATCTGTGTTTATGCTAAGATTAGACCACAAGAAAGAACATGCCATGTCATGGAGATTTTTTTATCTATGTTTATGCTAAGATTACACCACAAGAAAGAGCATGCCATGTCATTTAGATCTTTTATTATATAAAATATTGTTATATGAAATTTGTGTTTGACACAATTGGAGTATGAGAATATTTGTAATGGAAGTTTTTTTATAAGAAGATTAAGCTTACTAACATCAATACCTAATATTTAAAATTCGAATAACATAAAAAGTATGGCTGTAAATATCAATTTTCTTTAATACTAATTGGTGAAAAAAATAATAATGTTTTTTTTTTTGATAAATTATAAGAAGAATTATATAATAAAGGTAAAGCTTAACAAGAATACGATTAACACGATTCGAATTTAGATCACATTTAAAATGATAAATACCCCAATCATCAGATTAATACACGGAATTGAAATCCATAATGTTTTATATTTAAGAGTATATGCCAATCCTATGCTTAGAATCCTTATTATTATTTTGTTTATTATATTTAGACAAAACTTTGTCGGCTTTGTTCGACCACATCTAGGGAAATTAATTTCCCATCTTTTCAACAACTTATTAAATGGCATTTGTGTCTAGCCTTTTATATTCAACATTTTTTTGGTTTTTCATTCAATTTTTGTATACAATTTTTAAATATCATTAATAGACCATAATAATTAGGGTTGAGAAAAAAATCGATCTGAAATAGTTTATAAGTGTTAGTTTAAAAGTCGTGGTTATTTGAAATTTAATTAAATTCTATTTTTATTTAATATATAATTATTTTTATTTTTTATGATATAAAAATAAATATTTTATATTTAAAATAGTAAAAATAATTCAAAAGTTATTGAAAAATTATTTTTTTAGAAATACTTATGAAAAAAACTTTGAAATTTTGTCAAATAAAATTCAAAAGTCATCAAATAAAGCTCATTTTATCAAAATAATTTAAAAAAAATTAAAAGGGAAAAATCGAGAATAGATTCAAGCTAAACTGAAATATGATGGACAGCTCAAAAAATCTAAAAAACCCGACCGGATTGGACTGAACCAATATCACCCCTAATAACAATTTGCCTTTCCAATGTCTTTTTCATTTGACAGCCAAAGAAAATGATAAGAGGGGAAGTTGATTTTTTTTTTTTAAATTCGAAAGGTTGCTGGTTGGTTTCTTTCAATGGATCAATATTATCTTTGGTTAAGATTTTATCTATGAAGAGTTCAAGTACTTGAGGCGGTGGGTTCACAGAATGAGAGCGTCTTGTCAAGATCAACTTATGTGTAATGCATGATCACTTATCAAAAGAAATGTGAACATTTTGCCTATAGTATATGATCTATAGGCAACAATAAGCATATATGCTACATCAAGTGATACCATGCTCCTTTCAAGATGATCTATAAGCTGCAGGTTGGGGGTTCAAACGCTACCGTAGGCTAATGCTCGTATGTCTTTTGGTAAGTGATTATGTGTCACACATGGTCTTTTCCAATGAGGTGTTTACATTCTATGAATCTTTCGTCTCTTTAAGCAACCTCTCAAAGCACTCAAACTTTCAACAGAATCTAAAGACAAAATCCCATTAGAATCATTGCATAAAAAAAAGACGAGGTGGCCATTATAACTAATTTTTAAGCTTTTTTTTATTCACTAATATAAACTTTGAATTTAATTAATATTTTTTTCATAATTTATAAAATAAATATATATATGTAACATCCCTAACACCCCCTAAGAAGAGAATAATATTATTTCAGGATTTGCATGTGTTAGAATCTATGAAGTAAATAAAATATGAATAATGAGTGATTAGTAGAAAAGGTAGTTGGATATCGTAAGAAATTAAAATAACTTTTGAATTGAAAGAAATTAATTTGTGGTATTGACTAAATCGTAATAGTGGGAAAAGTGTTGGGAAAAAAGTGTGAGAATTAATCATAAGAATGATTAAATTGAAGTGAAGTGAGAAAGAGGAAGGACCAGAAGTGTAACTATACCATAAGAGTGTCATGAAGCAAGAATGGAATTGTAGAGATTGATAATGGGTAAAATGAACTTTTTTGAAATAAAATTTAAAAAAAAAATTATATTTGTTGGAAAGTTTTGTACCTTTAAATGATGTTGAAAATAGGAATAAATTGTATTAAATTGAAATGATGATGGATATATTTTATTTAATTATTAAGTTAAAGAGATATTTAGGTAGGAAGATGTATTTTATTTTTCTCATTTTAGTCTTTTCCACCATTTTTAACTACTTCAAGCTCAAAAACTTCAAATTCTTCCATAGATTTTTAGTGAAATCAATAGAGCAACTTCATAACAAGCTTAGTTCTTGTAAAATTAACTAGTGTTCATATTGGAGGAAAGAGAAAAGTGAAGTTAGGGATTTGGATAAATGTTCAATGTGAGGACGATGAGGTTTTTTTAAGGATTTCATGTTTATTTCATTAAAAGTGCATGGAGATTATATGTGATTATTATTTTGATATTAAATCTTGTATATGTGAGATATCTTAATGAAGAGAAAGAGAAGAGAGGTGATCAACAAAGTTTTGATAAGGGGAAAGTAGTAGAAGAGTGGAGGAAGAAGAAAGAGCTCATCCAAGCACTTGATTGTAAGTACTTCAAGAATTTTATTTTATCTAACTTAACCTAACCGTAAGCCATATAAAAATGGTTATATGGTTGATTTATATGTGAATGTATTATATATATTATTGAAGATTTCAAGGGAAGATAGTTTCGGCGACGATAGTAAACTTCGAGGCACGAATGACGCTTTCCAAAGAGAAGTATTTGCCCTCACACAAAGTTGCTAGAGGGTTAAGACAAAGGTCCTCCCGAGATACAACGAAGTTTTGAATTTCCTTTGATTAGCAAAATCACGGAATTCCCTAACTCTTATTCTAATTTCTGCAAATTGTAATTGATTGCAAACAAAAAAAATGTGAATTCTTGTGAGCATCATAGTCCATCTATTTATATGCACTCAATGGACACCTTTTGAAGAGTCACAACCCTTTCAAATTGGATGGACACCTTTTGACGAGTCACAACCCTTTTCGTATTGGACATACGTCTTGGAAGAGACTTGTCCCATGTCCATTGGATGATAAGTCATCATTTTTTCAATTAAATTTAAAAGATCATCACTTTTAATTTGCAATCTATATATTTCCAACAATCCCCCACTAGATTACTAATTTCAGAAAATAAGTACACAACAAAAGCATAAAGAAGGGGGTTCGCAGATTGAACCTATTTTTAGTGCAAATTTCTCAAAGTATCAAAAAAGTGAATGGTGGCTAGTCGCTTGAACCATCACTCTTAAATTCAATACCGGAAAAATTTCACATATAATCGTAAAGAAATAGAATAAGAGTTTAATTGTTTTAGCACCATTATGGCCATGCGCTCATCCCGTTTCATGAACATGTACGAGATAAACCATAAATAAAATCTCGTTGAAGCGGCACCACTTCATGTCCGTATAGGTGGATTTCATGACAATTAATGACCATCCATTAAGAGTAAAACTCATCCTCCTAAAATATAATCACTAAATCATAGTTTTTAGTGCACATTGTCATTCGATAGCTTGTTATTACCCTTTGAACCTTGAAACTAACTTTTGGCTAGAAAAAAGTAGGGTTTCCATTATCAATGACTCAATTGGAATGGTTTTAATCCCATCGTAGTGGTGATACTTTTAACTAAATCCCTTGACAAACCTTTTTTTAGTGGATCCGCTAAATTGTCAATTGACTTAACATAGGTAACAGTCATCACACCGTCCCTAATCAATTGTCTCACATACTCATGTCTCAAACTTATATGTCTAGACTTTCCATTATACACCTTATTGTATGCTCGAGACATGGTTGATTCACTATCACAATATACGGAAATGACGAACCTATGTTGTGGCTACAATTTTATATCTATCAATAGATTTCTTAGCCATTCCGCTTCCTTGCCTGTAGCCGTTAAGGCTATAAACTCAGCCTCCACAGTTGAATGTGAGATGTAAGTTTGTTTCTTGGAGGCCCAACTAATGGCTCCACCTCCGATTGTAAAAATCCATCCAGATGTGGACTTATTGTCACTTAAACTTGTAATCCAACTTGCATCCGAGTAACCTTTTAGTACCGCAAGATAATCACTATAGAGTAATCCCAAATTTTTTGTTTTCTTAAGATAACCAAAAATCCTACAAATTCCTTTCCAATGATCAGTACCAGGACAATTTGTAAATCTCGCCAATTTGCACACAACAAGTGCGATATCGGGTCTAGTGCAATGCATTGCATACATTAGACTTCCAATTGCGCTGGCTCAAGTTGCGGTATAGCCCTGCCTTTATTCTCACTTAACTTGAAGTTCGAATCGTATGGAGTGTTCGAATCCTTGATATTCAAGTGTTTGAACTTTTCCAATACTTTCTCGATGTAGTGAGATTGGCTTAATGCAAAGCTCCTTTCATGTTTTTTCACCTTTATACCAAGAATTGTATCTACCTTGTTAAGATCTTTCATCTTAAAATTCGAGGCTAGATATTCTTTGGTCTCACGAACACCTTCCATGTTCGTCCCAAAAATCAAAAATCATCTACATAGAGGCAAATAATTTCACCGTATCTATCGGTGAATTTAGTGTAAACACATTTATTTGCACCATTATGTAAAAAATCATATGACAAAATAACAAAGTCAAATTTCTCATGCCACTGTTTAGGGGCTTGTTTTAAACCATATAATGATTTGATCAACTTACACACCTTGTGTTCATTCCCAGGAAGCACAAAGCCTTCTGGTTGTTCCATGTAAACTTCTTCTTCGAGATCACCATTCAAAAAAGCCGTCTTAACATCCATTTGATGTACATGTAACTTATGAATGGATGCAAGTGCTATAAGAATTCGAATGGAGGTCATTCTAGCCACTGGTGCATAGGTGTCAAAATAATCTAGGCCTTCTTTTTGCCTAAATCCTTTAGCCACCAACCTAGCCTTAAAGATTGGAGAACCCTCTATTGGAGTGTTCTTCCTCTTAAACACCCATTTACATCCGATAGGCTTCGATCCTTGAGGAAGATCAAGTAGAATCCAAGTATTATTGGACAATATTGAATCCATTTCATCATTGATCGCCTCTTTCCAAAATATCGTATCCCTAGAAGTCATGGCTTCACCATAGGATTGTAGATCACTATCCACATTAAACATTATGGGGATCTTCTTAATTACGGATTCTCTATTTCCCTCAACAAGGAATGCTAAAGATTGTGAGGAAATGAAATCGGGACAAAAGTCCTTTACTTTTCTCACTCTTTGACTTTTTCTCGATTCTATATCCTTATTATCACAAAGACTTCGTTTAGTTTGATCACTTGAGATCATTGGTTGATTTTCTTTTTCCGAATCCGTTGAATCATCGAAAAACTTATTTTCAATGAATACAACATCTCTTGTTTCAATTATTGTATTTGACACTAAGTCAAGAACACGATATGCTTTAGAATGTTGGGCATATCCAACGAATGCACCTTTGACGGCTCTTGGGCCTAACTTTGTTTTCTGTTGGTCAAGAACTCTATAGTAAGCCAAACACCCCTACACTTTGAAATAATATAAGTTTGGCATCCAACCCTTCCATAACTCATATGGAGATACTTTGAATTTTCTCGATGGTATTCTGTTAAGGATATAACACGCAGTCAATAATACTTCACTCCATAAATTATATGGAAGTTTAGCATTTATCAACGTCGAGTTAACCATATCCACTAAAGTACTAAAGTACGGTTCTTTCTTTTCGCCAAACCATTTTATTGCGGAGTATAAGGCGTAAAACACTCGTGTACCACACTTTGTTCCTCATAAAATACATTAAATTCATTTGAAAAATATTCACCACCTCTATCACTACGAAGCACTTTGATTTTCTTACTAAACAAATTCTCAACCTCGTTTTTAAAACGTTTAAACATATCAAAAGCCTCGTCTTTACTTTTCATGAGATACACATAAGTAAATCTAGAAAAGTCATCTATAAAAGTGATAAAATATCATTTTCCACCTCTTGTTAGAGTTCCATTTAATTCACACACATTTGAATGAATTAAATCTAACACTTGTGAATTCCTTTCACACTTATTTGGAAATGGCTTCTTGGGAATTTTTGATTGAATACAAATTTCACATTTATCCATAAATTCATCATTACTTAGATTGATATAACCATTTTTTTTTTTGCATATATTGCAAAGTTTTAAAATTAAAATGTGCTAAACGTGCATGGCACAAAGAGTAAGACTCAACAATATAAGCAGAAGAATTGACTTTATTTATATCAATGCATATATATCACTCTTAAGCAAAACAAACTTATCAGATTCCAAGATAACCTTGAACCCCTTGTTACAAAAGAGACTCACAGACACTAAATTCTTTCTCACATCAAGAACATGCAACACATTGGTCAAAGTTAATTTCTTCCCAGATATGAAGTTGAGTTCCACCGTCCCTTGACCGAGCACCTTAACCTATTGATAGTTGCCTATAAGCACTTCAAGGTTTGCCACTAATTCATAATTCTTGAATTGTTGTCGGTTATTACACACATGGACAGTAGCACCAGAGTCAAGCCACCAATTATGAGACTTATCAGTCATGGCTATGTTGAGTTCGGTAATCATATCAATCTCCAAATTCTCAACCCCTTCTGTAACCATGGCCACTAAGTTCATATCCTCCACCATATTGGCTTTGGAAGTTGTTGTATCTTGCTTCTTTTTGAGAAGTTTACAATCTTTAATGTAGTGTCCTTTTTTATTGCAATTATAGCAATCACGAGTTTTTTCTTCTTGTTTTGCATGTCATTGGTCTCGAATGTGGCCTTTCTCTTACCATTTCGAGAGTTCTTAGAGTCACTCACATGGTTCACTTTAGAACTTTGGGGAAGATACATTGCATCACGCTTTCGAGTTTCCTCTTCAATGCGCAAATGCCTAAGTATTTTCTCCACAGTGAAGTCCTCTGCCATACGCAGAAGTTTCTTCCGATAATTGTTCCAAGACGAGGGCAATTTTGAGATGATAGCCCCGACTTGTAACATTTCCGAAATAACAACTTTCAAATCATGAAGTCTGCTTACAAGGACTTGTAATTCATAGACTTGATCCATGATTGGGATGTTGTCAAACATTTTGAATTCAAAATATTTCATCATTAAAAATTTATCGGTACCTTGTCGCTCGGTGTTGTATTTCTCTTCAAGAGCTTTTCCTATTTCCACCGGGGATTGCATCAACATGTAAAGATCATACAATCGATCGGACAAGGTGTTAAGAATGTGTCCACGACATGTGAAATTGTCTTCCTCACGCTTCTTCTTGAGTTCGGCCACTTTCACATATTCCTTGGAATTTGCATTAGGGGCGGGATCTTTCAAGGGTTGTAAGTTTGGATCCAGAATGTATGCCACATTCAAGACAGTAAGAAGGAACAACATCTTATCCTTCCAACGATTGAAGTTTGAGCTATCAAATCGGTCAAGTTTCACAAACTCTTGGTTCATCACTTTGAATGCGATGGTAGCCTCCGTCGCCATCTTCAAAAATAGTTCTCTTTGATTGTTGAAGATTTCAAGGGAAGATAGTTTCGGAGACGATAGTAAACTTCGAGGCACGTATGACGCTTTCCAAAGAGAACTATTTGCCCCCACACATAGTTGCTAGAAGGTTAAGACAAAGGTCCTCCCGGGATACAACGAAGTTTTGAATTTTCTGTAATTAGCAAAATCACGGAATTCCCTAACTCTTATTCTAATTTCTGAAAATTGTAATTGATTGCAAAGAAAAAAAATGTGAATTCTTGTGAGCATCATAGTTCATCTATTTATATGCACTCAATGGACACCTTTTGAAGAGTCACAACCCTTTCAAATTGGATGGACACCTTTAGAAGAGTCACAACCCTTTTCATATTGGACATACCTCTTGGAAGAGACTTGTCCCATGTCCATTGGATGATAAGTCATCATTTTTTCAATTAAATTTGAAAGATCACCACTTTTAATTTGCAATCTATATATTTCCAACATATATATATATATATAAAGTTGATGAATGAGTAGTGAAAATATGAATTGGATTTTTATTACAAAATTAATAGATTTGGTATATTGAAATAGTATTAAGAAGGAACTAAATTGTAAAGTGTACAAAATTAGACATGTGAACTAAAATACTAATAAAAAGGGTTTGAACAAAGTGAGAAGAATTAGTGAATAGACGAAAAGTAATATTGTAGTGGAATTATAGAGTATAGTAAATTTTCATGTTAATAAAGACTAAATTGTAAAAAGTGTAAAATTTAAATTTTTTTTAATTGTTGAGTAAATGTAGTGAATTTAACGTATAAATGCCTGTGTAGATAAAGTGTGAACTATTAGGATATAGACGACATGCCATTAGGAAATTTTCAAGTGCATTAATTGATAGTGGCACTTCGGTGCAATTTAGTGATTTCGCACTTCGGTGCAGTTTGTTAACTTTACACTTTGGTTTAAGGTAGTCTATGCACGTTTATGCAAACGAATCAGTGTTCATTCCACATATCCTATGTGTTCTATTAAGTCTACAATTGGACTAATAATTTAATTAGTAAGTGGTCATATTAATGAATTGGTAAGTGAATTATAGAATGTTTGACTAAGAATTTACTATGGGTACTTTCTATTTAGTTTCTTTATATATTATTATTCAAGTATTTAAATGTTAACATTGGTTGTTTCAAATGGTAAGTTTCATTCTTGATGTACTTACTAAGCTTTTATAAGCTTAACGCGTTATTTTTTCAATGCGTAGGTAAAGACTCGAGTTGAAGCTCTAAAGTGAAGATACCATCTCAAGGCTTGGAAGAAAGTATGCTTTAGATATTTTGGTTATAAATTATGACATGTACATAGGTTAATGCAAATCATATGGACATGATTTCTAGTGAAAATTCTTAGAAGAATCTTGATAATTTTGTAAACCTTACAAAGTTAAATTTTGATTGAGGTATATGTGGAATCATATGATGATAATTTAGACTTGGTTAAATTTTCAGTGATTGATTAACCATCGACATAAAATACAGTCATATTCAATGGCTAGAAAGTAAAATTTTGAGTGCATCGTCATGAAATTTGATCCATGAAATGCCAAAATGGTGGACTATTGGTAATATAAATGAGGATAAACTCAAAATCTTTCAATGCAATTTCATTACAAAACATTTACTTCAATGGTTTTGACACTGGTTTTTATCAAACAGACATTTGATATACACACAGAAAGGGGGGAGGGGGGGGGGGGGAAGTAACATTAGAACTTGAGACAAAGAACTGAAAAGGAAATGATGTTAATGATTACTTGGCAAGTCATGGCCTGATATTAGCAAGGCGGCATAGAGAAGTTCATTCCAGAAGTCTGGAACACCTGGGAGGCACCAATGGCTGCAATCCTGGAACATGCCGGGGCTCCTCGGGATCTCTAATGGTCGATAAATCGATGGATGCCCATCTTTTCTGTAAGCTGTCATCTTGGTGATGTTGAGATAAAATACAGGTGTTTTCATTTCTGATATTACTGATTCCAGGATGCTCATCATCCATGGATATGGTGCTAAGCTGGTCTCATTTGATATAGGCTCTGTTTCACCATGACAGTTCCCACCTGTATCCCACTGCCCTTTCCTGAAACGCCATTGTTACCGAGATATGATCGTCCAAATACATGAATAAACATAACAAAAACATACCCGAGATCGGAGTCCGAGTAACATAGATTAACACCTTTTTTTTTTTACCTGAAATGAGAAGAAGAGTATCCTGCAAAGAAAACCCTGGTGTGCTTTCTATCAATGTTGGAATCAACCCATTGTGCCCATGTTTTCAATGCCTTTGTAAATGCTTCTTTTACTTCCATTCTGTCATAGACATGGCTGCCTTCCTGGAAGTAATTTTTGCTGCGATTTTAACACCAAATGCTTATCAGAAACTTATGGTAATTCTAGAAATTGATGGAAAACAAAGAAAACGGTATACCCTTTGCCAGTTTTTTGGTGAGTCCACCAATGGCCAGTGTTGAAGACAATTATATCGGCATCACTGTACTTAGAACCCTGAATCATGTCAAGCCTCAGTGTCTCCCTCCTAATCTCACTTTTATCAGAGATTTTCCATTCTTGGACTAGGAATGGTGATTTGATGAAGTCTATTGTGCACTGGTAATCCTATAATCATTTCAGCAAAAAAAAACCCAACTTCTTGAGAAACAAACCAAAAAAAGAAAAAGAAAGAAAAACAGTTTTCATTGACTAAAATTGCAATTTGAAGAATGCTTTTTGTTGACTCACTTGGAATCTGAGAGAAAAGAAACCTTGAGTCCTGTACTCATTCCTGGTGGAAACTTCAAAGAGACGTCTCTTATCTTTCAATGATTCTCTCAATGAACACACCAATGATTCCCACATGTTCCTGTTCAAAGAATCTCCCACGAAAACCAGCCTCTTCCCTCTCAACATTTCCAGCATTTTCCTCCCATTAAACCTACACAAATTCAACAATTACTAAAAACGAAGTGGTCGAGGATTGTAAAGTGCTCGATAAAAATCTTGAACGAAATTCTCAAGTTGTAGACCTTGGAATTTGACAATCAAAAGGCTTCCATCGGTATCTAACGTAACTGAAATCGACCCGGCCGTTCTTGAAGCAGTTGAAAGAATCATCAACGTACGGGCAAGACCCTGGTATGTAAGCAGGGAGAGAATCATCCAAGATCCAGTTGCCATTAAAGATGTCGCAAGAACTAAGGTCTTTAATCACATCGTTCCCGTCTTCGAGGGAATTCCCAGGAGTTCTTTCAACTGCGGTGACCGAAGAAAGAGTGCAGTTGCTCCGAACGTCGGAGACAATGCAGGTGTTGGAAGAAGAAACGGAGGTGAAGGAGGCGATGTAGTCTGCGGCAAATCGAAGGCGAGTTGCTAATGCCAAGGCTAACGCGGTCGGGGAACGCTGGTTGAACGACGTTGAAAGGAAGAAGAGGGAAAGAAGGAGCAAGAACATGTAGAAAATACGGATTCTTGATCGCCATAGAAGGCATGGGGCGGTTCTTGAGATTTGCATCAAAATGGATATCATAGTCTTGAAAGATGCCATTAATGGGGGAAACAGTAGTTTTCTTTTTCCAGGAAAAATAGAGGGATGTTTTGGCACATTGTGGAGGGAATGGTAGTTTTTTTTTCTTTAATTTTTTTTTTACTCCATAACATTAATACCCTTTTTTTTATCTTAGAATCTCAAGCATCAAAATTTTCTGGTTGATTTCAGAATCATTACAGGTTTTCTTGTCATTAGTTTCCAGGTTTATTGTTGCATGGTGCACACCAAGGGCCAAAACCCAATCTTTATAATTTGGTCTGATTTATGCATAATTTGACCTTCTATTTTCATTAAATAAATTACATATATATATATATATATATGATATGATGCTGAGAGAAACAAGTGTTATTGTCTGACATTGAAACAGAGTAATTGAAAGCAGAGAAAGGAAATCCTTGAGCTCTTTAGATTATACATAATTAAACATGTCAAAGGAATGGGGTGAGCCCTATAATAATGGACCCAACCCCAAACAAAATGCTAGCTGCTGCCTTGTTTGAGCTGCTTTCCTCATCTTCAAGGTGCTCTTCAACGTCGAAATTACCTCCAGTAAACACAAACAAGATTATAGATTATTATTCATGGCATCTGTGATTGAAAATGTTTTCAACACCAAAAGAAAGCTACCTCTTTCAGGACCATAGCTACATCCAGCCTTAATTGTGTCTCTGATATCGGGAATGGTTGCTCTGTTGTAGAACACAAAGTTTTTCATGATGTTCTCTATACAGTCGAGAACAAGGTGGGTCTCCGAGAGGCAAGGTCCACTGCAATATTCGTCGGTGTATTCAGGAGGAACGGCTAGATTTCCACTTGCACTCAATCTGCTAGATTCTTCACAGCTGCTATAAATCTGAAAGAACGGGAAAAAAAATCATAATATGAACAAACAAAACAATTCCGTCTAATTATGATTTTAGTCCATCTACTGTGTTGAAATTTGGATTTAATTCTTTTACTTTATTTTCTTTATCTTAACCTCCTTTGATCCCTTTACTTTTATATTTTTTTGGTAAATTTAAATTGATAACATCATTAGTTGGTGCTACTAAATTGAAAAGTTTTAAAATTTTTAATTATACCTTCAATTTTTTTTGAAAAGTTTCATTAATCCACTAAAAACTTTTAAATATTAATTAGACCTCAAATTTTATAAAAATTTTAGTGAAACTCCTAAAACTTGATGTGACACTCTCTCACTATAAAATGATGACATTTTTCTTTTTTAAAAAATTGTCGTTAGCGTTCAAATAACATGTGAGTTTATTATTTGTTGCACATGATCAACTAAATTTTCATATGGCCGATGAACCAAAAACATTTGTGCTAGGGACCTAAATAAAATTAAAAACTCTTTAGGGGTGAAGGAGAATTTTTATATTAAGAAACCTAGATTAAAATTTAAATTTTAAAGAAGGGCCAAAAATCAATCTAACCATTTCAATGAAGGACCTTGGTTTTGACCGTATGGTCGAATAACTATAAATAAAAAAGCACCATCACTTTAACGGCAATAACTAACGATGTTATCAATTTGGACTTATTGATAATATTGTAAATTTAGACATAGAAAATTATGCCAGACGGAAGTGGAAAGATCAATTTTTAAATTCCAGCATAGTTGAGGGACTTAAATCAAATTAGACCAAAAAATTCCATTAATAGATATTTAAGAACAGGAATATCTTACATATTTATCATTGAAACATAGCAATGCCCTGGCGACAAATTGAGCTGGATCACCACCACCACTGCCTGTTTGAGGCAAATGTTCATCAGCCTTACACAAGTGGAACCAGAAAATAGACATGCACACTATGGTTACTGCTAAAACCCATGATTTCCCGACTGTATCCAAGGACGCCATTGTTGAAGCTTCAAAGACACTTTGAAGTAAATATAAGAGAAGGAAAGATGCATTTGAGCTTACTTATATATATAGTGATTGTCTTAACTATCATGCAGCAGCCTAGCACGTAACGTAAAACTGGTTTCTGTATATAAACATTGGCAAAAACGGTGTCGTTTTAATGCAATCGAAGTTCCACCTTTGACGAGTTTGGTAAATTTGATAGGAAAAACAAGGAAGCATTTAAGTTGGAAGAAGGCTAAAGACGTCATTAGGAATTGGAGCAGATGAGTGGAAGCCACCAACTCTTACTAATTCCAGATATCAAACCTAAAATCATATAACGTTTATGATAACTTTTAGTGCAAGTCAAGGTTTCTTTTCATTTTAGAAAAAATTAATGGGTAATTACTCTATATCCTAGACAAAGTCAAGGATTTTTCAATGTCATTTTAAATTATTTTAAATTAATGGGTGATTATAAATTAATTAAGCGAAAGAATATCTTCGATTATTTCAAGAATATTTTAGCCTTGTATCCTTATTTTGAGATGTCAATCAAAAAAATGGTTTCTTTTTTGGGGACGACAAGATGTAACCGTCAGGGGCGAAGCCAAATTTTGTTTTTAGGGGGACAAAATTCAATTATAATTTTTACGATAATAAAAATGTAATTTTTAAAGGATTAAATTTTTTTTAAGGGAGACAAAATTAAATTATATTTTATATATCTTTTGTAAGTGCCCAATGAGACTTAGGGTTTTGTTTATCGATTTGTTTTTCGGGATTTTGAGCTTTGTATTTGGGATTTTGGGTAAAATACGTTTAGTATATTTAAGTTTATTTTTTTATATTGTACTCTCGTTTGTTTACTCATTTAACGAAAAATCGATACCTCCTTTACTTGTGATTTTTTTCTGTTTGTGTTTGTTATCCTCCACTTTTATTATCTCTCGTTGTTTATATGGATCGATCCTCAACACTAACAATCACTCTACATCATGAAATACGAATACAATAACATAATAGCATTAGTAGGGGCATAACTTGAGGAATTCATATTTGGAGTAAGCACGTAGGCTCATAACTTGAGGTATTCGTATTTGGAGGGGCTTAATTTTATTGTAATTCCAAGGAAGCACACGTAGACTCATACCTTGGAGATGACATTTGATAAGTGTCAAAAATAACATGTTTTAGCCTCATTCTTAATGTGTTTTTGGATGATTAGTCGATTTAAAATAATAAATTTTATGTTCATAATCCTTTAAATTCATGTTTCTATACTTAGGAAATCATTTGAGAGTGAAATGAGTGAAAAACAAGCGAAAATCGTACAAAAAGAGCAGATTTTATGAGCCACACGAGCTAGACACATGGTCATGAACTAAATCAAAGACAAAAAGGAAAATTTTGGGCAAAAAGCGTGAATGTGGAAGAGTTAGGAAAAGATTTATTGGACATAATACTTTATTTAAATTTAAACTATATTTTTTAGGATTAATATTTAGGATTATTATTATATTGTTTATATTTAATTTTAATTTATCTTTTAGGCTTTATAATTTAGAGTTTAATTTGGATCCAATTAGGGAATTATTGCTTAGATTTAATTCTACTTATCTTTTTAGAATTTAATTTGGATCCAACTAGAGATTTCCATTTTTATATATTATAAATAGGGGATGAAGTGATATGAATGATACACTTCGAATTTTCTGTAAAATCTTCCATTCCCCAAACCGTAGCCGTCAGAGATTATTCAAGAAAATAATTAAAGAAACACCATAGAAGTCGTCTTTGAAGCATATTTCCATGAAGATTAAAGACCTCTTTCTAATTTCTTTTGATTTTATTATGAGTCTTCCTTTATCTTGAAGTTATACTGTTTCTGAGATGTTTTTCTTCGTTAGCATAAACTAAATTCCTAAATACTTAGGGGAGATGAACCTTATGATGAATTTTGGCATTTGATTTCTGATTTTACGCAATAAATACTTAGATTTTGTTCTTAATTGTTTGTACTTAATTCTTGTTTGATGTGCTTAAATCAGAGGAGGAATAGAACCTATTTAAGAGTAGATCTAGCACAATTGAGTGGAGTTTCATGCAATCCTAAAAATAGAACGACATAAATATACCATATTAGAGTCAAATCTAATAGGGAAATCTATAGATCGAGTTAATACAACAATAGGGGTTTTAATTAGAAAGAAATTTCAATTAATCAACCTAAAGTTAGTTACTTTTATGCTTGAATAGAGATATTAGCATAATTTATGGATTTCTACAAATCAAAATACTAAGTGAGTAAATTGTTTAATTCAGAATGATAACGACAGATGAAATCTAGGTGGAGTCTTTTATGGTTATTGTTTACTTCTTGGTATTAAAACACTTGTTAATTCTTGCTTTAATCTTTGTCGCACTTTTAGTTTATTAATTTAGTTAATTTTAGTTTAAAACAATCACTTTATTCGATCGATTAGATAATAGGATGACAACTATTTCTAGTATTTTTAGTTCTTGTGGAAACGATATCTGCGCTCACCGTAACTATACTATTAATTGATAGGTGCACTTGCTTGAGTCATATTTATTTAGTTTCGACTGCATCAACATTATTGAGAAAGATATAAATGTAACACCCTTATACCCAGTTCATCCGTATAAACTCGGTATAAAACTGTTACATATGGTGCCAAAGTGATGTAGATAAATACCGATCAATTTTTACATATAAACAAGATGTTTTAACTTATTTAGACCAAAATTTATTAAAACAATCATATCGGACCATAAAACGAGTTTAAAAATAGTTGAAATGTTATTTTTGTACAAAACAGGGCAAAATATCGATACCTTCTTTGATGATATCAATATTTTATGAAAAGTATCTATATCGGGTAACTAAATCGATACCAAAATAACATTTTGGAAGTCCGAAAATTTTCAATTTTGAAGAAAATATCAACACCTTAAAGTTAGGTATCGATATTTTTACCTGAATATCGATATCGATTTTTAAAACGATACCAAAGACCCATTCTATCAATTAGGTATTGATACCTACATGTTTGGTATCGATACTTTATGTAAAATTACAAGAAAATCAACCAAAAACTTTGTTAAACCCCTTAAAAACTTCAAAACTTATTTCAACATCTTAGGACATACCAAATATGCATTATTACTACTTAGACATCCTCAATTTCAATCCCAATCACTACATTAATGAAATACTTGAGCAATCATAATAATATCAATAACTTAATTTATATATAACCAAAACATTTCATTTTCAAAATACCAAAACAAATAGAGTTTCCAAGCCACATTAAATTCCTACCACAAATGGACACAAATAGTCAACTATGTACATGCCATTTTAATACAAAATAAAATACCTAAGTTGTTACCCTTCAAAATGTGATGTGATTAGAGGTCACTTAACTTGACTTTTGCTCCTCAAAATTGACTGTACCTATGTGTTGAAATAAACGCGTTAAGTCGATGAAGGCTTAGTAAGCATTACAGGAATAATTAATAATTTACTCTTAACATTACACTTAATCAAGAAAATATAAATATTTTTACTCAAATAAATACTTACAAGCAACTTGTCTCAAGCAAAATCCTACTTACCATTAGTAGGTATAATACTCACCTAAAAATCATTATATTGCATTGACATATTCAATTCATATCTCTAGCCCATAGTAGACTACCATAGAACCTATCCGATATACGAAACAAGTACGGAGGTGCATTACTATGCACTAATGAACGGAGAGCACCAAGCTGCTAAACGGAGAGCAAAAACATGCCAAACGAAGAGCACTACATGTGCTAATAACAGAGAGCGCGCTAGAATCCCTTAATGGCATGCCACTAATATCACAAAGGTTCTAACCTATCTACTTGAGCATAACAATCTAATTAAACATCAATACTCACAATTGGTATGACACATACACATATTTACTCACAATTACATCATCATATATTTCTTGCCTATACTTTCTCTACTAATTCCACAACTTCACCATTTAATCACATAGTCAATATTTATAAATATACATATTATATATTACATTACTATCATAAATAATTTCTATACTAAAAAGTATATAATTTTAAAGAGAATAATTTTAATTTTAAACTCTTGTAGTACTTACAACAAAAAGGTGAAGATGGTAATTTCTCTTCTTTTCACTCCTTAGCTTTCTCTTTCCCTTTTCCTTCTTGATTCTTCCCTTTTTTTTTCTTTCTCTTCAATTTGACATAAAGCATATATCACATATAAGTAAAAACTAAAATTAAATGATTTTTCTATGCTAATTTATGAAAATAAATATGTTTGTCATGATAATTTCTTCATCTCTTACCTTAACACTTAAAACCCAAAACCCTAACTCAAGCTTTTCTCTCTTCAACACTTTTATGTGGGTTTTCTCAAGAGGGTAAGGTAACTACTAGCTTCCTTTTATGATTTTCTTAAAGAAATTTCAAAGAAAATGAAAGGGTGGAGCTTGTAGAGATCAACAAAGGTGGAAAGGACACAAAAGAAATTAGAAGAAAAAGTTGGATGGTGGCTTTTGGCAAGAAACGTTTTTGGTGAGTGAAAAAGAATGATTTATTTTCATTCCTTTATTTCTTTTTCTTCACAAATTTTCTACACCACTCATTAAAAATATCACCCCCATTTTTACTCAAAATGGTAAAATTATTTAAAAAGTCCCTAAAACATCCATCATCACACTTTTTACCCATAATCATTACACTTAAAATATTTACCAAGCTATTTACCCTTTTATCCCTCCTTATTCACCTTATCTCGAAGATGACTCATGCCTTACTAATTATGATGTATTTTCTAATTTTTTTATTACTACTAAATACTCTCTAATTTCATACTCAATTTTTCATTTATCTTATTCCAACTACGTGCTCTAATTCTTGACCCGATCCGTTACTGTTCTAATCTCCGGATTAAAACGTTGATGTTACAGTCATGAACCTCAAACATGGAGTGTGGAATGGACATGAAGGATACCCCAAAATAATAAAATTTCACTTTGGTTCCTTAAAATTTAAAATTCAATTTTGGTCCCTCCAAAAGTAGAATGTTTGTAAATTAATCTCTTGAAAAAAAATATAAAATGTTACATTAATACAGTGATAAAATTACATTTTGCACATCATACCCAACTTGCATCTGATGCACCATTGATTCATTCTGCAACTTCCTAAAATCATCTTTCAATCTTGTGATCTCAACCTCCAATTCAAGAACTTGAAGCTCAAGCTATCAAGCCCTCTCCAAATAGGCATATCTGCTAGCTTTAATCTAAGCCACCTTGCCAAATCATTTCCTCCAATCAACAACTCTTCTTTTCTTCTTATTTAAAACTTTAGAGAGCTCTGAAATGGATTGCTTCAACTACCTATTCTCCACCAATAATTTCTCATAAGAAAGCTTCGAGGCTTGGCCTGAAGATGGTTTTCCCTTATTTGAAGGATAGCTCGAAGTTCCTTTTTTTTTCCTCTCAAGGAGAAAGAGTGTGCAATATCCCAGACTTCGCTTAGAGAAATAATTTTAAGAGAAGGCTCTATAAGGACTAAAGCACAAAAAGCATCGATAAGGGTCACACTCTCTACACAATAAGAAGGAAGAAGTTAGAATAATGGAAAATACTTAGGGCTAGTTTAGCATTGCTTTTGAAAAGTGTGGTAGAAAAGTTCTTTTGAGAAGTAGTTTTGAAAAGTTTGGTTAAAGATTTGATTGTTTAGCATTGCTGTCAAAAAGTGCTTTTGAGAAATGAAATGTCTATTTTAAACATGGTATTATAAAGTAATAATTATACATTTAAATGATGTTCAAATTAGTTAATATTATGATATTTTAACAATAATATAAAAATAATTTATTATAACTTAATATATAAAATATTAATTTTAAATATTTTAAAGTAATTAATATTAATTATTTAAAAATTTAATTAAAGAGAGCAAAAAAATTAAAGAAATAAAAAGAAGGAAGGAAGAAATAATTGGTGCTTGTGTAAGGCTAAAAAAGTAATTAAAAATTCTAAAAGCCCATTTAGGCTGCTACTGCTGAAATTTTCAGCTTCTCTAATGGATTTAAAATTCCAGTTAAAAAGTTAAAAAAACCCCAAATGGTGTTTGTTTAGTTAAGCTTAAAGGCAAAAGGACTTATTTGATAAAAATCACATTCTAAAAACGGTGCTAAACAGAGCCTTAGTGCTACAAGCAAAAATTATATTCTCATATATGTACATCAAAAGTTTCTACACAGTTTTTACCAAATTTCTCCTTTCTCCTATGGGTGATGTAATAGGAAACATTGTTTTTAGAATCGGACCAAATTAATACATTCAAAATAAGAGGTTAGATTGCTTGACCTACAAACTGATACAAATACAAGCTAAAAATTGCACTCTTCAAAGGCCATGCATTATGTGACAAAGGGCAAGCATCAAGGTTTGTCACATTTTCATACAAAGCCACTTCTTTTGAAGATACGATTTGAGCTATTTATTTTTAAGATAGAATTTTTTAAAAATATCCAAAGACCACACCTCATTAAACCTTAGTGGCTTTAATCTCAAATAATGGAAACAATCTTGACGAAGCCTCATAAACAAAAGGATGACCCACTTCATGGAAAGGGGAAACCATCCAATTTATTTTCTATAAGAATAGTTTCAGCATGGCTATCATCTCTACCTCGTATTGGAGCATGATCATTCTTCCTCGACCATTGAAACATCCATTGTTCAAAATTTCAAAAAATCTACATCCATTTTGAAGAACAAAGTGACAAAAACGAAAAGATAAAAAAAAGATCAAGAAGAAGAAAAAGTAACTAAAAGTTTTGAATTCACAAAGAAGCCTTATTTACCCTTCAAATGAAACAATTGTGACAAAGAAACATCGTTGTTTTAAAAAATTCAATCAAAGATACATACATGTCTAAAAAATAATTAACATAGAGGTGCAATGATCGGATCATTAATCATGATAATTAGAGAGACTCTTTAGGCCAAAAATTCTAGAGTCTCTTCAAAGGTTCGACTCAACCTATACTACTTTATAACTTTCCTTTCGTCTAAGGAAATTTTTATACCAAGTAAATAAAACCATCACCAAATCACCCAATTTACATTGTCCAACACTTGAAGATAAAATTTGGTGAAGCTCAACCTTGCCAGAAGTTTAGTCTCAACCTCGTAAAACGTTATTGTCACATAAAATGAGCTCATGCAATCCTCAAAAAGATATGTAAGGAAGAGCATCTGCTAGCACTCATCAATCAATCACCTTCTCAAGCATGACATCACTTTGTTTAGTCACTTCACATCTGCTCTAATAATGTTCCTAGCTGATATCTTTCGCCAACGCCAAAGTGGATGAAAGATAGAGAAAATTATTTATTGCATCATCATCTTATAGACACACACTCTCTCAACCTCTTTATATTTTAAACCTCTATCATCAGTGTCTCTCGCTCTATTCACAATGTGAACCACCACTATGGTCTACTCAAATACTTTGGATAACTTAATTGTTACCACAAATTTCATATTTTTTATATACAATACTCTTTACCAAAAACTCATAAAGATCATCTCATTTTAAATTTGTTTTATATACTATCAAATTTAAATTATATTCTAATTTAAATACATATTAAATATTAAATTTAATTATATATTAATTTTAATATTATTTAACAAATAAACAATTCGATTTTCTTGTTTTTTTAATGATAAACAAACTTTTGCTAATAATAAATACCATCGAATATGTTAAAATTAATTAAATTTTTTTATATTTGATAGGGATAATAAGTCCAATTGACATGTTTATTGTGCCTAATTTTGATAAATTCTTGAATAAAATGCCACGAATTTTAAATTTATTATTTAAGTTTTTTATTAGGTGTAAAAACAAACTTGAAAAATAAAATAAAATAACCGAAAATGCGAGCTATCATAAAAGTTTCGACTTGATGGATAATGATTTATTTTTTTTAGAGTTTTATTTGGAAAATTTATTTATAAAAATAAAAGTTTTATTTTTATTAAGATAGTATTTTATCTTTTAAGTTATTTTTATTACTCATAATATTAAATTAAATTAAAGAATTAAAGTAAGGTTAGGGCTTTTTATATATATATATATATATATATGCGTGTTGGCTGTAATTTTGGATTGGAAAATCTTCAATTGAAAATTTCAATTCTTTCCCTGCTCATATTTTGTTTCTTTTCTTTGCTTGCGCAATATTACGCCAGGTCCTTTCAATTAAGTGTTTGGTTGGATCCGTCAAGAAAATAACAATCAAATATAAATGACCCGTGTAGTTGAGTCTTTTAGTTCAAGTTGGATACTTTTAGTTTGCAAGGTTATTAGAGAGTTAAATCGTAGACGCTTGTTTCGTAGTTATTGATTCAGTAAGAGTTAGTTGTTGGGCGTTGCCACAATTAATTTACACACGGAAGAGTTGGTGGTCTAAAACGTCTTCAATTACTATAACTAACTTATCGATTGAAGAAGAAGACTTGTTACCAAAGATCGCTTCGAAATCGAAACCAAAATTGAGCTTGAAACTAAATTATCATCACATTAGTTTATTCAATCTAATTTTATTTCTGTCAATTTTTATTATTATTTCGCTTTATATTATTTCTATTATTTTTGCTTTAATTATATTTAATTTCACACGTCATGGGTACAACAGCTACCTGATGCGCAACTTGATTAAATTGAAATACAATTTTATATATCCTAATTTCTATCAGATTGATTCTACTCCCTATACTGTTATTTATTTATTTATTGTTTAGGCATAAAATATAGATGTACTCAATGAATAAAACTATAAAACTTTTTCGAGATTTTAACTAACATTTTTCCATATATTCTGAACATTGTTATGCTCTAACCTAAAAAAAATTATTATATTAAAATTTATTTGGAATAGTGGTTAGAAATCAGTTATGCCCGAATCTAATAAGTGACTCCAGTGAAAAAGTGGATATTGTTCATCTTAAAGATTCCGGATTCGAGCGCCTGTATGTGCAAGGTGTGTGTGCGTTGTCAAAAAATTAAGAAAATGTGAACTAATATTACCATATAATCACACCACTATATTAAAAAAAAAAAATCAGTCATGCCCTAAAAATATTAATCTTCGTTAAGTCGGTATTTTGGCGTCTGAACTCTGAACTGAGAGGAAAAAACAAAGCCAGCCAGATTAAAGAATCTCCTCTACTATAATTATATCAAGGCAAGTAATTTCTTCATGGATTTATTGTCAACATTTCTCTTATTTTCAAAAAACTTTCTTTGTCTGAGGTTTTTTTTTGTTCAATTTTCTGGTATTCAGGATTGTTATTCGATTCGATAAGTTAAGAGTAAATGGAGGACTGGGGTAAATATTTTTTCTCAATTTCGATAACTTATTGATTGTTCTAGTTGGAATTTGATTGATAACTAATGTTCAAATTTTCTTTTGTATGTTTTATTGTGTATGAACTTCCATGCGGAGGCTTTATTTTGATTAGATTGATTATTGTATGCTTTTTCTTTCGTTTTTTGATGGGGTTGAGGTTTCTCAAAGCCGACTGCCCTGAGTAAGGGTTTATTGGGGAATCGGTTGTGGTGTTGCATGGTGGAAAGGATTAGATTACAGAGAAAACTGGGTGGGTTTTCTTTTTTCAAGCTGGAAGCTTAGCGATTCCAGCAACATGTTGGGAAGCTAGACCGTGCTTTGATTTTAGTGGTTCACAAGTGCTTGTTCTCAAATTAAGCTCAAACCATTGGCTCACGGTTGCCCCATTCTTACCTAGGAGGTTTAAAGTGCAAAGAGTTCCACACTACCTTAAAGCAACTTCACTTCAATATATCTTTCATCTGCAAGTTGTTAATTAGTACTAGAACTATGATATATTTTAGTAATTCCAGATCCTTAATTGAAGGACCTATCATACAATGTCCTTTTTATTTTGATCTGCTGCTTGTCCTCTTTTTAATTTTTTTTTCCCACTCATGAATGTTATTGTTGCAGAGGATGAGGTTCCACCTTTCCCTGAAAAGAAGCTGCCTAAAAGCAAATGGGATGATGAAGATGTTGATGATAATGATGTTAAGGAATCATGGGAGGATGAGGATGAAGATGAACCTCCTCAGGTATGATGACTTCCTTATTACTAGGTCTTAGATCAGTTTAATAGTATTTACTGCAAGGGCTTTTTTCTGAATATCATTAGTTATGTTGTTTTAAAATCTATATGATGCAAAATAACAAGTTTCTACCACCTAAGCATAGGCCAGAAGATCTGGTTACAAGTGTCTATTGTTAGTGTATTGGTCCGCTAATGTAATTTTAAAAGTTATAAGCTCTTTTTTATTACAAGTTATATTCTAAATTTGGTTTTCATGAATTTATCTCAGGGATTGTTGGATAGATACATATTAGGATAAATACTGTAGTAGGATCTGGTCTTAAGTTACCAACCAAAATTGAATTTTGGATTTGATGTTGTAAAATTTTTTATGATGAACGTCAATCATTTCTTGAGCTTGTAAGAATTCCTTCTCGTGGCTCATTATTGTCCTGTCTGCATCTTAAGTAATCTGATTGATGATGTAGAGTGATAGGATTTGTCACATTGTGGAACTTGAATCCTGGAATTGCTTGATGACGTTCAGTTTCATTCCATCAACGATCCTTGTTTTCATGTTGCTTTGTGTTTCTGTTCTTCTAGCTAGCCTAGCTGGAGGGATATATAGATTTAAAGAATTACACAAGTAAAATTTAAATTTTTCACATAGAGGAACCACCCAGGTCTTGATCTATGTATAGAAGATTTCCTGGGGTGATGGAGTGACTGTAACGTGAATGAATAGCTCCTTATCCTATAAAGAGAGCACATTAAAGCTTACAGTTATCATCTCTCTTCCCTTGGTCAGTGAACTGTCAATTATGTCATGAATAGTCTCAAAAGCAGTTAGTCTATCAATCTGTAGTTGAATATTCAGGTATTGTGCTAGTAGTGTCTGTTTTAGTGGGCACTGGGCATACAACAGACTTGGTGCACATGATCAGTCTAGGAAGATCTTAAGACTAACTAGAGAAACAAGGCAACCAGTTCTATTGAGAGAGAGGGTGCAATGGCCGATGGGCATCAAATATTCGATTCTATTTCGTGCCTGTTGCAGTGTGTGATAACAAAATTCTTTTGTTGAGACAGGAATGCTATTTTCTTGATCTACCTGAAAATATGAAATAAAAAAAAAAGAACTTGAACAAAAGGATACTTCCTTCAATGCTTACCATTTGGAGCTAGAATAAAGTAGATGAGAGTGTTTCCTAGGGTGTTAGTCTGCTAAACATATATGCTTTTGAGTACTTGCATATCAATTTCTAGGAGGCTAATTTGAATGTCACCTTCAACATGGTTGATTACCTTTCCCTTTGAATAAACTAAAGGAGAAAGAGTACGAACTACATTAATGTGAACATAGACAGTACTGTAGTGTTTTTGCGGAAGACATTTGTTTTGTTCTCATTAGCAAAAAATTCTTGTTACATATCTAAGTTGTTACATAGCTGTTTGCTATGGTCATTCAATGCAAAAAATGTTACTATAGACTATTTATTTGTGTTGAATACCTGATGATAGAGCAAAACTATTTGCTTATGCTCATGTGTTGTTTTCTTAATTGTTACCAGCAACCTGTAGCAAAAGCTCCTGAAGAGAAGGCCCCTAAGAAGCCTGCATCAAAAACTACTGAAAAGAAAGGGAAATCTATTGAAATAGCTAAACAAGAGCCCCTTGATCCTGTGGCTGAGAAACTTCGCCAACAAAGGTAGAATTTAGTATTTAGCACTTCTAGCTTCTGGAGTGATGACACTGAGAAACTTCCTCAGTCAATTACAGTGGATGTTACTGCATATAAGCTTTGCTAGAACTAAGCTCATCTAAGTTAAGAGCTAATGCTTTTTGGCTCCTTTAAGCATTCAGCTGATCTGCATACTCGGGTCTCAAAATTTGAGGCAGTCACTTTACTCTGTATATGTCTTGAAAGTTGATGTTTTTCTTATATTTGATGATTTACTCTGGCATTTGCTATATCACAGGCTTGTGGAGGAAGCTGATTACAAGTCCACTGCCGAACTTTTTGCCAAGAAAGGCGATGAAAAGACTCTTGATAATTTTATTCCCAAATCTGAAAGTGACTTTTTAGAATATGCCGAACTTATTTCTCATAAGCTTCGCCCATATGAGGTGAGTTTAATTATCTTCCTTTTCCTGTCTTGGTTCTGTATTGATGAAGTTCTTAAGTTGCCCAGATACATCCTTTTGATGCAGAAAAGTTTCCATTATATTGCACTCCTCAAGGCAGTGATTAGATTATCAGTGACTTCTTTGAAAGCAGCTGATACTAAAGATATAGCATCTTCAATCACAGCAATTGCAAATGAAAAGCTAAAAGTGGAGAAAGAAACCACAAGTAAAAAGAAGACAGGTAACACATATGTAGCTCTTTTTCCATTTTTGTGTTTCACATTGTGTACTTGGTCAAAATAGAAACTAAAAATACATGGTGGTTCACTATTTCACCTAATTAAAAATACATGGTGATTCACTATTTCACTTAATTGATGATTTTAAATCAATCGTGGGTAGAAAATGGCATTGAGTAGAATTAGGTACATTTGTAATTGTTCATTATACTTAGGTTAAAATATGCTCCAAGTCCTTGTACTTCTCGTGCATTTGGAATTTAGTCTATCTACTTTTATTTTCAAGAATTTAGTCCCTCTACTTTTCAAATTTCAACGTTTAGGTCCATCACATAACATCATTAAAATTATTCTATTAAATTCACTAGCGTGACATTTTGAAATAAACAATTTCTCACTTGGTACCCATGTAACAAGAAAAATGATGTTGTAATGAACTTGAATCTAAAAGAAGAATTTTAACGGTATTAACAATTGGATCTACATTTTTAAATCCAAAAAGTATAGAGATTAAGTTCCTTGAAATAGAAGTAGGGGAATTAAATTCGAAATATATGAAAAGTACAGGGACCTAAAGCATATTTCAACCTTATACTTGTAGTGAGCATCATACACATATATTTAAAGTAGCAAATTTATTATATTGTTCACGTTCCTCCACATGATGACAAATCACTCCAGTTCAGCAGAAAGGATGTTCTAGAAATTTACAGGGGCTAAGTCTGTAAATCTCTGTTCCTTGGAATCCTTAGCCTCGGGCAGTTAGGCGCTTAGGCTTGACCTCTGATGGTTCCTCTTATAACCTTGGATTTCACTTTGTTTCAGAGTACGACTTACTGGAACCTTTGTAATACTCTAACTGCTTATTTGACAATTTCTTTTAGGTGGCAAGAAAAAGCAGCTCCATGTTGATAAACCAGATGATGATTTGGTTGTTAATGCATATGATGATATGGACGAGTATGACTTTATGTGATTCATTTTGGGGCATATACCACCTTGTTCTAGTGTTTGCATAGGGGTCCTGTGTTTACTGCAGCAGCAATGTAGAGGCAGATCCGACGGCTCTTCTTTTTTTGTCTTCCAATTCGGGGAAAATTTAGTTGTCTGGTTAAAACATCCATAATATGGGGGATATTATTGTTACATGAACCATGCAAAAATCTTCTAGATGGTTTTGGGCAGTTTTGTTGTTTTTTACCTAAAAAATATTCATATGATGTTTTGGCAGAAAGTTGATTAGTGTTTTCATTGTAAGAATATACAATTAACTCTATTTGTTTGTGAATTATAAGAACCAGTTGTTTCGCATGATTTTAATCAGATTGTTTCTGGTATACAAGCATGGAAGAACACATAAAACTGGGGTCAAATTCTGCTATTAGACCCTATACTTTGTGTAAATTGTGGGTTTAGTACTTGTACTTTAATTTGATCAATTTTAATTCTTGTACTTTTGAAATTTTAATTTTGATCCAATAGTAAATAGTTTAATAATCTATATGATTAAATTATGTCATTAATCTTGTATTATGTGTAAAGTAAAAAATCCAAATAACATGGTATGCTCTTTCTTGTGGTGTAATCTTAGCATAATAGATAATATTAATCTCCATAACATAGCATGCTCTTTCTTGTGGTGTAATCTTAGCATAAACATAGATAAAAAAATCTCCATGACATGGCATGTTCTTTCTTGTGGTCTAATCTTAGCATAAACACAGATAGATAAAACAATCTCATAGAAATATTAAGTGTTATCAATCCCTTTAGAGTTTGAGAAATTTACCCAGATTCCTGTTTTCATTTTTTTTTCCTCTAAAAAAGCTTTATAAATTAGCAAATGGCATTTGTAACAGTGCATATATAATCAGTCATTCCAATAAAGACAAGGGGAAACTCTGGGTCTCAAGAGGTTGTTTTGTGCCATTATTTGTTCTTTGCGTTTGTAATAACACAACTATATGATGCTCTACTTCACTGGCAATCCTCGCGTCATTGGAAACTCAACCCTAAAATAAATGACAATCAAAGCAAACAAATTTCAAAGCCAAGGCATCCCTAGTACTTCAACCTATATATACAACCCCTTGTTGCACAAGTGGCAACCACCTCTACAAATTTACCCCAAATCTCCATTTCTCTGATATATACAAACCTACAATGGGTGTGAGCAGTTACAGTGACGAGTACAGTTCCACAATCCCTCCAGCCAGGCTCTTCAAAGCCTTGATTCTTGACTCTCACAATCTCATCCCCAAACTCATGCCATTGGCTATTCAAAGCATTGAAATTAGTGGTGATGGAGGAGCTGGCACCATCAGGCAGATCAACTTTGCTGAAGGTGACTGAACTTGCTGTCCATAGTAATATCACTTTGGGTTTGATTAACTAACACTGATTAAGGATAATACGATGCAGGTAGCCAAGTTAAGTTCATCAAGAACCGGGTGGATGAGCTTGATGAGAAGAATTTTTGGTTCAAATACAGTTTGATTGAAGGTGATGGAATGATGGAGAAGGTTGAAAAGATTACCTATGAAGTTAAATTTGAGAGGACTGCAGATGGTGGAAGCACGAACAAGATGACAAGCACATATTACACAAAGGGTGATTTTGTGCTAACCGAAGAGGAAATCAAGGCAGGCAAAGAGAAGGCCTTGGGTATGTACAAAGTAGTGGAAGCCTATCTTCTTCAGAACCCTGGTGCTTATGCTTAATTGATGGTATTGGGGGATGGAGGTGAGAGTAGTTGGATGTTTGGGTGTGTTTAATTAAAAGACTCTTAATTAGCTTTAAGCGTGAGTGTGGGTACAATTGCCTTAATAAGGATTGGAATTCATCCAACTGTTAATGTTAATGTACAAGGGAGTCAAGGATGACTTGCCTTTATTTGGAACTAAAACTTGGAGAAACTATTGCAATCAAATCCATATAAACTTAGGCAAAATATGTATATAAATATAAAAAGCTTTATTTGGAAGTCCTAAGGAGATTTGGAAACCAATGAATTAACAACCCTTTTAAATGGTTTTAATTTCTCTTCCAAGAAAAAAAAATTGGCAATAAAAAGCTTGAAGTCATACAATCTAAAAAGATTATTAAAATTCTTCTAAAAGAAAATTGAAGAGAAATTCTTGAAAAGAAAAATTCAAAGAGCATTTTATTAATTTAGAGAGAAAAGTTATTGAATGAATTGATGAATTGCGTACAATGGGGAGATCTTTATATAAGCTGGCTAAGTACATCTTAATAAAACTCTAAGTATACTGAAACTCTAATTAATCTAAACAAGAAGCAGTTTTAAACTAAACTTTATTGTTGACATAAAAATTTTAAAAAAATTCAAAATTCAAAATTCAAAATAAATAATAAAATAAAATAAAACTTAATAAATACAATATTGAGTTCATATATAATAAAAATTAAGCATAAAACTCAAATCCAGTATGATTTAAACTCGAATTAAAAGTCTGAACTCTCGAACTCAAAATCGAGTGGTTCAAAGTGTGTTTCGAAGATAAGAGAGATTTTCGAATGCTATGAAGACAACTCAACACAGATATGCCTAGATCCCATCCAAAAAATCGTTACAAATTGATTGAGTTTCTAAACTTGAAAATTGACAGTTTTGATGAATAAAATTTAATAAATTTCACTTTTTTAGATAATGAAAACATAATAATTTAAATAAAATTTATTATTATATAAATTTATTTAATAAAAAGTTTTTTAATAAAATAATTTTTTACTTGTAAATAAGATAATCTTTTTCATCAAATAAATTTATTTAATTAAATATTTTATTAAAATTAAAATTTGTATTTATAAATTTGATAAATCTTATAAAGAATATAAAGAATAGTTAAATCACTATTTGAGGCCTGAACTTGATAACTTTTCTCACATTGAGGTCTGAATTTTTTTTTTTGTCCATATTAGATCCTAAAATTAGCAATTGTTTCCACATTGAGGCCTAAATTGGGTCCAATGCTTTAGGCGACGTATTTTCGTCTATATTCATTTGCATTTTTCAAACAAATTGGTCTAATAATAATATTCATTAATTACATTAATACCCTTAGTATATTGTCATCAAAGTTTTTTCATGCAAAGTAAAATAAAAGCAAATATTGGCTTACTGATTATCTAATATTTAAACTAATACTAAGTGGTATTATATAGTCGGATCGTAATACAAAAAGACATCTTATATTAGTAGACGTACTTAAATATGTCCTTAGTTTAATTAGAAATGAGCAGTCCGATTAAAAGTAGGGAGATGTTTTGTCTTGAGCATTGGAGTGAATGACTCCCAAAAGATAGAGACATAGATGTGACTAACTAGTCTAACAGAACATCGGAGAGGAACCAAGTAAAATAGATTCTAAATTCGTTCATGAATTTATTCACTTGTGATATTCATAGTGTGGCATACCTTAGTCCTGAATGGACGATAGACCATGTATGTGTGACTCGTATACTTTGATGTAAGTAAAAGTCTAAGTTCAAATAGATAATGAACCAAAAGTTGGTTCTTTGGGTACACGACTTCTGTAGTATGTAGTACCATTCACAATAATGGAATTCATAGCTCAACTAATGGGTGAATGATATCCTTTTATCGGTATTACATGATAAATGAAAAGTAAATGCGACCACTGGTCATTTGTCTTTGTGATAAACAGTTTAATTACTATTTGATAGTGATTGATTTTCATAAAAGAAGATATAATAGTTACCATGAAATAAAATAAGATTATATTGAGAGAACGGATTTATCTCAAAGAGATTAAGGATATCCTATGAGAGTAATACACTTATGACAAGGTGATTAGACGAGCACTAATTGAGTAGCTTTTGTAATGGTATATAACTAGGGAGAGCTCGGTCACGATAGTATAGTGGAATAACTCCATGACTAAAGAAGTTTATAATTAATAAACAAAAAATTGAAACTTAATTATAAATTATTTGAGCCCTAATTATATAGAAAAGTCCAACAAGCCCCTCCTCTAGCTTGTTAAAACTATAAATAAATTGCACGTAAAACTAAATAAATATAAATGAATGAAAATGATGAAATTAGAGAAATGAGTCACATTCACAAATGGATGCGTTTTCTTATTGAGTATAGAAATGACTTGAGAATAATTAATTTAAGGTTTTTGAGTTATTATTTAATTAAATAATTGAAGTTCAAAAATAAAATAAAATTAATTAGTCATTGTGAATCCGTTGAATATAGAAATTATATTTATTTCCTTATAAAAATTTTTACGGTAAAGTTGTCATGATTTTAACGGAATTAGAATTGAGTTGAGAGAATTATTTAATTAGAAAATTAATTTATCTAATTAAATTAATTAATTAAATAATATTTATTTTAGGAAATAAAAAACATGTATTGGGTTGAATTAAATTATAAAGTGTTAAATTAAAAGTCTACGAATCACATATAATTAGACCTAATATAAGGGAGACCCAATGCCTCTCATCATCTATTCTACTTAAGAGTAGAATCTTGTTTTCTATTAAATAAAAATTATTTGTGTTTTACTAATTCAAGTATAATTTTTTTATCTCTCCCTATAATAAATGACACTAGTAGAATTATTTACACAACTTTTGATATATTGTTATTATGCTAGAAAGTAGTGATCATTTATTTTCTAAGAATATTTTTTTTTGGGGAATTAAAATTCTATCGGTTTTTATTGAAAGAGAATTATTTTCCTACTAAATTTAATAAATTGTTTTTGGTTCTATTTTTTATTCATGATTGTTTGAACTTACACTCGAAACAATTCGTAATACGAGAATAGTAAAAAAAGTCATTCGGTTGAAAGTCAGTAACGTTTAAGATTTGTCTCGCTCAAAGAAAAAATACTTTTCAAGAAAAAAAATTACAATAAATATCACAAATCAATTTAGTTTTCAAAATTTTAATTTTCCGTTGTGACTAAAAATTGTTTTTCTAAACTGGTTTTTTTCAATAGCCTGAACTAAGTAACTGTTCACATATTAGGGCTTGAAATTTTTTTTTTTTATCTAAGTTACTCCTTGAACTAGGCAATTGTTCTCACATTGTGGTCTGAACATTAGGTTTTTAATGACTAAGACGAAAAAAAAAATTCAAACCTTAATGTAGAAACAATTGTCAAACTTAGGGCTTAACTTGGATAAAAAAAAGTTCAAGCCCCAATGTGGGAACAATTACCAAATTTAGTGTCTATCTTGAACAAAAAACTTCAAGCCTTAATACAGAAAAAATCTTCAAATTCAAACATCAAAATGTTATTTAACCCTAAATAGAACACTTAGATCCTAGATTAGGCATAATGACTTTTTTTATTCTTTAACTTTACAAAAAAAATCATTTTAGTATTTTATTTAATTTTTCGACTCTTTTAGTTTTTGATTTTTTTTGTCAAATAACTAAAAATTGATGAAAATATTAACGTTTGTTAACTTTGCTGATGTAACATACACATAAATTGTTGTATGGATGACATGTTAGCATTTGATTTTTTTTAAATTTAAAACTATTTTTTATATTTTTTTAATAATTTTAATGATTTTTAATTTTAAAAATAATTTTTATTTTTATTTTGAATTTGAAATTTTAAAATTTTAAAAATTAATTAAATATTGGCATGTGATCCACATGATAATCCATGTGTATGCCATGTGGAAAAAAATTAAAACAATATTAATTTTTTTATCTATTTTGAATTGATTTGACAAAAAAACATAAAATTAAGGGTTAAAAAATAAAAAATTAAATAGAGAGCTAAATTATTTTTTAAAAGGTTTGTGATTGAAATAAGCTATTATGCTATAGATTATTGATTTTTTTATGACTCAGTCCCTAAATTAAAACCAGGTATAGAATCTTGTTCGTTCATACGCTCCAGCATCTCCATTATCTCATTCAAAAAGCATATATAATCTCCTCCATGTTTCTTCACTTCCCCGCGCCTCCGCCTCCGCCTCCGCCTCATGGTGCCCAAGTTTGAGGTACGTGTCTGTTGCATATCAACCAAACATCATCTATACTGCAACAATCTCAACTAATCCATCCCTTTTATTCTCAATTACTATTGCAGAGGCCTCCAGTCACCCAAATCAATGTCCGAATGGACTGCAATGGATGTGTTCACAAGATCAAGAAAGCGCTACATGGCATTCATGGTGATTATAAGCATTTAATAAGGCTTAATTTCTATACATTTTGTTTCTTCTAGTTTCCAGAGACATTGCTTGAAGCTTTCATTCATGTCTTTCCTCAGGTATATATCATGTTAATCCTGATATTGCTCAGCAGAAGTTGACTGTAATAGGAACGGCGGATCCAGAAATAATAGTTAAGGCAATTAGGAAAACTAGGAAGATGGCAACTATCTGTTCTTATTTAGAGCCAACAAAACCACCGCCTGAAGTTGGTTCAGCAGCTCCGGACGGAGAAAATCCGCCACCACCTGAAGAGCAACCAAAAGATGAACTGCCACCGGAGAATCCACAATCGGAGCTGGCGGAAACTGATGTCAATGCCAACCAGAAACCACCACCGCAACCTTCTCCACCGAAAGATGTCGATCATAGCTATGGAGGGCCCTGGAGCAAACACCATAATAGCCAAAATTTCCAGCATGAATTACCACCTCAACCTGCTGCCTTTGTAACTCACTGCTACAACAAATACATGCCATCACCCTATGTGACAGAATACCAATATGTTCATTCACCACCACGGTACATGCAGTATAGTAGGGTTGGTCACTGCAATGATGACTATCACAGTTATTACATCAATGGCAGCAACACCGATGATAATGGCAATGGAAGTATTGCATCTCTGTTTAGTGATGACAACCCCAACGCTTGTACAATAATGTAGATACATAGTTTATATAAGATTCTATGCTTCCAAGTGTTGGAAGAATGGATTCTGCAATTCAATTGTGGGAAAGGTATTATGTGCAATAAGGGCCATTTCTTGTAAACCAAGAATGTGCTGAAGATACTGTTATATTTTAATTCAACAAATCAAACTTTTCTGGCAGCCAACCATCCAGTTTGCCAGGGGATTCACATTCTTTATATGAACAATGAACACATGTTGTTGAATGATTTTGAGGAAATTAATATTATACACTATTAGAAATTATATTTATGTAGAAATTATGTATTTAAGAACACAAATTTATGTTTGAAAATAATAATAAAAATTAAAGTACACTCTAATAATGTAATATGAAAGGATATTTTTATAATTTCTTTAATCGAGTTGATTTTATTATAGACATGTGACATTAGCTCAGTAATAAAGTATACCTAAAAAAGTTAAAATATATAATAAGTTCAAAATAAAGCTTTAGTTACTTTTTTTTTCTTCGAACAATCTCTTTTTGACATCATGTTTAGAATTATCTATAAACCCATAAATAAAAAGAAATGGGCTTCAACGCACTCGAACCCACATCCTCTTGCATTGATAATAATACTTATATCAATCGAAATAAAATTTAATTTTACGAATAACTACTGCACATGAATAAAATATTAATGTAACAATTTTTATTCGTTATAAAAAAATTAATCTAAATTCTAACCACCTGAATAAAGTTATTTTAACCTATCAATTTTAAAATATATTGAAATTTAGCATTGACAATTTCTCAAGAACATTATATGTATTTTGCATGATTTTAGCCCCAACAAGTTTTCTTTTCTTTTCTTTTTCATTTTTTATTTACTTTTTGATGACGTAAACAATTTTAAAAATTGAGGTTGTCAGATTGAATTCTAATAATTGAAACTAAAATTCGACATTCAAGCCATGACATACTGTGACTGTTAATCAAATATATAAAATAAAGTTGATTTTATTTAGAAGGAGACAAAAAGAATAAAGATGGTCCTTTATAAGATAAGGATTGATGATTTCAGAATGCAAATTATGAGTTCATTTTCCAAATATATAAGAATATATTTGTATATGATAATAGGGAAAAACTATCTCTAATTGAATGACTAAAACCAATTTATTCAAACAAAATGACCCTTTCGAGTATCTTTTTATCTACCAATTCAAACCAAATGATAATAAAGATTTTACAGTGAGAATGTACTTGCAACAAGACTATGAACATGAGAAGAAAAGAATTCAATAAACAGCAATTCTAAAAAGTGCTCAATAATCCCTTTTTTTTTTTTTGTACCAGCACTACCAAAAATTTGCTTACACAAGAATGAAGAAATGGAGCTGTACAAACAATCTGCAGGCTTGCAACATGCCCAAAATGTCAACATGAATGGGTGAAGAAACAGGTATTCTAGGCATGAGTTTTATTCCAAAGAATCTGATCTATTCTCGAGACGGTAAAGAGTAGAAATTTCTGAAATTTTATGTGCTTTTTCTCTAGTAGGAAAAGATTGCATCATAAGACTGCAGCTCTTCCATTAGGCTTCAGGAGGGAAAAGCATGATGGAGAAGCATCTGGGTTGTTTAGTTCAGGACATGGTTCGGGGAAGACAGACTCTGAAAAGCCTGAAACATATGAACATTGCCAAGGGCTGGATGAGGCAGAGTTGATTGATAAGGAAACATTGGATAGACAAATAGAGGTGAAGGGAGATTCTTCAATTCCTGTGAAGTTTCCAGCCATACTGATGTTTGTTCCTATAATATTCTGGATGGTGATTTTTGCTACTAGTGGAAGAGCATCAGGATTGAACTTGTTGTCCGGATGGGATCCAAAATGCCCATTGGCACTAAATGCCGTTTTAATGTTTAGCATGTCAACATCTGATATAGCAATCTCTTTAATATAACCACCCCTACCCTTTGTTGTTCTAAATTCAATACCAGTTAATGACTCATAGAGGTGGAGCTGCTGCACTTGGACGTCCGAAATGCCACCGGACATTTGACTACCAAAGGCAAGAGAAGAGCCTGAGAATGACTGAAGTTGGACCCTCCTGATATGGACATTTGCGGTAGGTCTGCCATAAGCAATACCATATTTATCCCAGCCACTCTTGAGGGCAATTGCATCATGACCCATACTAATGCTGCAGTCCTCAATGCAAACATTATCCGAAGAATCTGAAATTAGAATGATAAGAAAAGAAAAAGATTGCACAAACATTAGAGGTATGTAAAGCAAAGAACTCGATTTAAAAAAGGTTATTACATATATGAAGTATCAACAAATATATTATATCTCCGTTGTATGAATATGGCCACTCGCCAACTACTACCAAGTACTAATTTCAAGGTAGCTAGTAACAGTAAACATACCATTTCCTGATGCATTTGACTGAAAAGCGAAATTAAACATCTCTTTTTGTTTCCATTTTTTTTGAAGAGAGGTAATGTAATAGAAATATGATTTTGAAAATAGGCATATCTTAAAACAACTTAAGTTCTCAATATGAAAAAATATATATATTGGAGATCACAAACCTGGCACTATACCAGCAGTATATGCTGATCCTGGTGGAGCATAGGCCGTTATGTTATGAATGTGCACATGGCTGCATAACATCCAAGTAGATAAAATTTAACTTTCTTGAATGGGCAACGGATCAAATAGAAGTTCTAAAGCAATCAGAAAGGTATTTAAACTAACCTGCAATAGACTGGATGAATGTTATATGCAGGGGCATTAAGGAAAGTAATGTTCGAAACAAGTATAGATTCAGAAGACACAAATTCCACAAGGTGAGGGCAACTGTAGTTTAAAGAATGAGATGTGAACCATTCCCACCAAACTGAGCCCTGTCCATCTATAGTTCCATTATCACCTAGTGCAACAAGCAAGTGTGAGTTCATCTGAAACTCAACCAAGATTTTAATGAATACAGTTAGGAGACAATCGTACCGGTTATTACGACATCACGCAACATATACCCATTTACCAAACTTCGATATCTCTTTCCAGGAAGTTTAGTTCCTGGGCCATAAGATGGTAAAGGTTCAACAATGTCCCAGTGAGATGGATCCTTCAAAGCCAAAAATTGTTCTTAGTAATAAGTTGGTTTCTATTGGAGAATCATGCCTTAAAACAAGATGGAAAACAAAAATACCTGAGATCCAAGAATCACTGCACCCTTTTCCAAGAAGAGAGTGAGATGGCTTGTAAGATTGAAACTTCCGGTAAGCCATCTTCCCGGCGGCACATAAAGTTGTGCCCCACCTTTGTCAGCAAAAGACTTAAGATAGAAAATGGCATTTTGAAAGGCAATGGTATTCAAGGTTTTGCCATCTCCAACAGCACCAAATTCCAATATGGATACAGTATGCGGTCTTGAGCCCAATGTTAGATTAACATCACACAGCCCATTGCTTTCTTCTCCATGAATTTTGATTGCATTGCACAATGCCAGCAGCAACAGCAATGCCACCTGAGGCACAATGTTAAAATTCAGACACTAATGGAGATAACTGATTTAGAAAGAAGAGAGGAATATGCAGTTAAAAAGGGGGGATTTTCACATCAAGGATACAAGACAAGAACAAAGAGAATCAAACCCTTAATAGCTTAAAAAAGCTTGAGTACATATCAAAATTTATGAGTAGCAAACAGTATCAAAACTTAAGTACAAACATGTCAAAAAGGATACAAAGGGTAGCAACAAAAGGTAGCTATGCCTTGTAATGCTGTAAGGCCAAAAAGAGGAAACATCTAGCCAGTTTGTCTAAACAAAGAAAAATGCAAACTTTGGACATATTATATCAAATATGATGAATTAAGGATGGGTGATTGTCCAAATCAAATCTAGTTTATTGAGGAGTCAAATGACTAGGAAACTGAAATAAAGGAATTACAGAGGCATTAAAGCAAATACATAAATTGCAAAAAAAAAAAAAAAAAGAGAAACTATTGAACCGTTTCAATGTTAAAAGAATGATTTTTATAACTCCAAAACCAAGGAAGATGGAGAAGTTAAAAAGTTTGAGATTCCAATCAAACCAAAAGTCTGGGGTTGTAATATCAACTAAAATTCCACAAATTCAACAACAGAACACAAAACAACAAGTAAAATGAAAGCAAATGAATATGGGAAACTATTGAATATGTTTACCACCATATCCACTTAGGAAAAATCCCAGAAAAGTTGTCAGTTTTATTAATCTTCAACAAATCTTCAAATCTTTCAGATTTTCAATCCAAAGAAAAGAAAACAAATCTCAGTTAAAAGAAACGTACTTACTGGCATCTTCATATGTCAACGGACTCAGTTAAACTGAGCTGAGAGATACAAAGCAGTGAAGAAGAAGAAAAGCTGATACGGTTCGAACAAACGGTAGAAATAAAACAAAACTAGAAGAAGAAAAAGAAGCACCGCAAAAACAGGCAGCTTTCTGTAAGCATGTGAATTATTATGAGCATTAATCATATATAAAAGACACAAAAATTTTAGTATTTTTCTTTCTTTTATTTGGACTGAGAAAACGGTTTTAAGTAATATATATATATATATATATATATATGACAGCTTTGTTTTTTATTTATTTTCCCAATTTCCATGCATATGAGCAGTGTAACCAAGAGAATAATTGTAATAAATTAGCATCAATTGCACTAATAATATGATTAATAACGTCTCTCGCCGACAATTTTGTTTGATATGACCCCTCTCACTCCAGTGAACCATACAGTAACACAAGTGTTGTGCTGTGATTTCTTGCATTTGTTAAGAATAGTAGTAGGAGGAAAACATAACAAAAGTGGGAAGCGATTGGGTAGATTTTGAGATTTATTTCGAGACATAAGTTAAAGTTAAGAGGTGGGTTTTGTCAGTATGTTGGGGAAGATAATGACCCAGGTCGACACGTAAGAGGGGTAGGATGGAAAATGTGTGCAACAACAGGTGAGAGAATCCATGGGGGATTGAGACCGCATGTGGGTTGACAGGGTAGAGAGGGGTAAAGTAGGTCCCATGTTCAATCATGGCGAAAATGCTAGCCTGGACTCAATCACTTGACAGAACATACCACACCACAACACAACACATTAAAGATAAATTTTCTTTTTTCTAAAAACTTAAAACCCTCCATTTTTGAGCGTCAGTCAAGCTGTGATTTCGGGTCCAGTTCTTACCAATTAGAGTAACACTGACAATATGGCAGCTTTCATTTATATCAAACAAAAAGAAAAAAAGGATTTTTTTTTTTAATAATAGTTCAGGTTTTTAGTTTGAGAAAGTGGTGAAGAATAATTGGAAAAATGGAATCTTTTAGGCGGTGTTGAAGTTTTCTTTAAAATGTTAAATGAAATTCTGGAAATTTAATCTACTAATTAAGATTAGCCCACCAAAGAAGAAAAGGCAAAATATATGGTCAGCTTGCTATATTATATTCAGCTTCTGCTCTGTCAATATGAGAATTGGTGAGTAAGAAAATGGTAAATATATGAACAAGAAACCATGTTTTATACATGTATTTGACTGCCTGGGGAATGATGGGTAATATCTCTTAAATAATATTGCAGAGAAGGGAAATTACAGGTTATGAGAAAATAATGAAGGAGACACAGTGGGAACATGTTATAGGAAAGTGTGGATACATATCTCATAAGCAGGAATGGGATTTTTCTGGTTTAGGGCACATAGAGAAGAATCAAAATTTATGAGAGTGTAAGTTCGTGAAGCTCATTAAATGTAGGATTTGTTTGGGTGATTGGTGGAAGGATGGATAAGAAGGAGAGTCTAACGACCCACCGTGATTGGGACATTTCTTCAACATCATCACACGTAACAAAAGGCATAATGAGCTATTCCACATTCAATTTTATAAAAAAAATTTATTTATTTTATTTATTTATTTTTTTCTCTCTTTTAATTTTTAAACTTACATTAATTTTTTAAATCACACTCAAAATAAATAAAAAAATTTAGTTTTATTGACGTGACAGCACGTCAATAATTAATTAAATTTTTATTTTTTTTACATTTTTATAATTTTATGCTTTTTAAATAATGTTAATAATTTATTTTATAATTTTTACATTTTTTAAATTTTTAAATATTAAAATTTTAATTGATAACATGGTATCCACTTGTATGTCACACCATTAAGTTAGCATATGTTAATTTTTCTATATATTTTTTAGTGATTTGACAATGATAAAAAAATAAAAAATTAAATGAAATACTAAAATGAATTCTTTTATAAAATTAAAGGGCCAAATAAGTCATTATGACATACATCTTCCAATCACAAAACTTTGAACACTAAGCCAATGTTAGAAGAAGTTTCCTTTTTAAGAAGTTAAACTTGAATAAATCTTATCACATGCGTATACATGTGGAAATCACAAATGTAGAATATAAATGTATATTTAAAAATAATATACAAAAATATAACGAAATTTGGGGTTTGAAATTAATTAATCATAATAGCACATGAAATAAGTACGATGTTAAAATTAAAAAAAAGTAGGTTAAAATTGTTTACCATAATATTGTTATCAATCTTGAGTCGATGTCGAGTTAACTTGCGACACTAGTTCAATCAAATATATTAATATATGTACAATTGATAGAGATAATAAAATGTGCATAGTAAAAATTGAAATATACAGAAATATCAAAATAAAGTTTTAATTTAACGATAAATTAAAAGTTTTGTTAACCCAATTATATTTTGAGTTCAAATCTCATCATATGCATTTTTATTTGTTTTTTAAATAAAAAGACTAAATTACCCTTGAATAATCTAACTTATTTTGATTATGAAAGAGCGTTTTTGTAATTTTCCCTAATTGAGTTTATGCTTCGATTGAGAGTTACACCAACTCAGTAAAACACTTAATAAATAGTATATGTATACACAATGATGGTAATAAAGTGTGCATAATAAAAATTGAAATATTTAAAATTATTAAAATAAAATTTTAGTTGAGGTTCAAATCCGACCATATATATTTTTTTCATTGGTTTTTAAATAAAAGACTAAATTACACTCGAATAATAAAAATTAATTTTAATTACAGAAGAATGTTTTCGTAATTTTCCTAACTGAGTTGGTGACCCGATTGAGGGTGACACCAACTCATAAAACACTTTAAATAGTATAATTATACAACTGTTTGAGATAATAAATTATGCACATTCAAATAAAAATGTATAAAATTTATTAAAATGAAACTTTGGTTGAGTGGTAAATTTACTATTTCAATTGGTGTTGGTTCAAATACTACCAAATGTATATTTTTATTGTTTTTTTAAATGAAAAAATAAATTATCCTCGATTAGTATAACTTATTTTAATTACGAAAAAACATTTTCGTAATTCTCCTTATCGAATTGGTAATCAAGTTGGGGGTGACACCAACTCAGTGAAACACTTAATAATTAGTACATATATACAATTGATGGGATAATAAATTGTGCATATTAAAATAAAAATGTACAAAATTCATCAGAATGAAACTTTGGTTGAGTGGTAAATTTAAGAATTTACAAAACTAATTAGTGTCGTTTAAAATCTCACCAAATGCATATTTTTATTGATTTTTGTTAAAATTAAAAGACTAAAAATAACCTCAAATAATATAATTTACTTTAATTACAGAAAGGTGTTTCCATAATTTTTCTAACCGAATTGGTGACCTAATTGAGGGTAACACCAACTCAATAAAACACTTAATAAATAGTAAAACTTACATAATAAAGATTGAAATGTATAAAAATATTAAAATAAATTAGTTGAATGGTAAATCAAAGGT
The DNA here is from genome assembly GCA_005610355.1 of Gossypioides kirkii. Taxonomy (NCBI): domain Eukaryota; kingdom Viridiplantae; phylum Streptophyta; class Magnoliopsida; order Malvales; family Malvaceae; genus Gossypioides; species Gossypioides kirkii. The sequence continues at coordinate 12,239,213 of CP032252.1, forward strand.
TTTTTCTAACTAAATTAGTCTAAATTCAAATCCAACCATATGAAAGTTTTTATTAGTCTTTTTTTAAATAAAAAAAACTAAATTACCTTCAAATAATACAATTAATTTTAATTACGGAAGAACATTTAAGTAATTTTCTTAATTAAATTGGTGACTTTGTTGAATATGACAATGATATCAACTCAGTAAAATATTTAATAAATAATATAGATTATAATTTTTTTGAGTTAAATTTATATTAATTTGTCATTTTAAGATTTTGAAGAAATTTAATTACAATTTTATCATTTTTAGGATAAGACGTTTACTTGCGCTTGGCATACCTTTTATTGGAGCGATGTATATGTAACAATCTGATTTTTAGTAGTGTCGAAAAAGATGAATTCAGAATCTCGTTCTTTGATGATCAAGTCCGTATATTATTGATTAATATTTACGAGTTAATTATAATATTATATTAAACTTTGGCCTGACAAATTTGTTAATTGAATAGTTGGTAAAGGTACAAGTGTTTCGACTCTAAAGTCATTGGTGTTGGAAAAGGAGGTATCAGATCCTATTTCCATAAATCGAACCCATAAATATTTTTATTAAATATTCATGGAGCCAGTGGCGGAGCCACCTTAAGGTCCAGGGGGCCATGGCCCCCCAAGTTTTTTTTTTTCAATTTAGTCTTTTGTAAATTTACACTATGGCCCTCCAAAAAATATAAGTAGCCCTAAAGGTTTAAGATTTTTGCAGTTTTCCTTTTTATATATATATTATAGCCCCTTAAAATGGTAAATTTTTAATATAGGCCCTTTTATAATTTATAAAATTTTAAATTAGTAATGGTAAAATTACACTTTAGCCCCCTCAAAAATGATAAAAATTTAATTTAACCCTTTAAAAATAATAAAGATATAGGCTATTAAAATGAGAAAATTATATTTGTACTATCGTAAACATATTCAATTTAATTCTGCCCCCAAAAAAAAAATTTTGAGGCTCCGCCACTACATGGAGCTAGGTGAATTGAATTTGAACAAGAACTTTTGCCAAATTAGTGGCTAGTTAAGGAATAAGGATTAAATTGTAAAAGTGATAAAAATTAATTGCTAAGGAGTTTTGATAAATTGGAGGACCAACTAAGAAATTGACCCTTTTTAATTATGACAAACGGTGGTGGGGATGAGCTATCATCCACCAAATTGACTAATTGAGGTTAATTTTGGTTAATTATTAATTAATTAAGTTTATTATAAATAATTAGTAACTAATTAGAATATATAAACAAAAATTAAAAGAAATGAAAACCATTTCTTACCGTCTTCATCTTCTTCCCCGACAGTTAGAAAGGAAATAGAGTTTTAGGAAGCTTTGACATTCGGCACTTGGTAAGTCTTTGCATTTAATTTTGTTTCTTGTAATTTTTATGTTTTTTAAGTCTCGGAAGCTTAATTTAGCTAACCCGTGAACTAATTTACAAAATTGTTGAACTTTCTAGAAGTTTTCATTGTTGAACCTTGAAGCTTTTGGTGCTAAAATTTAAGATTTAAACTTTAGTTCCGAAACAAGAACTAATTTGTAAAGTGAAATTATTAGTTTTGAACATAGAGATTAAAGTGTGAATATTTCGGAATTGATGTTAACTTTTTGAAATATAGATAATATAGGATTGTATAAGGATGTAATTGAGATCGATTTTGAAATCAATGCTTAAATTTGAAAGATATGATAATTTCGATTTTAAGGATTAAATTGAATAAAATACAAAATTTCAGGAGATGTCCAAAAATGAAATTGAATTGATATAGTATTATAATAGGCTGTTATAAGATAATTGGAATTAAAAAATTGAAATGAATTATTATAGATCGAGATTTGAATCAATCGAGAGATAATCGAGAAGAAAAATTATAGATTTGTCCTTGATACCTTGTTTGTTGTTGTTTTTATCAAGTAAGTTCATATGAGACTTATTTAATTCATGATATGTTTGTATTATATTGTTTTATTTATAAGTTTGAATTATTATGTAATCTTGGTGATTTTGGCATCTAAATGACTAAATTGTAAAGAATGGATGGTATGATTATCATAAATAGATATGATGTATTGAATGGAATTGAAATGTATTTTATGAATGGATGATATGAATATGATGGCACTACAAGGATTGAAATGAATTGAATATTGTAATTGAGTCCATGTGATCTTAGTAAACGATTAGGATATGAATGACATGTCATTAGGGTCCAAATGAAAAAGAAGAAAAGAATGAATTCGGGTGTTGTGATCGAGGATTAATACAATGGCTTGAAATCCAAAATATGTTGCGAATTCTCTGAAGCTAATGTTAGCAACCCTAATCTGAAGCCAGTGTTAGCAGCCCGAATATGTTAACTTGTATAAACAAACGGGTGTTATGATCAGGGATTAATTCGATGGCTTGAGATTCAACATATGTTGTGGATTCTCTGAAGCTAGTGTTAGCAATCCTGATCCGAAGCTAGTGTTAGCAGCCCGATAATGTCAACATATGTAATCAAATCAGTCCCATGTATCTGAGTTTAATTTACTAGGGTTCTCTAGGCAGAAACAAAAATGATGACATATGTAAATGGAATTATACATGTTTAAAGTTTTGAATATAAAGTAGTTTATATTTGTTATGTGATGGAAATTATGTATCTATATGATTGTGATATAAACTCATGTTATGGATTGAACTAACCATTGATGTGTTTATTGAATTGCATACAGAGGAATGTGATGCCAAATGAATTTTAAGCTTAATTTCAATGTAGTACATTTATTTAATTGTTGAAATGTTAAGGTAAGTTAAGTAAATTTCATATGGACTTACTAAGTTCAAAATGCTTACTTGTTATCTCCCTTTTCCTTGTAGATCTTCGATTTAGCATAACGTGTCGATCTGATCGCTTCAGAGCTCACACTATCCAACCTTCGATTCAGTAGTTTTTTAATTATTCTAAGCTCGATTGGCATGTGTATAGGCTAGTTATGTACATGTGTTTATCTTGACTATGATAATTTTGGACATTAAATGGTGTTTAACTTGAATGACTATAAGTTGTGATGAAAGTGTGCACTTTGTCAATATCTTTAGCTATAGTTGAAGCATATAAATGATCATATTAATAGTGAGGTGGTTGAGTTGGGATGATGTAATTGAGTAGTATCACAAGTTTGAATGATTGATGATTTCATAGGTTGATATACCTTTGTAAAATGTCTAATTAGTATGTATTGGCTTGAATGATGTTGAGAATCGTTAAATGGATGCCTTGGTGTATGTTTTGGATTGCTTTTGTACATGTTTAAATGTGCATTTATGCACTTGTGGAAAGAAAAATTATGTTTTCTATCCTTCTAATTTTCTACCCTTACGATTTTCCATTCTTTCAATTTTTTTCACTGAATCAAACAACACTTTTATGTCTAACTATAATATTACATTTTATAAAACCAAACAATAATATTGTACCATATTCAACTTAATTTTTTTTTTTTACAATTGGATAAGATGAATGTTATACATATTATTTTTTTACTCTGCCAAAAAATTATTTAATTATAAAAAATCAAACTTATAATTTGACGAAAAAAAAGGTGAACAAAAAAATACATACATAAAAGGGAGACATTCCATAGAATTAAAGCTTGGATTAACCCTTTTGCCACAATCATTGTTTAGCAATGTGTGATGGAGTTGTCGGTTGATGGTTCATTCATTGGATGCTTGTGGGCATTGGTCCCACTTCTCTCTCAGGCTGTGATGTGGACTGCATGAATGAATCAATGTACCTTCACTATTCACTAAAATTACTACCTTTTTAATTCTCTGTCAGTTTGTCACCTAAAGTTTCATCTCAACTCATTATTACTGAATAATTAACATTAGCTCACCAGTTTTCTTACTTCTCATTTTATATAAAATTTTAATTATAGAAGCAAAATCTCTCTGTGTTGGTGGTGATCACTCAAAAGGCAAAGAAGCATGTGAAATTAGCTATAGAAGTCACTTGGGGCTTGGAGATACCTTTGAAAGCATCATTCTGTAAAGTCAAAGGATAAGGAAATTTGGACACCAAATCATACCTAAGATATCCACACTATTCATTTCTTTTAACTTTAATTCAATCATGTCGATTGAGTTTTAGTTTGATTGGCTTCCGCATTATTATTAATATAGGAGGACATAGGTTCGAGTACGCTGAAGCATATTATATTTTTATTTATAGGTTGAGAGAGGGGCTATAGGTAATTTTAAGTTAGGGATGTCAATTGGGCGGGGCGGATGCGGGGGTGCTCCCTCCGCATCCATCCCTGCCAAGAATTTTCATCCCCATCCCCGCTCCATGACCCACTACGGGTACAAAATCCAAAACCATCCCCGCCCCGCGATTCGCAAGGCTAAAACCATCCCCGCCCCACCACCCACATGGATCACCAGATCCACCTAATCCCCACTATATTCGTCCCGCGACCCACTTCATATAATATATTTATAATTATCAATTAAATAAATATAAATCAATTTTTATGAAAAAAGTATGAAATATTTGTCCTCCAGACTCCCATCACATATGTGATATTATTCCAATTGGAGGAGTAAGGTGTGTTAAAATTGGGTGAGAAATTGTGGAGTGCTTTCCTTTTTTTTTCTAAAAAATAATATCAGTGAATGTGAGTTGAGTACTGTTATCAAAATTAAATTTTTATAAATGTTTATTTTCTTAATATGCTTATTATACTATGTGGGGTGAGCGGGGATGGGGTGTGTGGGGATGAGGCGGATATAAGGTCATACCCACGCCTGCCCTACCACCCACGACGAGTCCAATTTTTTCCCCATCCCCATCTCACCACCCGTAAAACCTGTGCCCATCCTTACCCAATTGGGCATGAAGTGGGGCGGGACCCCGCGAAACCCGCCCCACTGACATCCTTAGTTTTAAGCATTATGTCAAAAAGAGTTATATAATCAAAACTTATAATGAGATTGTTAAAAAAAAAAACTTTAATTCAATCATTTATCCTATTCTTTTAAATCTTTTAATTGAGTTTCAAAGTATTAATATGATATCAATCAAGTCAATTTATCGATTTAATTGTTAATTTAAGCATTAAATAACAATCCAAAATTGACACAGAACATATTTTTTTTTAAAAAAGCGTAGATGAAATTGTAAACATATATGGATTTGATGTATCAAGAAAAAGGAAATGACCCTCCTAAATTTAATTTACATTGATCGTTTCTTTTACACATCAAATTCAAGTTGTTCATACAATAAGCACACATATTTTTACAATCAAATCCATGTGTAATATATATGTTAGCAATTAACACCCAGGTTGGCGATTAGGCTAATGAAAAGACATTATTGATACAAATATCGATATTTTAGGGATGCAAGTAAAATGTTTTAAAGTTTAGAAACTAATTTAAAATGTAAGTAATAATTTAAGGATATTTGATAGAATTAGTCCATTTCTAAATATCTATATTTTATGTGATCTAGAATTTGTTTTTTGGAATATATTTGTGTCATTAAAACATATGAGAATGACCTGTTACTCAACATGAGGGCATCATTAGCTACTCCAAGGCTTATCTAAGACAAGTATAAAGGAAATGACATCAGCTGATGAATGCTGAAGCTTTCAAAGTTCAATTTTTTTAAAACGCTTACATCATACTGATATTTTATCAAATCATAATATATCAAACTTATTTAATTATCTTCATAAAAAATATAATTAAAATAATTGTTATTATATTGAATTTATATTAAATTAATAAATAAATAAATATAATACAATAAAAAGCATAATACTAATAAAAATAAAGACTTAAAGATAAATTTGATCACTAACGTTTACATATTTTGTCAAAATGGTTCTAATTGTATTTTTGTACATTTTTTTACTATCAACCTTTATTTTTTTTTTCAAATTGTTTTTTTAAATATTTGATTAAAGTACCATTAAAAACGTTAATAGAGGATGATGTGAAATTTCATATGTGAAATATTTTTAATGAGATATAATTTATTACTTAAATAACCCAATAAAATAATTACATGTGGAAAATAATAAAAAAATCATGAAGTTAAGAAAATAACTCTTAATTTAAAGAAAATAAACATAATTATCTAAAAAAAGTTTCAAAATGAATGCATACAATCAATATTTTCGATTTAGTTTATTAATTATCTTTTTGAAACCTCTCAGTAAACAAATGTATGCATTCATTTTGAAACTTTTTTTAGATAATTACATTTATTTTCTTTAAATTAAAAGTTATTTTTTTTAATTTCATGAATGATTTATTTATTTTACTATTTTCCACATGTAATTATCTTATTGGGTTACCTAAGTAATAGATTACATCTCATTAAAAATATTCCACATATGAAATTCTACATCATCCTGTTAACTTTTTAATGGTATTTTCATCAAATAGGTTAAAAAAACAATTTGAAAAAAAAATGATCAAAAAAAGCTAAAAAATGCAATTTGAGCCATTTTGACAAAACATGTAAATATTAGTGGCCAAATTTATCATTAAGCCTAAAAATAAATATGTAATTTTTCTCTACTTTAAATTTTTTTTTATATGCGTTTATACATATATTATGATATTTTACGATATCAATTAATTTGATTTTGATAATTTTTTTAAAAAAAGTATAATTTAATTGTAAGTTAATTTTTAAGGGTTAGTATTTGACATACTAGCAGTGTACTTTTTTACCTTCACAAGCAGAGTTAAAAAGATTTCACGCGCCTCATTTCTTTTATATATATTTCTTTTTTTGATTTTTTTATATCTTATTGGACACTTATCATTACCTTAATCTTGCTTGTAGAGTTTAAAAATTCACTTGTAGCATAAAGCAATATTTAGGGTGGGTTTGGATGGGCTCGTTTACCTGCAGTTAGTGTAAAAACAACAATGTTGATAAGATTAGATACCGTAACGATATTGTAACGTGAGACAAAAAAATATAACACCCATAACACATTTTCATCGTCGGAATAGGGTTACAAAGTATTACCACACTAATCGGAGCACTTTACAACTAATCGGAGCACTTTACAACTAATAACGATTAATAATCGAGTCAATTTTCATAAATTCATAAATAATTCAAAATGAATCAAGTCATACTTTTACGAGCTTTAAATCGGGCCACTGGAACCCTTATAACAATTTACAAACAACTAAGGACCAAATCGAAACAAATTAGAACATTTTAGGCAAAACTAAAAATTTTGCCTTATAGATGTCACACGGCTGTGTGGAAGACAACACGTGTGCCAGACCGTATAACTCATTGACTTGGGCCACACGCCCGTGTCTCAGCCCGTGTGAACCCTACACCTAACACATCAGGGCACACGCCTATGTGGGTTGCCGTATGAAGGCCGTGTGTACTTAAAAGTGACCATAATCAAGCTTGTTTCATACCTAAATTCACAAGTAATTGTACCATCTCATAAAATACCATATCAAGACTCTAGACATACCTAAAACCAATCAAAACATGCCTTTTCAATCATCCAACACCCACCAATGTGTCATACACCTAACACAACATCAAGCACATACACATTCATTCCATTGCAACTATTCACAAGTAATGCATAATTGATCCATTTCTTTTAGTATAGCAACTCAATTCAAACAAAACATAGACAATATCATGAATCCTTACTCAAGCATACTTAAAGATGAACAACATATCACAAGTCTACCATTCAACACATACACCATACCAAAATGCCAAACACAAGCATAAACCTGAGTTTTACACTTTAACATTGCCTAGTACATGACATATAACCTAACAGTTTACAAAAACTAACAAAAGAGTCCTCGTGGTAATGTGATTCTTCGAGTTGATCTGATCTTCCAACACCAAAATGAAATCTACAAAGCAAAGAGCATAACACGAGTAAGCTTACGAAAGCTTAGTAAGTTCGTCGATAAAACGAAAATCTTACCACATGATCATGACAATTTAATTAATAAACAATAGATTCATCCCTATCAAACACATCTCATAACGGTGAGTATTGCTAATATATATAATATGGACAATTCCACTTCTATAATTAACTTTCAAGAATCATTTAATCAATGCCAATGAATGAATTTGGAATTTCCATTTCACTGTTAACCAACCAACACACCAGATGTTCGTATAAATCGTTTCATCCAACACACCATGTACTCGTAAGAGTTACTTCATCCACCACACCATATGCTCGTAAGAGCTAGCCCATCCAACACATCATAACATGTAAACACAGTATGGTCATAAGAGCTATCAAATCAAAACTCTGTACGCTCATAAGAGCTAATCAATCCATATACTGTATGCTTATAAGAGCTAACCAACCAACACACCAATGCATATTATCATATAACATTAGTCTGCAACAATGCAGGACTCATCATATCCAATACATGTAACCCTTTTGTGATCATTTCCACTTCACACATCAATCACGTACCCATCGATTCATATTATTTCGTAGCTTTACAACTCATATGTATACTCACAAATATATTTTATGCATTCAACCATTCATTCCAAGGCAACACACAATATCAAATACTTCAGCTCAAGTCAATTTGTATTAAATTAATCGAACAAACTTATCGGATTAATTCGCAGTCTTCACCAAAATATAGGGACTACTCTGCTACTTTATCCTTCCCTCGGTTGTTGACATGTTCTTAATCAAATTGATGAACCCTAGCTTGGCCGATTATAACATCCTCTAATGGCTGAATTTTTGTTTCGTTTAGCTTATGGAAGAAGATGACTTAGGTTTTTTTAGGTTTTCTTATGAAATTACTTAATTATTATGTATTTACCTTTTTAGCCTTAATGATTTTAACCATATTTCATGAATTTAGGTTCCCAAAACTGTCCACTACCCTCCCTAAGGGTATATTTACCTTTTAAGGACTTACCAAGCCTCTCCCTTACCATTTAACACATTTAACTAATGAATTCTATCATTTGCAACCTTTACAATTTAGTCCTTTTTACTTAATTAACTATCTAAACGATAAAATTACTTAAGAAAAATTTAATATGACATTAATGACATTGTATATAATAAATAATTAATATTTACAGACCGACTCGTCGGAGTTATGGTCTCAAAATCACTATTTTTGATACCACTGAAAATGGGCTGTTACAAAAAAAGTTAACGCACCGCACCATCCTCTACTGTCCATCCAAATCCACCCTTAAATTAAAAGAGTTCAAACAGAGTTACGGTACATAATAGTGCAAGCGCCATCAACCAACAAAATAGAATAGAGTTCAACTGGAGCTTCATTACTGATAAAGGAAAAAGTTAATTATAGTGTTATATTGAATTTCAGTCTGGAAATTTTATTGAATGTATGGTTAATTATAGTACAAGGACTAAAACGTGTAAGTGACAAGTTAATCACAATAGATTTTAATTTCTAAAGGGCTTATTTAGTGATTAAACCAAGGCTTAAAATGATAATTAAACCCTTTGTTATTAAGTGGACGATTTAGTGAAGTATAAGTTATAAATTATGTTAAATAGTAAAATAAAATAATAAACAAAAGAGTGGTGGATGGAAAGAGAAAAAAAAAGTCTTTCTTAACTCTTTCCACCGAAACTTCATAAAGCTCAAGAGGGAAGAAGAACATTTTAGGGTTTTGGATTTTTAGTCCCTCAGTTTGGTAAGTTATTCAAGTACTTTTTTTGTAATTTTTATGTTTTTGGAATCTCGGGAGCTTGATTTAGCTAACCTAGGGATTAATTTGTGAAACTGTTAAAGTTTAAAAAAATAACATTGTTGAATGTTGAAGCTTTTGGTGTTGAATTGATAGATTTTAAGGTTAGGTGTGAAAAAAGACTTATTTGTAAAGAGAAAATTGTTAGTTTTGAACCTAGGTGTTAAAGTGTAATAATTTCGAATTTGACATGAAATTACTGAAATTTTAGATATTAGAGGTTTGTAGAAGGATGAAATTGAAATCGGTTTTGAAATCAAAATTCAAAATTGAAAGTTATGACATTTTCGATCTTGGGGACTAAAATGAATAAAATAAAAAAGTTCAAGAAATATTCAATAAATGAAATTGAACTGATAAATGATAATAGTATATTGTTGTGGAATGTTTAGAATTAATGGTTTGAAATTAATTACTATATAGATTGAGATTTGACTTAAGTTAAGGAGAACTAGGGAAAAGAGAAAATTGATGATTAGTCCTTACACTTCAACTTGTTAGCAGTATTTACGGGTAAGTTCATATGGTATATTTATGTTTTGAATCTTATTTACGTATTATAATGAGAATATCTATTATATTAGTGAACTTTGATTTATTTACAATTTAGTACAAAAATGGTGAGACTTGGAATCGGGTTTAAGCCCTACACAAATCTCCTAGTTTTACCACTATATTTTTCTTTAACAAAGATTTGAGTCACACAACTCTAACAGTGAGTATATTGGAGTATTTGTATAAAGTTTGACAAGTTCAAGTACTAAATCGAACCAAAACAAAATATTAGGTACCAAATTAGGAAAAAATTATCAAGTTCAGGTACTAAATTAGATCGAAAAAAAGATTAAGTACTAAATTAGGAATAACTGTAAAGTTTAGGTTCTAAATTAGGAAAAAGTATAAAGTTCAAGTATCAAATTGAAAAAAAATCTAGATACCAAATTATGAAAAAGTGTGAAGTCAAGTACCAAATGTTATATTAAGCCATTTTTATGTGTGTGTTTTTATTCTTTTTTGTATGTATTCTTTTGGCTCTACCCTTCTATTGAAACCAAACCCACAACTCCCAACTTCCAAGTTGGGGGAGCTCGATTGCAGATAGATCTTGTGATGCGCACTCAAGTTATTGTCGTTACTTGAACCGACAACGTTGTTGTCGGTACCGGTTTGTGAGGTGCTATTGTTGTTGTGCTTCAACAAGCGAGCTCGATAAGTCATTGTACCCTAGAAACAGGGGCGATTAACTCCACAGCTAGCAGCTCCAACGAATCCTGCTCATCTTTACCTAACGATATTCTTTTTGCTTGTCGTCGATTGCTACTCCTTCGGAACTAGCTTTGTCTTCGACGATAATGGGTTCATAATGAGAAACTCATATATTCAACAAACGGTCTATACTTCTTGCATTTTATATCATTAACGAACGATTTTGCGCCACTTAAGTTTTATATCGTCAACGGATAGTTCACATTTTTTACGCTAACGGATAATATGTATTTCTTACGTTTTGCATTACCAATTAATAAGTCACATATTTTACATTTTATATTGCAAATGAATGGTTTGAATCTCCTTTATTTTACATTTCCAACAATTGCATATGTGATATACATACAACATATCTCCATTGCATAACTTTGGATCTTGCTAAATCATTTTTTGCAAACATATCTCCAGTCATTTTTTGAAATTCTGAGTCGATGGGTATTCCACTTGCTAAATCATAAAACGAACTTTATACAAGTCAACTACGAATAAAAATACTATTTGCAAGCACATTATTAAAAGGGATATGTATGAATTTCAATAGTCTTACAAGGCATCATATCTTCCTAGGTCATTTGGCCAAGAAATTGTACCCTCTGTCTTGTTACTTTATTTGCAACAAATGTCACCCACTTGGGGTAACTTGCGAATGGTCTCGAGGCACAGTCACCTTATAACTTATCTCTCGACTAAGGGAGATTATTGTTATATCCCTACCACAATTTGGACTCGGTTGGGCCCTCACCTATTGTGGGCCTGATTGGACCCTCACCACTCTTATAAATACCTCAAGATATCACTTAATATTCATGGTGAGTCCCTTTATTTTTTTGGCTCTCAACCTTAGAATGGGTGAACTAGCCTTCCTCATCACTGCCCCTCTCCTCCTCTATCTCCATTAATACCGTGTATCAATAAAAATTTTCTTGTAATAAATTAACAAACAGCATTTTAATTAATTGATTTATTTATTTATTAGCATACTTAGAGAAAATTTACTAATTCAAAATTTAAATAAACTAATTAATATATCGTATATAGCTTTTATTAATTTTGAAATAAATTAATATGACATGAATTATATTTTTAAATATTAATTAATTAATTTAGCTAAAAATATTAATTAATTTGTTCTTAGATAAAATAATAAAATGACATATTTAGATAGTTGTTATGAATATTATTAAATGGATGTTCAAATTTTCATCTCCATTGACTTTTAACCTTTCATCTTCTTTAACCTTTCATATTCTTGTAACTATTTTTTCCTATTTATGTATTAGAATAATAAGAGTTGAATCTCCCTATATATATAGAGGAGTATGCTACTTATAACTTAGAGGAAGATATAGAATGTAATACAAATTCTCAAATTCTCATATTCTCATATCCATCATTTATCTATTATTTTTGTTTATAACACGTTATCAGCACGAGCTTGCTCGATAGTATTCAGTAATTTGTTGGAGAACAAGTAATCTAGACATACAACGTTCTTGTTGAAGCAACAAGGTTAAGGTATGTGGATTTCTCTGTGTGCTTGAAAGATTTTGAGATTTCAATATTCTTAATGAAAAAAAAAGTTAAAATGATGCTCTTTTTTTCCATATTTAAATATGAATTTATGTTTTATATATTCTATGATATGCTTGTTTGTGATTTAAGACTTTGAATAAGATTGAAGTATCAACAATTTAAATATTTTTACTTAAATATGTATATCTTTCACAACATATGTCATTGATATGATTAAAAATAAAGTAATCATTTTTAAAAATTTATTTTATTTGGTGACCATTACCAAATGTACTACGTTGCCTATTAGATTATTAGATTATTATTTTTGACACTAGAGGCTCATGTTCAATATTTGGATATGTCGTATGAAAAACTTAGAAAAAGTTTAATGTACTTGTTCCTTATATATATCCAAATGCATATGATTGATGTGTCGTCGGGAACACCAAATATAACCTATTCCGAAAATTAAAGTAAATAATAGTAAAAGGGAAGTAGGGTCTAATCCTCAGGGGCTGGAGAGTCGTAAAGTCTTGTCTGTCGAGATCGTGGACCAAATCATGCCCAAGAAAAGCTCTGTGATCTAAGGAAAAATAAAAGAAACAGAATTAAAAATAAAAGAAGATAGAACTAAAAGAAATAGAAAATAGGGAAGTCGAAGTAAAAATAGCATAAAATAAACAAGTTGAAAGAAGAAGAGTTTATCAATATTCAAAGATCCAGCCTTCGGTTATCTTGATTCTTCCTTAGTTCAATCATAGACTTTGGATGGTTCTTCTCGTGCCCGAATAAGCCAGTTATAGTGGAAGAGAATGCCTACGACCACCAGCTCCAGATATAGTTTTTAGAGGAACCTGACTCTAGCCAACCGTCGCTCCAATGGGACTATCTTACACTAGATCACATTTTCTCAATGACGAATGCCACGCCGTTTTGTCTCTTTTGGCTCGGCAACCTCTGACGCAGTAAGTTAACGAACCGACTGTGCAACCTTCTCAAAACACACAAAGCGGCTGTTTTTGCACAAGATGAAAAGATTACTTTTGTAGGGATTTTGGACGGAAGCGCCAATCCCGTATTACAGAGAATTGATGAATACTCTGGTTGAAAAGAATTAAGCGCGGATTCTAAACCTCATGAACCTTGGAGGAATATTTGATAACCTTTGGCTAGAAGGGTTTTTTAGTTATTCATGATTTTTGGAGAAGAACACCAGATATAAAATAGGGCTTTTATTGAACTAGGGATTTTAGGGAGATGGAGGATTTTTTCAATGAATGGGGAATGAATAATTCAATCACTCCACCCCCTATTTATAGTACATAATATTCCTAGTTGAATCCAAACTAAATTCTAAAAGATAATTAGAAATATATCTAACATTTAATTTCCCTAATTGGATCCAATTTAAACTCTAAAAGATAAACACAAAAAGATAAACATAAATTAAATACAAATTTAAATAATAAATAATATCTTAAATATTAAATCCTAATATAAAATATATTTTAAAAAATAAAATAAAATAAAACCAAGTCTTTTTGTCCTATAAACTCTCTCTTTTAGCATTTCATCTTCACACAACTTTAAATTCTCCTCTAAAACCATGCTTTTTGTCTCTAATTTATCTTCTATCACCACTTGAGTTCCTACAAAATAAAAAGACAATAAATAGCCCAATTTAATAGGATCATACTCTAAAAATATATATATATAATATCCAAAAGTATGTCATATTTAAGCATTATCAATGATATAGCTTACGGCTATTTGTGTCTTTGCGGATGAAATTTTCTATGAAAAGCTTGATTGTAGTAAATAAAATAATGTGATGTCTCTAGTTAATATTCCATAAAATATTTTTGGGGTATTCTATTGTTATGTTGATTAAATTGTAAGGTTGATCTTAGTTATCATAAGATTTTAATAGATCTAGATGATCATATTTCTATACTTAAGTTTGAATAGACATGAATAATAGTGCTTTCTCGTTTTAGTTGTTAGCTCAGAATATATAACTTGACACGAATAATTATGAGAAAGTTACTGTTGTGAAAGTTTAATGATTATCATCTACATGAAAAATTAAAAGTGTGAAACATCTAACTGTGAAATATCCTCTTGACTCTTGAATGACTTAATAATTTGAAATAATAGTTTTACAATTAGAAAACAATAATACTCTCTAAAGCTTTCTATGATTGAAATATCTTATGTGCTCCTGCAGCAGCAATATTGTGAAAAAGCCTTTAAAAAGTATTTTGGAACGATCTCATGTTTTTTAGTGAAAACACTTCATTCTCTGAAGTGAATGTTACAACACATTACAATTATGAAAAGTTAGAATATAGAGATCATGATTGTCGTTGTAATTGAGGATGTGGTTGGAGACATCCTAATAATTGTTATCATGATGGTTATAATAGTGATTCTTCTAACCATTAGAAAAAGAATACTAAGGAAAATCAAGGAATAGAGGTTAAAAATATTCAAAGGTTATTGAAAATTCATGCTACCAATGTTGTATGAAAATGCATTGGTCACGTACCTGTCGTATGTTTAAGCATTTGGTAAAATTTTATCAAAACATCCATTAAAAAAAAAAAAGAAACAATATTGAGACAAATTTTGTCCAAAAATGATGAAATGGAGAATAATTTTTTCGGAAAAAGATGAAAATTTTCAATATGATGCTAAAGTTGGCTATGCATACAAGGATGATTAATATATATTTAATTTGTGTAAATTGACACGAATAATTATGAGAAGTTATCATTGTAGAAGTTCAATGATTATCATCTACATGAAGGATTAAAAGTAAAACATCTAACTGTGAAATATCCTCTTGATTCTTGAATGACTCAATAATTTGAAAGAATGATTTTATCATTAGAAAATGATAATACTCTCTAAAGCTTGCTATGATTGAAATATCTTATGTTCTCCTGCAGCAGTAATATTGTGAAAAAGGCTTTAAAAAGTATTTAGAAACGATCTCATTCCTTTTAGTGAAAAAGACTCTATTCCCTGAAATGAATGTTACAAAAAATTACAATTATGAAAAATCAGAATATAAGGATCGTGGTTGTCGTTGTAATTGAGGATGTGGTTGGAGACATACTAATAATTATGGTGGTTATAATAGTGGTACTTCTAACTACTAGAAAAGAATAATAAGGAAAATCAAGAAAATGAAGGTTAAAAATATTCGAAGGTTATTGAAAATTCATGCTACCAATATTGTATGAAAATGCATTGGTCACGTACCTGTCGTATGTTTAAGCATTTGGTAAAATTTTATCAAAGCATCCATTAAAAAAAAAGGAAACAATATTGAGACAAATTTTGTCCAAAAATGATGAAATGGAGGATAATTTTTTCGGAAAAAGATGAAATTTTCAATATGATGCTAAAGTTGGCTATGCATACAAGGATGATTAATATGTATTTAGTTTGTGTAAAAATTTTGTTGAGATCCAAGCATTGAAATTTAATTGTTTGATTTAAGAATCATTAGAATCAATATCTACTTGATATTTGCTTGGGGATGATCTCTTTCTCTTCATTACAAAGGATGCTTATAATCACTACTTCTCATCCATGGTAACCTAAGCTAGTCTAATCAACTTCTTTTGAAATTTGATTTGATTTTTATTAAGAATTTTAATTTATATAATTCTTTATCCATAATTATATGGATTTTTAAATCTCTTCACGTATTTAGTTATTGAGATTTTTATGTGGAGATAAATGTTTTTATTTTTATTGGTTCATTTTAAATAGAACTGATTAGTTTAATTTTAATTTTGATTAAGATATATGATTATTGAGAGTAAAAGTACTTGTCATGAATTTTGAGATATTCACCTTGTTTGACTAGTTTCATAATTGAGGTGAAGCCTAGAAAATGTTTATGTTTAAACCTTTATAGTTGGAAATTTACTTTAATATGACCTTATAATATTTTGCATTTTGTTGTGTTATGGTATATATAAAAATATATATTATCTAACTATAATGATTTATTAGTAACATGAATTTATTATTTATTATGTTTAATATATGTTTTATTTATATCTATTCTTTTTATTTTTATATGAATAAATTAAGTATTCATTAAGGATATATAATAAAATGATTGCATGCTCTTGAAGAGCTAATATTGCATCAAACTGTAAAAAGCTCTTGAAAAGCTAATATTTTACCTCTTTGAGATGCAAAATTTTGTAAAACTTAAGATTATTTTTTAGATCAAGAAGATATATGTTGAAGGAAATTTTTATGTGTTACATTAAAATCATGGATAGAAATGACATGAGATACTTATGTTTTTGTATTATAAATAATCCCAGAAGGAATACATTACACTTATATGAATGTCATATGCGATAGTGAAAAGAAATTCATAGTGTTGGTATGACCGGTTAGACCATCTCGAGTCAATGTTGATGCAAAATAATTTGATGAAATTTTATATGATTTTATTGAAGAATTAGAAGTTATATTTTAATAATTTTCATCATACTAGTTATTTGGACAACATATTGATCTAACACCAGCTAAAGTTAAAGGTCGGTTGCATTTTTAGATGATAACCAAATAATATATGAGCTCATCTATCACATGTGTGCACCCCGAAGTTTGCGATATTATTTCTTAAAATAATTTGATTGTGCACAATCTCTATAGAATGTAGTTTGTGCTAACAACGCTGGTGCATTATATCTCAAGCATGATTTTCGTAGTTTTAGCTGGGATAATTTTAAGTTGTCTTGTTGTATTTAATGGTTAGCAAAATTATGCCGCCATTTAGTTGCTTAACCATTAATATAAAAATTGCTTTACAATAAGCATGTAATTTTATTTACATCAAGCCAAAATGTAAGAAATATTTGTCTTGTGAGAATTGATTTTTATTTATAAGTCAATAGATTCCATCTAAGAATATCTGGATGTGCAATATCTATTTCATATTCCACCATAATGCACTAAGATGGATCATCAAATATGAAGTTGAGAAATTTTAGAATTTTCATTAGATGTTAAAAGTTGAAGGGAGATATTTTTATAATTTTTGAAAAAAAAGTATTGTCATGTTGCAAATTTTCTCGACATTAAAGGGAGACAAATTAGTTAAATAACTATGTCATCATTTTCTTTTATGATCCTCACTAATATTACGTGCACAAAGTTTGAAAGATAAAAATTATTTGCTAGATATGTTTAGTGATGACATTTAGAGATTCCATATACTATCTGATACATATACCAAGCTAAAATGCTCCAAATAATTATCTGTCTCAGAAGGATAATGTGATAAAAATAAGTCTTCAGCATGCTAGAAGCATGATAAACTAGTCGATTCCATAAAATGAAAAATTATTGAAAGAAAGGAGAAAGAAATGAAGATGTCACATACTAAAAGGATGTGAGTACTCATGAAGAGACCCAATGCATAACTTTTGATAAAACCCCAGAAGAGGTTCAGGTGCTTGAAATTATGAATATAATGAGATATCTCAATTAGTTATATCATAACTAAATATGATACTAAATATGATGGAGTTGAAAAAAAATGGAATTATTGCCGACAACGATAATATACATAGAACACTTTAATATTATGGAAAATTGAGGATCTTGAAAGAAAATATACTTGAAAGCATTGAGATGAGAACAAGTCATCAAAAAAATAAATAAGTGTTTCTATTATAACTTATGAAATGTATCTCGGACAAGAAGTTCAAACACCCGAAAGGTGTAAAGCCAAGAGGAGTACATGTTAGCATAATAGCGGAAAAAAATACAAATCGTAATATATAGAATTGACTTGTAACAAGAACGTTCACAAGACACCTGATATTGATTATGAAGAGACATATTCTCCTGTGGTGGATGCAACTACTTTTAGGTTCTTGATTAGTTTGGCAATAAGAGAAGGGCTTGATTTACGCCTAATGGATGTAATTACAACCTATTTATATGGCCCACTTGATAATAACATTTACATGAAACCCAGAAGGTTTTAATCTGTCAAAAGCAATTAATTCAGGTTCTCGAGAACATTACTCAATCAAATTAAACAGATCCCTTTATAGATTGAAACAAACTGGGCGCATGTGATATAATCGTCTTAGTGAATACTTATGAGGGACGACTATAAGAATGATCTCATTTCTCCATGCATTTTTATAAAGATATTTTGGATCAGGATTTGTTATAATTGCTGTGTATGTTGATAATTTAAATATCATTGAGACTCCTGAAGAGAATTTAGTGATAATGTAGTGCTTAAAGAAAGAATTTGAAATGAAAGACCCTGGAAAGACAAGATTTTGTCTAGGGTTAGGATTACAAATTGAGCACCTAAAAAATGGAATCCTTATGCATCAAACAACATATATAAAAAAAAGTGCTAAGAAGATTTTACATGCATAACATACTTCCGTTGAGCACCCCAATGGTTATTAGGTCACTTGAAGTAAATAAAGATCCTTTCTATCCTCGAAAAAATGATGAAGATTTTATTGGTCCTGAAGTACCATATTTAAGTTCTATTAGTGCATTGACGTATCTTACTAGTCATACACGACTTGATATATCATTTGCTGTCAACTTATTAGCAAGATTTAGCTTTTGTCCAACCCAAAGACATTGGAATGGGGTTAATCATGTTTTTCGTTATCTACAAGGTACAAGAGATTTGAGTTTATTTTTCCCTAACCTACCCAAAACAGAATTAGTTGGTTTTGCAGATGCAGGATACTTATTTGATCCTCACAATGCTCGATCACAAACTGGTTATGTTTTCACATATGGTGGTACTACAATTTTTTGGCGCTCTATGAAACAAACAACTACTGCACATTTGAGAAATTAATTTTCAACATTGGATTTCGTTGTTTCAAAGATCTTAAGTGATGCTTACATGAGGGGGAGTAAATTCACACTATATATATATGGTTGTGATATACTATGTATCAAATGATTATGTACTCTTTTTTCTTTCACTAGGTTTTTGTCCCACGGGGTTTTTCTTAGTAAGATTTTAAATAAGGCATATCCTTTATACAATGAACCTCCAAAAGGGAGTATTATGAATATTATTAAATGAATGTTCAACTTTTCATCTTCCTTGACCTTTGAGCTTTAACCTTTCATATTCTTATAACTACTTTTTCTTATTTATGTATTAGAATATGAAGAGTTGAATATCCCTATATATATAGAGGAATATGTTACTTGTAAATTAGAGGAAGATATAGGATTTAATACAAATTCTCATATTCTCATATCCATCCTTTATCTATTATTTTTGTTTACCACAATAGTATAATTTTGTTAATTTTAAAACAATGTTTAATTTTTGAGAAAATTCATGAGTTAGATCGAATTAGGTTACAATACAATTTAAAAGTTTCATGGTAAAATTTAAATTTACCCCGATGAAATAATTTTCTTTTTAATGTTCATAAGTTGTAAAGTATTAAAAAGTTTATTGATATCTTAAAATGTCATCCGAATCTAATCGCTTAATGAACTATTTTAAAAGGTAAATTTGGGATATGATATTGTAAAGTGCATGCTCTGAGATTTTCAAGATCTTAAAACACATACTTACAAGCTCTGCTTTTAACCCAAAAAAAAAAGGGAAAGAACACAGGGTTAGTAGCTGGAAGCAATATCTAAATCAACATTTAAATTTTAACAAAATCTAATTAATTAGAAACCGTAAATTAAAAAGCAAAAACCAATTGCATAATTGTTGACAAAATATTGATATGAATAATGGAGGGGATAAAGAATGAATTGGTGTCCCCACTGAGGAACATGAGATGTTGGGAGTTCTCAGCTCATATCATATTATAATGTACTACAACCAATAATGAAGATGATGAACCATCCATCATTTCAGATTGCAGTTGATGAGTCCAAACTCTGAAAATGACAACCTTCGAACCAGGTGTACTATCATCCCATCTACAGTTAAATTTGTAGGGGTAAAATCAAAAATCTTCTTGAAATATTCGTGTTTATTACTATTTTTATTGCGTATCCAAAAATGAAGTTGAACATACATAAGAGTTAAAGAACTTGAACATATCTGTATTCAGTGCATAATGGTAACAGCACTTACACCGAAATTCGAGTAAGAAAGGTATTATTTTGGACCCTACAAAGCTGAAGCATCTTCTAGTATAAGACAACATCAGTCTTCTTGTTTTGTATACAAGAATTATTAGAGAAAAACTGTAGAAGCAGTTCCAGAGTCTACACTCCCTCGTGAAAACAATTTGGCAAAGGCACAGCACAGTTTTAACATTAAACACTGAATACATGATCCATTTATGAAACTTCCAAGAGTTTACTACAAGGAAATAATATATGTATATACAATATAAAAGTTGAAACATTTCTTAACTTAGAGAACTTTTGGGATTACTGATCGCCTACTTTTAACATAATCTTCACTATGTTTTTCCATTTAAGATTTGATGAGATGTCTTAAAACTTCCATATAATGATTGAATTCTGAAAGTTAAAAGCTACCAATAGAATTATAACTTAAAGAAATAAATGTAAACAACAAATGCAGCAAAGGGCATCTAACCAGTAAGCATAGCCTGAGCTGACTGTAGAACTCTTGAACTAATTAAGTGAAAGGTCATCCATATCAGCATATCTTGCTTTTCTTGTCAATTATTGCCTGTTTGACTAAGAAAATGTTGATCCTTTGTTTTGCCATTGCCACATGTTGTCTAAGGGAAAATGATTAGACAAATTTTTATTTGGAAGGTATATTTTAAGTTAGTGTTCATGTATTACGCATTTTTCTTTTTCTTTTTTTAAAGAAAAATAAAATGATAAATAAATCTTTTGTCCATAAAATTTTCCATGTGAAAAAAAATGAAGTAAATAGCCTACTAAATGCCACTTTTATCTGAGAAATGACATGAAGTAACAATTAATTATGCAAAAAGGAAAAAAAATGAAGTAACAATTAAAAGTCACATTCATCAAAGAGATTAGCATTCAATATACATACATGAATATATCTTTGTTCATATGATCTAATATTTTTCCCCTATCTTCGAACATATATATTTTCACATACAAATGGAGGGAAAAAAAACCCTACCAATTATAGGTGGATGACTTACAAATTACAGAGCAGAAGGGACGTTAATGTTCATCTCTGCAGCTGCTCGGAAGTATTAGCGGTGGATGGTGCTGCCGTCTTGCCATTTTCTGTTCGATTATTGACAGGCACAGGCAGTCCCCACTTCCTCTCCGTCTCTGATGGTTCTATAACTTTAACCAAACCATCAGTCAGTCCAACGGCTAACTGATTGGCTTCCTGTGGGTGTGTTGTGACAACAAGCGGGTGTACAATTTGGCTGTTGTAGTAGAACATTGAAAGTGACAGTAAGAACTCACATGCATGTTTCACGTTAATGGAAACCAAGGTGCTGATATCTAAGGCTTTTCAATGCAAAATCAAGACAAATGTAATTATATGGCAATATAAGTTGTAAAGCATTACCTGTTTGACATTGCCGGAGAGATATAAGCAGATGGTGCAATACGACATCTGAGCTTCAAGCTATCAGCATCAAACACTCCAATGTTGCCATCAGTAAAAGTAGCATAAACTAGTTGGCTATTGCAAGAATATGCTGCGCTAGATATAGATGAAGAAAGTACTTCTTGGGGTATCCACTGCAATATGAAAGAACGTTAAAATTTGTTCACAGCATACTATATTCATTACCCAAGCTGTAGCGCTTTTTACCTGTTGAATGCATTCCATCTTGTTAGCATCATATACTGCAAGTTGAGTTTCATGGCATACTAACAAGCGAACTTGATCAGAGTGAAATTGCACACGAGTGGCACCCTGAGGGGTCCTTCCAGGTGGCAGTTGAAGGGCAACTGATTTAATCTTTTCCCAGTTCTCCATGTTCCAAAAGAAAAGCTGCAAAAGAAAGAGGCCAATAGCACCATAATAAAGGACAATAAGAACCACTGGTCATATCTAACTACCAACTTGAAGAAAAAATACAAATGAGAAACACAAAGCATTAAAATTGGTTAGGGCATAATGCAAGAGAATGAGAGAAGTTTATTTTCCGGCAACAGAAATTAATTTCTTTTGTCTCTGAGCAAGAAAACATAGGTACCGCTAAGGTATTTAGATGCCTTAATCTCCTTTTAAGTATCAGATATATTTCAACCTTCAAATTACTCTTATCATCTCTGAAACCAACCAAAACAAGTACAGAAAGAAGCATATCTGATCCTTTTTCCACGTTTTCATTTGAAATAACTGTAGGTATAAAGTACCACAACCAGACACACAGAGGTTTGATAATGAAGAATACCTGAGCATCAGCACCAGAAGAAGCTAGAAGGTTAAGACTGGTGGAAAATGCTAGACCAGTGATCCGTTTTTGGTGACCTTTCAATTTTGTTTTGACCTACAGGAGAGAAGCACCTCTTTTCATATTGAATATTGAAAAGGTACTGCTAGCAATGATAGATACAAAGATATATTAAATCATCTACCTCATCCACCCTGACATTGTAAATATGGATGGCTGAGTCTTCCATTCCAATTGCTATAATGTTATTATCTTGAGGATGAAATGCCAAGAAGGTCGAAGCTGGAGGAGGTGGCATAAAAGTTGTCATCACCTGCAAATAATGCAATATCACATCAAGTAGAATATCACAAGGATGGAATCAAAGTTGGCAAGAAACTCCAATCTAATTCAAAATCTGGCATAAACATTAATATACCTTGAATGTCATCATATTAAACAAGGAAACCTTTCCACCACATGCAGACATTACATAGGAGTCATTCTTGGACAGCGCTATGCATGGAACTGAATCTTCAGAATTCTCTGGGACATCATTAGTCATATGAAGACCACTGTTTGGTTGCCAGAGTTGTGGAATAATGCTAGCAGTGGCCTACAGAAACAGAAAAGAATAAAAGAAAATATTACGCAAGAAATTTTTTCTACCAATATCATATGCACAAAACAGAACATGAACCTTCATATAAAAATATGCATGTCTGTTTCAATGAAGAAATATGTGTCTTCAAAGCATAAGTCACCTTGCCACTAGAGTTTTGTTCACTGCGACTCCATTTCCATAGTTTTTGAACCCCATTTGTATATAGAGCAAGAACCCCAACACCAGAATTTGTGTAAAGAAGTCTAGCAACCTTGATATACAGGCAAATTAATAATCATAAAAATAATAACTGAACAAGATATAAATGACAATGTGAGAGAGCAAAAAGTAAGTAATAAAGTAAAACCTTCCTAGCAGTCTCAGAGTTATCTGGCAAGGTGACTGTTCGACATTGAGTAGGGTCGACAATCTCGGTTAGCTCCCAAGGTTTGGTTTTATCAGACACATCCTCCAAATTTCTTGGCTTTTCAATGCCTCTACTCATTGGTTCAACTCCATTCTACAAGAAATTGTAATTAGAATTAGGTGCTAGTTTAAAATATTGTAAAATTGCATCCAAGACAAGCAAACTAAATTGCAGCGAGCAAAAGGTCTGAAAATCTCTTAAATTTATCTTAATAATCTTTTATGTTCTTTAATGTGTGAAGCAATTGATACTTGTTAAGTGGTTATCCCACATCTATTAAGTCTCTAGTTTCTTGTGGTCTTATATTCAAGTTAGGCTCTCCACCTGTTACCAACGGGTTTTAGGTTAGACTATTAACATGATAATATTTGAATTTGTGTTAATCTCAGCGTGAATAAATTTATGATTGAAAATCCTAACAAGTGGTATTAAAACTCAGATGTCTTCTGTTCTTCCTGCTTAACCCCAAGTAAACTGTAAGGTTGACAACTCCTTGTGAGGCTGTCCATGTGTACGCCCTTATTAGGCTACACATGACGGACAGTGTTAAGTGGTGTTACCCCACATCTATTGAGTATTGGCTTTCCTATGGTCTCATATTCAAGTTGGACCTCTTCACCTAGTACCAGTTATATTTAGGCTGGATGCTTAACAATACTCGTTTGCTAACCAAAAAAGACCAAGTAAGTGCGTGTGCAACATACAAGAGTAGAAGTAGGCTTGGCAGGGCTGTCTACACGTTCGACCTTGCTAACAACAGGACCAATGGTTGTAAGCATAGAAGAACTAGATACCTAATCCATAATCAAGAAAAGAAACCAAGTTGTCAATAGAAGTTCAAGACATAAACAAATGCAAAGTGAGTTACCATTAAGATGGAAGATATAACCTTCATCTCAAGTGGTGTTCTAGATGTTTCATAAGATTGAGCCTCAATTGCCCTTAATGCTCTAAGACCATTGGCACTCGCAAGAACCTTGAATCCATTGTCTGCTGTGGTAACAACAAGCAAATTTCCTTCCTTGTTGAATCTCAGTCGCGGAAGACTCTAAACCATCCCAAATCAAGATTATGAAATTGAAGTCAAACTTGGATTCAAAATGCATAAAAAGGGAAGCTCAAATGAAAAATGATATGCTAACCGGAAGCCCCCCCTCAGCTTCTGTGCTGGTGAGGATATTTGTATTGTCCATATCCCAAAATTTAATTTGGCTATCATCACCAACAGCCAAAAAGCGATTCTTAGTTGTGTCAAACTGTACTACACCAGGAGAGTTCTTTCTAAAACCAGAAAATGTCCTCTTTATTTTTCCTTCACTTTCATTCCATTCAACCAAAAAAGAATCCCCATCCTTACTTGTCCCGCAAGAGAATAATCTGAATTAGAGAGGTGACTGTTAATTAGTTGCTTCTCTTACATGGCTAAGGAGATATGTAGGATCACTTTAAGAGAGAAAGACCAACCATGACAGATAATACTTTGGTTTTTATCTACATACCTACTACCATCAGCACTATACAGCATTCTGGTACACCACTGTCCAGGAGCATCATAGTCAACTCTTGATCCCATATTGTCATACAGCCAAGCCTTAATTTTTCCATCAATAGCAGTTGAAAATATAAACTGCAAGAATATGATAGAAGTTCATGCAATAGCTTAACGCACAAACAATTTTACAATTGAAGAGCATATTTATCAAGTTTGGAACTGTTAAAAGTGGGTTAATAAATGTGAAATAGATCAAATACAAGACAAATTAGACAGAGGCAAATAATTTTCTAAGACCTATAGAAGGGATATGACAAAAGATGCACTGGCACCACAGCCTTCAAATCTTGCGTAGAGATGAAGTTACAGCATTCAAAGTAAAAAGAATAGTACAATTTATCATTTATTGTACAATTGTACATATTACTGTTATGTATGGCACAGATTTAGTAGTTGTACATATTTCAGAGACAAAAAGTTGTCTTATTTTCTTCTCAGAGATTACAGTACACTCTGATTTCTCATGGTTACTTGAGAAACAGGTAATAGCCAATTGCAGCACATACTAATTACTTCTATATCTAAATATCAGCTTATCCACAATAAAGCACTTTCCCTTAAAGCATAAATTATCTTCCGGACTTCATTAAAGGAAATAACCTACCTGAATATTTTCCTTCTGGTGAGGACAAACAGAATAAACAGGTGACTCGTGGCCTTCAAAACTAAAAAGCTTGTTTCCAGCCAAATCCCACACCTACAACAGACGCTACTGAAACTGAGAACATATGAAGTTCAAAGAGAAAGAGAAAAAGAACAGTCTATTTTATTTACTTTCCTTACCTTTATCAGCTTATCATCTCCACAAGTAACAACACAGAGTTTTTTGTTTGGATGAGAAAAAGCTATATCGTTTACACCACCCACATGGGCATCAATCTATCAGAAATCAGATAGATATCAGTTTACCGTTAAGAGTAATGCCTCCTTAAGCAAAGAATAAGAAAATGAATCAGAAACATGCCTCTAGGTGTGGACGAAGTTCATTAGACCCTTGATATGCATGCAAATGAACAAGATGTTTTGTAAATGCAATTCCTGCAACAAGAAAATTTCGATAAAGAAGCCCAAAACTGGACTCATTAAAGGAAAGTCACTCTTACAGCACATACCAATCAAATTTCCATCTGGGGTCCAAGCTACACGGTTTACAGATATGGATGAATCTTTAACAATACTAGCCTGAAAGAGATATCAATTATAATCCTAACAGATGTATATTACCAAAGTTCCAGCATTCAAGAAGTAGCAAGCAAAAGTATAAACCCAATACTATTTCAAGAACATTTTAAGAAGATGGGAAGGGGTGAGACAATTATAAAAAATGCAACTCGGTTGATTGAATTGGGAGGACATGGTTCTTACTCCAATTTATAGTTTTGAAGAAGAGAGAAGTAATTTAAAAAGGAGATGGGCCAATTCTCCACTAACAGAAACAATTTGAGTGCCAAAACTGTGAAGTAACAAGCATTTTTGGACACAGGTGACCAGCTTGTCAAATAGTCAGACATGTTTATCTCAATCAAATTAATTCTACTACTGTCAGTAATAACATGTTTTTTTTGGGTCAAAGATGCAAGATCAACCTGAAGTAAAACTGAACAAGAAGCCATATCCCATATCTTGAATGATTTTGTCAGCAACCTCTCTCGCTTGCTAATTTCCCATAAGGAAATTTCACCATTGCTACAACCAACTATTATGAAAGATGCATAAAGCAAAGTAAGAAAATACAATCCACTGCAACAAAACTAAAGGAATTAATTTTGATTTAAAATACTCCAGGCAAAATGGTTTTGTAAAGTTTTCGACAATTTTACCAGTAAGTAATGTATGATGAAAAGGATGGAAATCCATGCTTGTCACGTTGGATCCCTGGTGAATGGTACAAGTAACAGATTTGGGTAGGTCATCAAGCGACCATGAAGTATGTTGAGGAGGAGCAGGATATGTGACCTGGACATATTAAGGATCCAATTAATTGATATCATAAGTTAGAGCATAGTAGTAACCTATGTGGGAAGCACCTTATCAACAACAGATTTACCTCATCAACAGATTGTGCAGACCGCAACCGTTTCATTAAATGCTCATGATCAGTGCTCCCATACTCAACCATTCCAAGTGTATTTGAAGGTGTTCTCGGATGTTTCAGAACTGAAACTGCGGTAAAATTCAAAATCAGATCAGGTAAGGAACTAATCATACAAGACCAAGATTTAAGACTAAACAGAATGACCCTCTTTAAATCAAACTTAAATCAATTTTAAGGAGTATACGACCAAAGCCCTGGAGTCTCTCAACTCCCTTTTCCTCAAGATCATTCACACACTTTTACTAACAAGGAGACAAAAGAAGAGGGCAGAAAGCACAAAGAATAGATATATGTCCCAGAAAAATTTATTCAAATGAATATAATATCTTAAGGAAATATATGAAAACTGAAAAGTATTGCTCCTTAAAGATGTTTACTCGACTACAATGATGAACCTGACTGCCAAAATGTCAACAACAATAAAAACATTAATGTTACCTTGATTTTGAGGAAAAGGCAAGGATGAAGCAGAAGCAGCAGCGACAGCGAGGACGGATTGGACTGATGAGGAAGGATTGACATTTCCCATCCAGCCAGCTAAAGCAGTAGGATTAGGTGGAAAAGACTGCAATGCCATAACATGAGACAAAAAGCATTCTAAGTTCAGTACTAGGTACGTGCATCAGGAACATCCATGATTCAAAACTATAGCAAGCCTTAGGATCATACATGTGCTCCTACCGGAGCATATGTTGAAGGTTTAGCAACTGCAGCAACTGGAAAAGTTACTGGAGTAGGTGCACGAGCCCCATTTGGGGGTGAACAACTGTGATCAGTGAACAAGGTTTTTATATCTGGATTAGGCTTAGGGTTCTTGCACAGCTGGTGTTGCCAGTTCAAACTGCAAATAAACAATTAGTCAGATTCAACATCCACGCCATAGATACGACCAAATTTTCATGTAACGATGGGTAAAAATCACCTTTGATTAATCAGAGTTCGCAACCGTGATGCCTTCAAAGTAGGGAAAACAAGCTTTTCACGGAACAAGGGATTTGCTTCTATTAGTTTCTTAAGCTCAATCAGCATTATGCTCCGAGCCGATTTAGTATCACCATACTTTGATAACTGCTCATTTTCCCTACATTATATCACAAACAAAAAACTTAGGAAGTCTTAAACTGCCTATAATTTTACATCTAACACCAACCTTCAATCATTACCTAAAGTTCCCCAGTGTTAAAAGGTGGGTAATTTCCTTAAAAAGTTCTTCATTAAATGTGGAAAAAACCTTCAAATCCTTCACTAAAATCTCAACAGCTTTAGCTCTATCATTACTGAAACACAACAGAAAAATACCAAAACAATACATTATTATACGTAATTACAACAAACCCGATCTCATTGGCATTAGCTAAGCGAAAAAAAAAACAAAGGGAAACAGGGATTACCGGTCCAAAGCTTCTAGATACTTCTGCTTTCTGATCTCAAAAAAAATCTTCATTGAATACCGGTTATCGTCGGCTTTAGTGAACCCAGATAGGTATTTCTCAACTTCGTCCCATTCTCCGGCGAGAATTTTCTCTTCGAAGTATTTCATGTTGAAGAAGAACCCTGACTCTTGCTCTAATCTGTGAGCTCCACCACAAAAAACGACACAAACTCCAATTAAAAACGACAATACCAAACATATATACACATATATGAAAAATGAATTTTAATAGCTTACCTGTGAACGGTCTCTTTAAACTTTTCTTCTTCAAGGAACTGGAGAATCAAAAACACTAATTCTCTGCTGAGAGAAGACATTTCTTCCCAATTATTTTGTACTTAATCAATCGAGAAATTGAGAATTTAAATTAGGGGCTAAGGTTTTTTTATTTTGACCAAAAGAATTATAAACAGAGCAAAAGCGAGAGAAGTGAAGTCTGAGGATGAATGAAAGGTAAATTGAAGAAGAAGAAGAAGAGGTGGTTAAAACGACGGCGTCTCTTGGAAGTTAGCGGCTGCTGGTGGTGTTTAAGGTGAGGAATCGATCGTACTTTTGACAGATTTCTAGGGTTAGCGGTTCCAATTTCATGCTTTGCGTTCAACGAAAACAGTAAAAGAAAAAAAGCTGCCAAACCAATAAGAAAAAGAAATTGAAAAAAGCGAAAAAGATAACGAAGAGAGAGAAGTTGAGTTCTTTT
Source organism: Gossypioides kirkii (assembly GCA_005610355.1). NCBI lineage: Eukaryota > Viridiplantae > Streptophyta > Magnoliopsida > Malvales > Malvaceae > Gossypioides > Gossypioides kirkii. The sequence continues at coordinate 12,268,974 of CP032252.1, forward strand.
AACTTTTTTCGATGCGTTTTTTGCAGGGTATCTGCGTTACACAACAACCTATCACTTGATATGCCATCTTACTTATCATTGGATTTGATGAGTACACTTACTTATGACTATCCTGAAACGATTACGTGGGGTTAAACTGATTGTTAGCTGTTGCTGTCTGCAAACGGGAGTTTGTAGAACTGGGTTAAGGGATCACGTGGATGGAACTTAATGGTTTGTTGGAAAAGTTATTGAGGGGGTTGTGATGTAGAAGATGATAACTTTTGGATTTGCGTGGTTTCTGACGGAACTGAAAATAGGAAATTAAGTGGATTAAATAAAAGATACTAAAGTCCACCACATCTATCTCCCGTTCCACTGTCGGTTAAAGATACACGTGTCGCACTTTGACAATGCATTCTGCTCGACGACTTAAACTGTGTCGGGTTCTATTTTTTTTATTTATCTCGTGAGAAATTCTCGAATCGGAAGCTTCCAAGAAATTAAACTAGGAAATTAAGACTTAAATATACCCCTCTATCCATGTCATAAGTTAATCGTGGTAAATCTGAAATTTATTAAAATATTTTATATAAAATTCTATTACAATAAAATTTAATTTATGACATAATAAAATCAAATATTTATTTCTAGATTTATTTGATTTTTATGAGAACTTTTAATAACGTAATCTAGTATTTGCTTTTTTTTTCCTTTTTTTTATATAATCTACTATTTACTATTCTTTTTCCTTTCTTTATATTATATATATTCATATGGCAATATACTAAATTATAATATATGGGCAAAAATAATAATTCATGTTGTTTTAGGATAAATAGTTGAATTTTTTAAAATAGTACATGAGAAGTGGACATAATTGTTGAAAATACTTGATAATAAATTTTTTGTTTAAATTTATTTGTCTATAAAAATATAAAATGCTTAGGTGATGCAATCAATTTATTATTTTTTTATTTTAAAAGTGAGTTTTTTAATCGGGTAGATGCTCATGACTTATAACATCAACCCAACCAATAGTTTTATATATATAATATAGTATAAATATCCTTATTCTCTTTATTTATCATATTTATATTATGTCGATCATTGTTTAAAACAATGATTAGAACTTTCGACAAGAACTTAAATGATTAAATTTTAATCTCGTCATTCAATCTCCCAATATTATATCGATAAAAAGAAGCTATATCTATATTGTATTACCAAAAAAACTATACCTATATATATTAAAATGTGTCACACTCATAATTATTAGAAGCACCATAGAGTAAAAAAAAATGACATGTTTTTCATTATCTAAAATACTGATATTCATAGGCAAAGGATAACTCCTTCAAATAGTTTTGTCACAAAATAGGTGTTGATCTTTTCATATATTTATTGCTTTGATTTTCTTTGCAACTTTTGTTTTAACCATAACAGTCAGTATCGTTACATATTATTTTGGTCTTCAATCAGGTCCAAATTTTAAATATGTTTTTAATGTTTAGACTAATATCAAATTGTATTAATGCATATCAATCGATATCATCTAGTATAAATTTTTAATATTTTAAACTATTTTTTATAATTATATTTAATAATAGAATATAATCATTTAATTAAGATATCGAGTAATAAATTCAAAATTTATGTTTGCATATAAATATATTTATATTATGTAATTGATGTATATTTACATGTAAATGTAATATAGGCTAGTATTTGGTATGACAGTGTATTTTTTTTTATTCTACAAGTAGTATTAAAAAATTCACAAGTGTTTTTTTTTATTTAAATATTTTACTATACTTCTAAAGAACACCATTACACATACTACTTAATACCATATTCTTCCAACATTTGTTTCATTCACAAGAGTTGTGCACATCTCCCAGCTGCATTTTAGACAACTTCAATGATTGAACTATGTTTTTCATTGTACCATGAGATCATGTGTTTACTTAAATAAAAATAAGCACCTGTGCTCTTTCGATCATTAATGTTCCTTACCTAGTCCTAATATGGTTAAACTGGTGTCTTTTGAGAACCAAATACCAACATAAATTGATCTATTTACTCACATACTGGATGATACATTTCACAGCCTTTACATGTAATTGCTTAAAATTGCTTGGTAGATAGCACAAACTCTCATACTATGACATAGATTTGGTTGGCTAGTAGTAAGGTCCAACAAGTTCTTAATCATACTTTTGTATGTGTCTTTTACAACACCCATAAAACCCTTTCCCATAAAAGTCTTCCTTGGCTTAAACCAAAATTTTTGACCATATTCCTGGCATACTTTTCTTGAAGAACAAATATTTCTTCTTTGATCCATTTAACCTAAAACCAAGAAAATAGGTTATTTCTCCAACCAGTTTTATTTCAAATTCGGACTCTATGAGCTTGATAACATCTTCTCTGACAACAGACCCAAACATTATGTCATCGACATATATTTGCACTATATATTACGATGCCTCCTATAAACTCTTTTTTGTCAACACTTCCCTTTGAAATAACCTAGGTCATATAAGAACATAAACAACCTTTCATACCCAGCTTAAAGGCTTGTTTAAATTCATTCAAAGCCTTTGTGGATTAGTAAAACCTTTTGGTTGCTCAACATATATAGGATTCCTCACTTAGGAAGCCATTCAGAAGAGCACTTTTAACACCCTTCTTGTACAACTTATGGTTTTCTTCCCTTCCAATTTTTTAAAGATTCATCTTGGTTTTGTGGTGAAGGATGGCTTTACTGTAAACATATTAACATGTGTTGATTATTGCTTCATCTTACAATCGATACTATAATCCTTTTGAAACTAGCATAACATCACCCATATCTTTTAAAGTCCTATTTTCCCTCCCTACTACTCCATTATATTTTGAAGTCTTTAGTGTAAAGAACTAATAAACTATTCCTACTTGATCACATAAATAAATAAAAACTCAACATTTTCAATTTCTTTGTCATGGTTACTTCTGATTTTGAGAATTTTCCCAATCTTTTGGCCTTTTTCATTCACTAGCCTAATACAAAGCTTTTTAAAAACTTATGGCTTTTCCTTCAAGAACTCAACCTATGTAAGCCTTGAAAAATCATCAATACAAACAAAAAAAAAAATTTCCCACTCTCAATTTGCGTAGGCCTTATAAGATTTATATGCAAGGACCCTAAGAGGTTTGTTGTATAGACCTTTTGCAACACCTATTGGGACACTCAATGTTTTTTACCTATTAAGCACTCTCCACAAGGCTAACTCCTCCTCCAAGTCTTAGCAACCCTTGATCACATAATTGGTTTATGCTAATTAGATTAGATTAGCTTCGAGGCCTTTAGTATGGAAAACATTCTTCAACTCAAAGAAACCTTTTCTCCCATCTTCCAAAGTTAACCTACCTTAATGGCTATTTTGAAATTCTTTTAAGAATATCTTTTCACTAGTAGTAATATGCTTTGAATATCAACAGTTGAAATACTATGTAACGCCCCAAATTTGAAGTGCCTAAAATTTTGTTAGAAATTGGAAGTGCACCATTGAATTTTGAGGAAATCTCAGCGTGCGGATTTGTGCTTCGTGCACAGGTTACAGAAGGAATGAGAGTGTATATCCATGTTAACTAGCATCATAGTTAGAGTTCTCATCTGATCTCTTTACACTTTCCTAGTATTTTTGACATGTACCTAAGTCTCATAAATGTCTTATGGAACTTTATTTTTAGAGTTTTATGTTGTTTTGGGATGTTTGACATTTTGGCACATGTGCTGATATATTTTATTAACTTGGAAACACTTATTTCAGTTAGTTGTTGAGGATTTTGTGACTTGCTAGTGGTAAAGTTGTTCTTTCATTTACTTATGTGATCATATTTTGATTTAGAAATCTTATGGACTCAAATTTAGTTGTTTTGGACTTGTTTTAGTATGTCTTATGTGTTGGTATGTTTTTAGTTTTATGCCTTATATGTTAGAATGCTTTTTTTTTTTTACATTTTTGGACTTACGTCTTAAGACAACGAATATGTTTTGAGACAAGATAATCAAATTTAAATTGAGCATGCATTTTTGGGTATATGTCTCGGGACATGAAGGGCAAAGTTTTGAGACAAGATAATCAAATTTGAATCGAACATGCATTTTTTGGTGCATGTCTCAGGATATGAAGGGAAAAGTCTTGAGACATTCGAAGCCAGTAGCTAAAATTTGGTTTCAAAAGTTGCAAGTCTCGAAGCATGGACCTTTTGTCTCAAGACAACAAACTATGTATCGATACATTGACCTAAGTATCATGACCTGGCTTCCTATTTTTGTATTTTAGGCCTCTAATGTTGTTTTAAGGCTCATTTGAGTTCGTTTTATTTATAATGATCCATTAATGCTTGAAATAAATATTTGCATGATTTTGACTCTCTCTCTCTTTTTAGCGAATTACAAGGAGAGGGCAAAGCCTTAATAGCAACGCGACTTGAACCAAGCCACAGCTATAGGACAACGAACACCCTTGACCATCAGATCAAGACACGGAATTCTTTTGATTCGTTTTTAAATATGATTTATTCGTATGATTGATTATTTAAATCACTTCAATGACGAAAGTGGAATTCTTTATCTGACTGGACCTCCGAACCGAGTAAAGAATGTTACATTAACAACAACTTCATTTATATCCCGTCAATATTTAAGATAGAATAATCCAGAGCAACCATCCAATCATGTTGCTTTCAAAGGTGACAAACTGAAAATCGTTTCCTTAATTTCGTCTTTCGTGATATCTTTACTTAGTTGATCATTCATTTCTTCTAATATTACCATGTCATTTCCTTCTTTATTTTTTTTTTTCATTTTGTTCGGCATTGTTTGATGTTCGAAAAGTTCTCAAAATGTTTTCTAATGAACTCTTCAACCAATCCTTCCTCTATGATCCAATCCCCATTGTACTCCTTGATGCAATGAATTCGATTGTTTCTTCTATGATTGATGGTTGTGGCATGAAAAAAAAAAGTATTCCTCTCCCCTTCCTGAATCCACCTTTCCTTTAATCTTTGATCTTTGATGCCAATGGCATTTCTCGACTTCTAAGTAGTTTATTAAGTTGTGAATTTAGATCTCTGTTGAGTGTTTTTATGTGTCTTTTAGATGAGTGGAGTTGTGTATTTATATGATATGGTTACTATTCATAGATATGACATTGTAGGTAAGTTTCATGCATGTCAACACGTACCCTATTCTAAGTTTAACACATGTTTATAAGATGTGGGTTCGCCTATGTGTTGGCGTGCAAACCCACATCGTGTTGTCTCATAGGAAGGTACGAGTGCCTTCCACGAGAACTCTTAGTTTCGAGTCGGGTTCTACATGGTTCGCACTTCAATTTCGTGTGACACTATAATAAGAAATTGACACTATATTAAAATTATTAAGAAAATTAGTTTTTCAATTGTGTAAGAATAAACTCATAATTAATTAAATAATAATTTTTAATATAGTGGTGATTAATATTAAATTTAAGATTTTTTATTGTTGACACATTTGGAAAATATTATAAAAAAATTTAAATATAATTTTTAATAAGAGAAAAATGTCGGGGTAAATTGACAAAAGTTTTAGAGGTAAGAGCGCTTAATTTTTTTAATAGAGTTAACGGAAAAAAATTAACGGTGGGAATGAAAATGAGCAAATCGAAAAGTAGAGGGAACAATTTTGAGTAAATAAAAGTAAAAGGATTAAATACATACAAATCAATAAGTACAGGGACTATCCTTAGAATTTAACCATTTTTATTTTATCATTCCTATTCACACTCGTGAGATGTTGGCTTTGGGTACGATTTTCCTCGGTAAGCTTTTCCATTTTTCACCTCGCATGTGGGGAACTGATTAGTCACATGAGAGGTTTATATCCCACATCGATAACTCTTGCGCATAAGGAGTAAAGTCAGGTTTATAAATAAGGACGACCTCCAACGCAATAAAATAACCCGTCCTGTCAGGGTGGAGGATGACTCGTCAATGATCGTATAGAGACGGCGGGTCGTGCCAACACCTAGTACATCGAACACACTTATTTAAGGCGAGTGGGTTCCACCCTACTTAGGTGGAATTTACCCGTCAATTTTTGGAAGCCAAGCCCTTGAGGCCAGGCTCTCAGCAACTCCTTCAAAGTTTTCTCCATGGAAAACTTCAATCTTTTTGAAGTAATCTTGGGCAAATACCACTTGATTATCAGCCGTTAAATGTCAAAACACTGCTTTTATTTCAAAATTTAAATCGTTGGTTAAATTGGTTTTATATAATCTGGTTCAACTTGTGAATCAATCAATTGATGTCTCTCTCTACTGTCAAATCTGTAATGGTTTGTTTGGAAATAAAATGGAAGACTTTTAGGGGTTCTTCAATCTATGGCATTTTATGTGTTGAAGTCAAAGTATCTGAAGGGGTTTACAGCATTGCATTCTATCATATGTACAACAGTACTAAAATGGGTCAATTGAATCACCAAAAACAGATAGCCAATGGCAAGAAGCAAAGCAAAACCTAGCAGTTAAGCAAGCTTCTATTTGGAGGCCTTGAAGGGGTTGACCTCTTGAAACAGCTTGGGGTGAAAGAAGAGGCAAATGGCTGAAATATCATCCATTGCTATCCCTCTTTTCTTAGATCTCCATGCTTTCATCGCACATTGGACCAACCTTTTCGCTGACTTCTCCCTATCTTCTGTGGAACAAACTATCTCCACTGCTTCTTCATTGGATATAACATCCCAAACCTGATAATCACCACCAGAAGACAACATTAAGTTAATCTAATCACAACAACAAAGGCATAAACCAGAAGGGATTTATTTTACCCCATCTGTTGCTAAAATGACAAACTGGTCTTTGTTTGTGATATTCCTTCGTGTCACATCAGGCACTGAAATTAGCCCAAACTCTTTCACACAGTGGTCACCAATGGCTCTTGAAACAGCTAGCCCTGGCTTGTCCCGTTTTGGCATCCACACCCTGTAAACCCCTGGTTCATCTCTTAAACAACACACTCTCCCTTGTGACTGCCTTATTCTTTCAGCTTCCTCTGTTACATTCATCATTATTAATCAATACACTACCCATAATTTTACATATAGGGAGAATTATGCATAGAGTTCTAACCAGGAATGTTAGGCTTGAAATCAATAGTGAGCTGAAATGGTATCAAATTGCCATCTTCTGATATGGTTGCTAACACTGCCCTTGAATCACCAACATTTGCTATAACAAGATGTTCACCCTAATCATCAACACATCGATAAAAATTCTACTCGAACCTTCAGAAAATCGTAAATGAACCCGGAAATTTAACATCTACCTGTTTAATGATTGTCAAAGCTGTTGTTCCACTATGGAATGAATCAATCCCAGGGTGGTGTTTAAGCTCTTGATCAATGTCAGCATATGTTTTCAAGCAAGATTGTTTCCAAATATCAAACTGATGACTACGAGTACTTCGGTTCGGTTCAGTGTCGAGTTCTTGGCCAAGTGAGGTTAAGGCAAGGGCCTTTTGCCAGTTGCAAAGCAAAGAAGGAGGCACTGATTCTTTGACCCTTTTGGCTATAATATGACCCCATGGACCATGACCATCAAAAATACCACAGAAAATCATGTCCTCTTGGCATCCAAATTCCTACATCAAGAATCAAAAAACAACTAAGTATGAACATTGAATATCGATATTGAAAAAAACCGAAATCGATCATAACATCGCATGGAATGAGTTTTAAGATACCTCCCAGACTATTGTACAATCTTGGTTGATTCCCTTTTGTCCTCTCTTGGAACAGATTGAGGCAAAATTGTTTGATTTGTTGGACTTAAAAGTAGCAGAGGAACTCAACATCAAATCGTTCTTCTTGGCATCCTTGGCCAAGGTTTCCGCCACTTCTCGTCCGATATCATCCTCCGTACAACTAGTATTCTTCCCTTTCTTCATCGAAACCGTCCTCACCAATCCACCGAGAAATGATGGTAAAAACATCATCTCTTCTTCTATACCAAAGAAAAGAAAATGATCAAACTACGTATACATACGTTATATACCTTGCTTTGCAGGGATTTGGATCAATAAATCTGTCAGCTATATGATTGAAATCTCACAGTTACTTTGTAACACCAATGTCGATGGCCAGAATCTCGAGTCACTTGGTCGGAACTTGACTGATGATCCTTGGGGATGAAGAAGTATCAAGCAGTGAAGCTGCTTATACTCGTTTTTTATTATTGTGTCAAACTATTGCAACTCTTATTGGTACGTACGTACTGTAAATTTTGATACCAACCATGGGTAGGCTCCGAAAAGGACAAAAGTGCCATTGTTTTGGTTGCTGAATAATGCACAGGAAATGGGTAGCTTGGACATTTCAGAAGCAATTCAGCATAAAGATTAAAAAAGAATAATGTCAGTGTTTTTTCCGAGTTATTTAAATATTGAATTAAGAACAATATTAATTGAAGAATTAAATATAAATCTTTATAATCGATGCTAAGTACGAAGATATAACTATTAATTTCACGCCTACCCTTGTGTTTAGTAAATAATATCTTTTTCTTATCTCAAATTAAAATATCTATAAATAGATTACAACTAAAAGAAAAGATAAGTTGTTTAACGAAAATGGCTGAGATAAGAATGGCACTATCAAAAGGAGCAGCTAGGGATATAGAACTTTGAATACGAAAGGGAAAAAATCAAGTAAAGAATGATGTTTTTTTTTAAGTCACTAAGTATGAATAAAATAATTGCATTTAAAGAAATAAATGTTTTTTGGGCAGAACGAAGAGCCACCAAACACATGGCTGCCGTGGGAATGTTGGATTAACGATTAAGGGAGCACAGAGCAAGACGTTTGATTGTAACCCTATAATCATTTTTTTATACTAACCAAAACAAAAATTGTACAGAAGATGAACCCAACAAGTGGTTTCAGTGAAAAAGAGGATGTTGTTCATCTTAGGGGTCCCGGGTTTGAACGCTTGTGTATACAAGGTGTGTGTGTGTTATCAATGAGTTAAAAAAATATGAACAAATAGTACCATATAATCATATCAGTATATTCAAAAAAAATTATACAGAAGGTCGATATAGTGGTCAATTTTTTAAAATTGCATTCAACTTCACATTAATCTTTATTAGAACGGATAAAGTGAGAGCAATTTTAATAAATGGAGTCAACTTAAATTCTCATCTTTATTCGGTCAAAACCAAATTAATCGATCAAATTGATTTAATTAGATGGATTGATCCGTAAACCAATCTAATTTAGTAGGAGATCAATTAGTTTTTTTTTTTGAAATTTCTATTAACGATTAATTCGATTTGAAATCGAGTAATTAACTGAATTAACCGAACTTAATAAATAATATTATATATTATATGTATTAAGCTATTACTAATTCGGATAATTCGATCAAATGAATATCATCAATTTTTTTTATATACTTTATGTTTGTTTTAGCAAAAAAAAACATATAAATTTCAATTAACCGACTAAATTAACTAAAATATTTCGGTACTTAGTTTTTTTAAAAAAACTTGATTCGATTAACAATTAAAAAAATAAAAAAATCGATTAATATGATCAATACTAATTCGATTCAATTAACCGTTTAAAAACTTTTATTCTTTACCGAAGCAAAGTCATTACCACCTCAACCAATATCTCATCGTCGAAGTCTAATTTTAACAATTTTGGAGTCAAACATTTGAAATTTTAATCCTTCAAAAAAAAGAATATGGATCAACTTATTGGCTTTTTAAATTTTTTTATTTATGGATTATTGAAATTTTACTTTTGTAAATGGATATACTTGCAAATATTCAAAGTTGAACCCACCCCGAACAGCTTTATCCACAAAAACTGTTGACAAAACATGGTTTAGTTGGATTTCCTCAAATCTTAATGTGAAAGAAAAATATAAAGGATTTATTTCTATTTAAATATATTTTGAGATTAAAATAAAACAAAATAAAAAGTAATTAATAAACTACTCTCATGTCCATGAACAATCCATGAAGAGGTATGTTGAGGAAGGTTTGGTTCAATTAGGCATATTGTTTGGTATTTAAGACTTTACACAAAGAATGATTGAGATGCATCTTTCCTTAAGGAGGTTTTAGAAATGTATAATCAGTCCCTCTTTTTGTCTAATCAGCCTGTCTTCTGTATGATTTGAAAAAAGAATTTTGAGACTTTTTGTATCTCCCTCACTCAATGAAAAACTTGGGGAGATGCATAATATTCACTCTCATTAAATACGGGTCGTAAATCTTCTTTGCACATGAAATCCAAGGGGAAAGAAACAAGATGTCCTCTTACCGATTTTAATCTTTCCATCGGGTCTACTTGTTTAACCTCTCCGTTCTGATATGATTCTAATTTCGTAGGGGCTATTCCTAAATCGATTGTAGTGTGACCGAGTCTTTCTTTCCAATACGCAATGCTTTGTCGGAGCGCAAGCCTGCATTATATGGTACATGCCGTTCATGTCATTGTTAGGATTAGCCGAAAAGAAAAAGAATTAAGGTTCGTAAGAAAGAGATGTAGTCGTACCGGGAATGTATGAGATCACTCGGGACACAGGAGAACACATCCTGGTAGATCGTCGTATTCATCTGTGACATAAATGATTCATTGTTTGTTATTCGGAGTTAGTAATCCACATTAAAACAATGTGAGCCATCTAGTCTCATTAGGCTGGCTAACCCTACTTACCTGGCTGATTTTCATAACCACCAGAAATTCTTTGATTTCTTTTAATTGGAGCATTTAAGAATATAAAATGAAAAAGTACTGAAAATTAACAGAACTCCGGTTCTTACCTTTGCAGTCCCAACCCATCTGTCTTTGTAACTCGAATCGGTAATGGGGTCGATTATTTGATTTATCTGAGGAGCATGAAAAGGAAAAGGACCAACATGTTGATCAGCTGAATGATACAAGATACTATAAAATATATATGACTGATCCCCGAGACCGATTCAATGAGCATAATCTTGAATGTAAAATAATTAAACATTGAATGATGGCTCACAAACCTCTTCTCGGTGAAGACCAAGATGTTCGGACCACAATGAAAGGCGAAGGCTCAAAGCAAATTTTCCAGCCTTCCAAGGATTTCCGCCCATCCATGAATCAACAAATTCTTTGTCTTCGATAAGCACGCCAATCTGAAACATTAATTGTGACATTTATCTTGTTGAAGAAGTGATACAGATTTGTTATATCCCAGTCGGGGACAAATAAATGCAGAAGTGTTCCATTTCCCATAAACCATCACTCTTTTATCAAATATAAAAGGACATACCGCAACTTCATGTTTTAGATCTTACCTAACTCTATTACTGATCCCCTTTAAATATGTTAATACCAAATTTCAAGTGAACTGTTTTCTCCATTACACTATATTTTGTCATTTATCTCCATTAACATTTCAACCCCCAACTAGCTTAATATTTTCAGACAACATTTTAAAATCATTACAGAATATTGAGATACCTCTGAATCTCTTGAGCCAAGTAAACTTCTATCGTTAATATTAGCAGATCCAATTAAGGCAGCACGGTCATCAATTATCATAACTTTACTATGCACATATACCTGAAGAAATGGAAGGCAACAAATAAATCAGCAAACACGATTATGATACATTTTGAACTTTCATTGTTAAGTTGCTATGACATGATATGCCTGTAAAAAGAATTATGCAGAACTGGCAAATGATAGTTGAAGATAAAAACATACCGGACTGGTAGCCACAGGACCGCCATCAAAAAGTTTACCGTGTGCTCTAAGACCATAGAAAGATATGTAATCATGAGCTTTAGGTCCAAGAAGATCATAAAGATTATGCAGTATTGAATTCTGTCCTCTGCAAATGGTACGATACTGCCAATGCATTATGGCTCTCACAGATGCTGCACCAGCATCATCAAGACCTCCCTGTTAAGTTTTAAAATGAGTTCAAACATAATTCAATTACATAATCTTCAAATTGAAAGAGTATCGGCCAAAACTGAAAACCTGGAAACCAGGAAGCAGGGGTATGACAATAATAACCCTAAAACACTTCTTGTCATTGTATGCTCGCATAATACGCCGGTATAATGCTTCTAAGACACGATTCCGAATAATTTCGTCTCCTGAGAGACCTGATATGAAAAATTGGTTCTGGGAAAGGTCGTGCAAATATGGAACAACAGTAAGGAAAATAAGCCGTCAAATCAGTAGATTAATAGTGAACTGCAGTAAAGAAATTAAAATATCAGCATATACCTCTATATAAACAAAGTGTTCTGCTTTGTCAATGAGGGAGCAATAAGCACAGTGAATGCTCTCTTCTATTTGGCTGGTTCCAGCGGACCACTGACTGACACTCCTTATAACCTGAAAATCATGTATCAACAATGATTGATGCTACTTACAAGCCAAAAGTCTCTTCAAATGAAAAAAAATATATATATATTTTTTCTTCTCTTGTGACAGGAATATGCTTCTTATTAAAGTGTATGACATGAAATTGAATGAAATATTATGTGCATCTATCTATACTATCTCTGAGATTGGTATCACGATTAAACTAGCAACTCAGTCAGGGAAAAGCCAAATAAAACAAAGTTTTTTGAGAAAAGTAATACAATGATGGGGTTAAATAAGTAATTTAATTTTAAAAGGAAATAAAAAAACCACCCTATTTTTTCATTCAATTTTTTTTTATATCAATAACTATTTATATATATTTTTATTTATTTATCAACAATCATGATTTTTTTAAATAATAATAATAATTAGTTGGGAACTATTTTATATTATTTTTAATTTTTCACCCATATAGTGTATAGGACTAGTTGGGAAATAAGACCATGAATTTGAGATGTCAAAATATAGAAAAACGAACAAATACTATGAGGCAGATGCAAAACTTTTTAAATGTCATGATGAGAATACAACCAACCTGACATCGACACGAAGTTCGCGGTCCAACCTGTCCAGCTTCATCCACAAAACCACCTTGAGCAGCCCGTTCTTGCATTTCCCACCAATCTGAGTCTGAAAGTTCAGCTTCAGGCTGCCTTTTTACATCCGAAGATCTTTCATTATAAAGATCCAAGGAGTCTAGGTCATCAACAAAGCCTTTCATAGGTGTCTCTACAACTGCTGGTTCTATTTTGGACTTTCTGAAAGCAAAAGAAACACTTTTACTGGCAGTAGTGTCCAACCCATTTGATTTTGGAGACACAGTACAACTATCCAACTCCTTGGCCTCTTGAGACAAAAGTAGAGGAATGTCTTGTAAAGATGATCCAGAAGAAAAGGAACCCCGCCTCTTGATGCCTTTCTTATTTTCCTCAACATTCTTACTCTCAAACTCAATCTCCTTGCTTCTTCCCATATAATGTGGAATCACCATATGTTGCTGAGGCATAAGTAGTGGAATTGCTTCCTCATATGGAGCTTTATTTCTCTATATATAAAAACAATTTCAGCATACCTTTGTTAAGTAATAAAGTATTGCAATTTCTGTTGTTCACTACATTAATTATACATAAATATAACCTTGGCATAGTTCCACCGCTGAACAAAATGTCGTGCTACATCTCGACAAGATGGTCCCCAAAGTGCACAATGTACATCATGCCAAGGCATTCGAGGATATTTTCCTCGATCCAACTCATCTTTCACTGTATCTTCCCATGAATTTGGTTCAGATTCCCTGATGAAAATGGGGTTGAAAATCAGTTAGACTGAAACAGCTACACATCAGCTCATAATTACTCATTACCGTGAATATTTAACCGTTTCTTTCAAAGAATATTATTGGGAAAAGGGGATAGGGGATAAAATAGGTGGTTACAAACTATTGGAGGTTTTGGAAGTCATGATCTACTTGAACAATCTTTAAAGGTAACCCCATTTGAACCAATAAAATTCAGCAAACCATTGGGGAACATCTATTGCGGCATAAACCGAAAACCTTGCTAGTGGTAGATATTTTAAGTAGAGACAGGTAGCCATTTCTAAGTTATGATAGTGTGAAAAATCAGCAAAAAACATCCTACCATATACTTGTAATGATGTCTTCCATGGTATAACAGCACCAACAGAATGGTGTATAAACCAAGTATAAAATAACCATTAACATTCGATATTCATGAAAGGCCAAAATGAAACTTTGCTTAAAATAAAGCTTACCTTGGATTGTAGTAGTCCTTTCCATGCCATACTGAGGGAGGATTATCTCCCACCTTGTGTTCATATGTGTCATAGCGACCGAAGCATAAATCAAGCCCACCAATAAAACAAACTTGGTAATCAACAATCACTAGTTTTTCATGGTGGGACCTGTTGGTAAAAGAAATACATATCAGATTCTTAAAAAAATCCGATATATTAATGTTTTCACAACTTGAATGTATGTACACACTCGATTTTCCAAGTAGTCCATACCATAGATAGACACCAGTAGAGAAGTGGTCAGGATAACGCAATACCCTCACATTCTCATGAATGCTAAGAAGCTTTCTCTTGCTATAGACGCTATTGATTTTCAAAGCAAGAGCAAGTTCTTTGTAGAGAAGGATGTATATCTGCAGCCAAAGACATATTATTAAGTTATTACTTAAAAAAGTAATAAGCTAAACATTCAACATCTTCATACTGGGATTGTACATAGATCTATATAGTACAAGAAGATATTACTTTGTTTTAAAAGAACAAAATTGAACATGTAAAATTAAATCAGGATTGTAAACTTTAAAGGGGCTCTAAATGAAACCAAAAATCTTCAATTATCAAACACTGAATGAGCTCACTGACAGACAAAAGTTAATGGAAGAAAAGAAGTAACACATGGTTAACACACATGCAAATTGATATAGGAGTCGTAATTCAGATAAACAGCCATCAAAAGAATATGTCCATTTAATTTACAAAAGAAAAAGGTTTGGATTGACTTCTTAGAAATAAAGGACCTTTTGATAAATACATAAATGAATGGAAGATTATGATACCTGAACCCCTTGCTTAGCTTTGGCTTCCAGCAAAGCATCAAGCCTGGAGGATGCCTGTTCGTGAAAAGGTCGGTGTAGATACAATTCTGGGCAAAGCCACCAGCCACAAATAAATATCTGCATAAATTTTAGGATCATACAATAGGTTTTGGTATGCTAAAGAAATCAGTTTGACTACAACTCATGTCAACCTGCAAGATTAAAAAGGACAGACCTCTGATTTAGCATCCTCAATTGATGAAGCTATAGCATCAAAAGCTGCCCTACCATCCACAAACCATTGAGCCTGACTACCATCTTCTGTCAAACCCCTTTGAGGAGCAAAAGAGCCAAATCGATGAGGATGACACCAGCCCTCAGGGGGCCTAAGCCCAGCATCATTAATTGCAGCAACCCAATCTTTAGCTTTACCACTACTTTTAGTTCTTAACCTTATGCTCCGACTTCCACATGTGACCTTTTGAAGTTTCCAATTATATGTTAGAAAGTGATTTCTCTAGATATATTCATCAGAGATACACCTTATCCCACCATTATAGAGATAAATAGTTCATTTTTAATTTGTAGAGGAGAAAAACTTACACCCTCAAGATAATCTTCAACGCAAAAAACCCACAAACATCTCGATGCTAAATGTTTGATGCTTAATGCAATGTCACTAAAGGTTAATGATTAGCATTTTAGGATTAAGTATATCTTGGGATGGCAGAATAGCACTATAGGTTTTCTAAGTGAAGAATTTTTTTGTTGTTGAGAGGGATATTTATCCAAATCACAATTCACAAAAAGAAAATGTTAATAACAATAAAAGGTCATTGATTATGAAAAACAGTGTCTTAAATTTTCACATAACTACTAAAATGTTAAATATATTAATATGCCCATTGGCAGGAAAAACTTTCCGCTGAGTGAACAGCAAGTACTCTACTGACCTTAAAAGCATGGCGTAAAGGATTACGTTCCTTTACTTCAGCTGCTAATGATGCCCGGCCCTCAGTGTTACCAGCCAAGGCAGGTAATACATCGAAAACAATTATATCTAAAGGTTTAGTATCGAGCGGATCTGCTAGCAAGGCCAAGAATCCAGGTTTCAGTACAGCCCACACCTGTAAAATAATTATTAGACATAAGAACGGAAAAATGATGGGACAACTGAATAAGCTAAATTCTGAAAATGCCAAAATGATAGCAAAGGAGTGTGACCTTATGGTCCAACCTGACGGTTGTTATATGGCAAGATTAAGGTACAAATCTGAACATCTTAGCAAGGTAATACACAACAGTGCCAATGCTCTAAAGCATAAGAATCAATATATGAGAACAATTAACCCATCCTAGAAACCCTCTTCTCAAATCATACTATATTATTTGAATTTAATCCATCACACCCATTAAGAAACATTAGGAGATTCCATATATCTAGCTTAAGCACAAAACTTTCACACTGACATGCCAGTTTACCTCCTATCAAAGGAATATTTAGACAGAGGAAAGGCAATTACCGCTTGCTGCACCTCATGCACGTGCAATGCATGTTTTGAAACAAGTGCATTTTAAGTTGAATATAAACCAAGATTTCAAAAAATGAGATCGCATTACCTTTTGCCAGTTGTCATTACAGCAATTGAACCAGTGGCATGCACAGCATTTATCAGAGTCATCATCCTTGGCAAGTTTTGGTAGATGCTTTGCCATTACATAGTCTTCCTTCAGCTTAGGACCATACTCCGGAGAAAATGACAACTTTGAAACCTCCAAAAACTTGCAAACCTACAAGAAAATTGAGAGAGATACTGACACACAATAAAGAAGGGCATAAAGTGGGTGCCGAGATGTTGTGCCTTAGCACACAAAAGTCCTTTATTTCAGGTGAGACACGTTTGATCAGGCACACAGCTGACACACCTAGGCGCACTTTATTTTTGGTAAGACAACAGGGGAAGAAATAAGAGGCTTCTCTGGTTGAAATTCTCTTTAATATCTTTAATTTTAAAATTTTTCATTAGCTGTACTTGTAATAGTATAGAAAGGGGAAATAACAAACTCCTTACTTTTCAATGTTTGAATATTCAAGAACATGCAAGAGACCATGGGAAGTCATGCATATTGGCCAACGAAAGAAAAAGAAATTTTACATGTTCGGCTCTTTAAAGTATGTCAGAATTACAATCTTAAGCTTATTTTTATATATATGCATACACACGTGTACACATACACATATTGCATCTTACTTTACTCAGGCAAGCTAATTTTTTTGTGCCTTATGCCAAAAGCAATATAATCGTTCTAATGCCTAGACTGCACCTTGCCCTTAACAACACTGAAATAAAGCAACGAAACTCAAAACTTTCAACAAATGGTAGTTACCAACCACATTCCAAATTCTAAGTGTAATTCAGCAGCAGATGAACTAAGAACTCTGGCTATAGCTACATAGTCCATTTTGTCAACTGACAGTTTACTGAAACAGCAGTTAGGAGGCTTCATCTACTTCATGATTGTTGCACGAAAAAAGGAAAGCTAGGTTTAATTTGGTTATCCATTTTGCCAACACAAACACACGAGGTCATTACATGGTATATTTTCTAGGCAGAGTAGTCTATTAAGGGAAGGTCTAATGCCTATGAAGAATGAAGATAAATGTAAAATGAAAGAATGGTTGCCACAAATGTATCAGGGTATAACCATGTTTGGAAATGCATACCTCTCTAGAGTTAACAATATCCATATTTCCAAGAAAATGATTCAAATATTCTTGCATAGCAACCTTTGCTCTGTCGGACATTGAAGACTGCTTTCCCAAGGCTGGTCTAATAACTGGAAGAGCAGCACTTGATGGAACATCCCTGATTATAAAGATAGAAAAGAAGGCACTCTCATAAGTGCTGGGAGTTAAATTTTCTTTTATTTTCTAGGAAAATTTGTGATAACAAACACCTGTTTTTAACACTTCCATCTTGCTGTAAAAGAAGAGCATCATCATCCGGTTCATCATCATCTTGCACAACCGGCGCATGTTCTCCTATTCCTAGATTTTGAAGCCATTCTTTAACCTTTAATATAATAATATTCAGCGTGAAAACCACATTCAAATCCTAAACTTTTTTTCTCCAAAGCAAAGAGCTATTAATTAGCAAAACACAAACAAACGTAGTCGTTTCGTAATGTACACACCTGCTCTTGCTTCTCGTGAATTTCTTCAATAAACAACCGTCTCTTCAAGGCAAAGTGCAAGTAAAAAACCTGCGAAGCTTTCTTCATTAACCGCCACTTAAACTGAAGAATCAAAATGAAGAAATTAGTAAGAACAGGAAAGAAAAGAAGGTAAGGTCAAAACATGTAATTGGAATTTAAACTATTGAAAGTAATTGTAGAAAATTTTGATTGAAAAATGAACTTGCTTGTTTGTATCGGAATTCGATGGTGTAAGATAAGAGCATGGGGCTGATATCCCCGGCATCGGGTCTGGAGACAGAGACGATGGTAGCTTTTGGTAACTCGTCGAAAATCCGAGTTGACTCAGCGGACGAGGACATCGAGGATGATAACGGCTCCGATTGCATCTGGTAGTACCGGGCTCCACCTACAAGCATCGACTGCTCCGACTCCATGAAATTGACCGGTAAATTGAAGATCGAATTCCTTTTCGTTGGATCAAATGAATTAAAGATGGAAGTGGAATAAGAGACTTAAGAAGAAAGCGAGAGAATAGGATTTGAATTGGTTTCTTTGAATTGAATTTTTCCTTTGATTTTTATTTAATGGAAGCAACTTTTTTCTTTTTTAAATTGGGTGAGAGGGCCAAAGTGGAACTTTTGGACAAGGAGAAGATGGAAGCAAGACGACTTATTTCAACACTGGTTTAATCTTTCCGGTCAATATTTGATATTATGTTCATTTTTAAATTCAAAAATTAACAAAATAAAATATATTAAATGAGAAAAAATAAAATGCTTTGTATTTTTGTTATAAAAAAAAAATAAAAGATCACATATATTTATCCTGTTTCTCTAAAGTTTATATCTATAGATATAAAAAATATAAGAGAAATATAATTGTGTTCTTAAATTATATCAAATTTCTTATTTTAATGGGTATTCACTTTAAAATATAAATATTTTTTTAAAATTTGTAATAATCTCTTAATTAAAAAATTTATTCTTACAACTTTAATTAGATTTTCAAATTAAATATAATATATTTTGCATTTATATTTTTTTAATAGTACAAAAGTGATGGAAAGTAATCATAAAAGAGTTATATTGAAATGAAATATTAATTGATATTAAGCGATGAATTTAACTTTTGAATATCTTTTTATTGAAGCAAAGATGTAAGAGAAGAAAATGAATGGTAATTCACACATTAATAAGAAGATGGTTATACAAAGAACTATTATAAAGGGTAGCA
The DNA here is from genome assembly GCA_005610355.1 of Gossypioides kirkii. Taxonomy (NCBI): domain Eukaryota; kingdom Viridiplantae; phylum Streptophyta; class Magnoliopsida; order Malvales; family Malvaceae; genus Gossypioides; species Gossypioides kirkii. Next base: position 12,288,411 of record CP032252.1, read on the forward strand.
AAATTTTGGCATAAGGAGTTATCCTCTAGCAATGAAGGGGTATTTACAGATAGGTTGTCACTTATGATCTTCAATTTCAATATATATTTGTGTAGTTCTTATCCTCATCTGTTTTTTAAGGTTAGAATAGCTTTTTAATCAAGCAACGGTTTGATTGATGTATACAGCGATCAAATCGCATTAAACTTGAATGGATTTGATAAAGTCCTACATGCTATTTATGTATAGAGGAAGCTCGACATCTGTATAGACGATATAGATTGGAGAGGCTCCACATGTGGAGTATGTTACATGCTGGGAAAGGCCATGGTTGACAAGATATTGTAGTAGGCAAGGTGACCTTAAGCATGACGGGTGGAATCTCTCTTGACAAGCTATATACAACAATTGTCCCCCAATCAAAGGGAATATTATAAATAACCTTATGATTGTTACAGCGCGTCACTACGGGTGGTAAAACTTCCAATGAGGCTATTAATGTGGTCAGTGAGAAACGAAGATTCATGGCGCAACAACGACCGCTGCCTGGGGAAATCTAGTAGGGCAGGTGGTCCACGAATGTTGATGCATAGTGATCTAGCAGGTTCTAAGCGGCAGTCGTTACTTGTATACCGGATAGCTTTGACGTCGGCGGAAATCGGGTGATCCACCCAATACAGTCGTCATGCAGCGAGAAATGGCGTGGCTACAGATACTTCAAATATAGAACGCTGACAAGGGATTGTATATTTTACCCCTCGCAAAGCAACAAATTGTCAGCAATAGAACGAGCAAACAAAAATTTACGAAGAGTTCGACTTGCCTATTAGATAGTATACTCCCAATAACAAGCGTTACTAAAAAATTTCAAACTTGGAGAATGCGTTTACAGCGTTAAGGTCCACAAGTATTGCCTGAAAGATGAAAGTCGTAATGGTCTAAAGCTACAGAAGATTCAGGCAAGCCATTGCCGAGTTAAGAAATAGTGCACTTAATCTATCACGACATTATCAGAAATCAATTAAAACATCTTTTAACAATTAATTCGATATTAAATATGTATCCAATAGCATAAACCGAAGAAGCAAATGATAATATGATATATTGTGAAGCAAATAAAAAAAATAAAATAGTAAAACTTTCAATTAATTTAAAAAAATCATAATGCAAAAATTATTAAAATTGTGGATTAATTCAAACACAGACCAAATTTTAATTCAATTCAATTAATTATATTCATAAAATATTTAAAAAAAAAATTCTCAAAATATCTACAAGAACAAATTCAATAATTAATCTTCCACATTTTATAAACTCACATTTTTCAATTCCACAACATTATACAGGAATCTTCCAACCGTTATTAATAACCATTCTTGATATGATAATAAGGTGAATTTGATGAATTCAACCTTATGTAAATACTGCGACCAAGCCTTAAACCGCGTACATACGACATTTTACAAGAAAATTTTTGGAGCTATATTTTCTAAATCATACCACATGCATCGTAATTGAATAATAATACACTCAATATCATAAGCATCCAGATTAAATAAAACAGCACCGGGGTTTCCAAAATTCCCTATTTTATAGTTATATGTGTCAACATATATGGAAACAGAGTTTTGCAAACAAACTCCTATCAAGAAAACAAAAGCCATTAACATATCAAGTCTAGCCATCTTCCTTATTTTATTCACTTCTTCGTCTTCTTAACTCCCCTGCAAATGTAAAAAAAAAAAATCCAAACTTAGACCCTGTTTACACAGATAAAATCTATGAATATTCTAAGGGTTTTTTTACATATTTAAAAGATCATAACTGCATGCTATGTTGTTGTGGATAAGAGTTTGAAAGGTACACTTTCAAGGAAAGTAAAAAGTCCGAATAACATAAGATAGAGCAAGAATATCATCATGCATCTTACTCGGCTTGTTGGGGTGCTGCTGTGGGTGTTGCCTTCACACCAGGTCCCTGTATCATCAAGAAACCAATATTAAATCGCAAATAACAAAGTAGAAGAAACAGATATCATCATGCTAAGTTGATTCTGGTCCATTTTTTATTTTCCGGGTTCAACTTATATGATTGAACCACCAGACAAATTGGTTCACACTTAAACTAGTTGAACCGGCCAGGCCAGTATTTAAAAAAGCCTAGTCAATCTTCTAGATATGTTATGAAAATCATGCAGTGTTTTTGGTGATGTATTAAGTGACATCAACACCGGAAGCAGTAAGAGACATCAATATATAGCTTGGTCTGTCAAAGCTGCCAAGTTCGAATATGGATGGTTTTTGCTAATTCTTTCTTCAAGAAAAAAGTTTGGTGCAACAACACAATGAACACAACATCAAACTTCAAACATTCAGGACATAAGGTTATTTTTTCCCATCACAAAATCAATGTATGAATCACGAGGGATGTTTAAGTTACCTGTGCAAGGCGCTCCTCTCTTCTGGCCAACTTTCTCTCCCTGCTGGCCTTGTTCTTAGCACGCTTGGCCTCAAACTGATCTGCAATTGTCTTCTCTCTCGCCTTCTCAGCCTTAGACTTGTGGATACTCTCCATCAAGACACGCTTGTTCTTAAACACATTACCCTTGACCTTCATATACATGTCATGGTAAATGTGCTTGTCAATCTTCTTGGACTCCCGGTACTTACGAAGCAATCGCCTCAGTACCCGCATTCTCCTCATCCAAAGAATCTTTGTTGGCAACCTTGCCTCCCTGGTACCCTTCCTCTTACCTGAAAGCTTTTAGAATTATGCCTTGCTTACAGTAAACTTCAAGGAACAAGGAAAACCAATCACCACTCCAACACGCTAAATACAGACTACTAAATAGCATATTAATCATACCATATCCAGAGTGTCTTCCCTTTCTCTTGGCCTCCTTCATCCTACGTGCGCGAGAGCGGGAGTGAATCTTAGTAGGCTTCCTGATGATGAACCCATCCTTCACAAGTTTCCTAACGTTCTGCCCTGCAAACAGTGATCAAATCATATAATCATATAAACAATGTAAATAGAAACCCAAGGAGAAAAAAACAGGTAACAGCTTGATGTACATGGAATAGAAAATCATGAAGCTGCTTGCCAGCAAGACATAGAACACGGTGAAACGCCAGAATTGCAACCAGTTCAATTTAAGACTAATTGGAACAAAAATGGACTAAACTCCGAATTCGACGTAAATAAATAGGAGAAGAAAGTAATACAAAGCTCGTAACATAAGTAGAATTAGATCTAAAATCAATCATTTCTTTTTATAAGCTTTCTGAGAAATCTAGCAAACCCTAACCAATCAACGAAGAACAATAACTGCAAGGATCTATAAACTACTACACCATATTGGATTAAGAGATTAGGATTCTATTAGTGGAAAATTATTTAAATAGGGCGAAAGTAAACATACTGGAGTTGGCCATGGAGATTTCGTTGATTTCATTAGGATCGAGCCAGACCTTGCCGCGACCGCACTTGAGGACGCTAGCGGCAAGCCGCTTCTGCAGCTTCAAAGACACCATTGCTGCTTTCTGGCTTCTGTGAAATGGAAAAATCGAGGGGTTTTGAGGGAAAAGGTGGAGGCGGCTTTTTATAAGGAAGGTGAAAAAGTTTGTTAGGGTTTTGGGTGTTTGAAATAATCAACTGGGTTGGCCCAGTTTATTTCCGATGGATAAGGAAGGAATATGGGCTTCTTCCTAAAATAAAATAAATAAATTACAGAAAAATAACACGTGTTTTTCATTACAAAAATATTAAATAAAATTTATTTTTATTAATTAAATAAATTATAATTAAGATATTGAATATTCAAAGAGAAGCAGGACATAAATGTAATCTGCCAATTAATTGGCCCTCTGTTACTAACAATAACAAATGCGGCGACGATTATTCATCATAACTAAATTTTACTCTTTTTCAACATCAATGTGCAAACCTCAATCTTTCCTTAAACATATTTTATACTAATTTAAACTCACATCCTCCTCTTGAATATTGCATCAATAACAATATCAACTAAGCTAAGACTCACATAAAACTTTATTTCACCCCATGTTGAATTTGCTTTTTATCAAACTTTTGTTTTTCATGATTCTATTTGTTGATACAATGTACAACAAGATAGAATATGAGGAGGAGGTAATGATGGTGTTAAAGAGGTCAGTTCACTTAGAGAACTGTAGAGCTAAAAAGGGGTAAGAGGATAAGTCGAAAGTTGAGAAGGAAGTTGAGAAAGATAAGTGTTTAAAGGTTGCTGGAGAGGTTAAAAGATCCTTCATTCATTGCCTGGGAGGTTATTTGTAGGATAGATCCTTTTGTTTGCTAGTGTGATATGACGGATTGTTATAGAAGGGTTGTCATTAAAGAGTACTAAATCAATGTACACCATGGAACTCATTTTGTTATGACAGTTGAGGTTGTTATACTCAAATAGGGTCTAGTGGTTTTCAAAGGGTACTCACATTTAAAAACTGTTCGCACCTAAAAAATGGATGTCTTTCAAGAGCATTCACAAAGTGCGTGAGCCTTTGTTCATATTGGATTTGAAATTAAAATTTCAAATTTAATAATTTTTTTTTACAAATTACAATAACAGGGCAGAGTCAGAATAATAAATGCGATTAGTGCGACTCGAATCCAGATCACATTTAAGACAATAAACACCCTTTACCATCAAGTCATAACATGAGCATCAAATATAATAGACTTTAAGAAATGCATAATCTCAAACTAAAAAAATTACAGTTGAGATTGGATTTGAAATTATTCATGATAAAAACCAAATTAATTGAATTTATTTTATTTGATTTGATTTGGTTGATTTATTTAATAAAATTTTTTTTCACGATTTTTAATTAAATTATTTTTACTCAAATTTAACTTAAGTTAAAAGTTTGCAATACTAATATATTAAAAAAATTCAATTGAATTCACAACTTTTTTTCGAATTAATTTTAAAAATTTCTCAATAAAATGGAGTAACATTGATCTATCTAAAATCTATATATTAAAAAAATCCCCTAAACCTCCTTTGCTAGACACATGGCATGGTTTTTTTTTCTGTTAAACTACTAATCTTTTTATATTTAAGGGTTTTTTTTATTTTTACATGATATGATATTTTAAAGGGATTGATTTATATGTTACCTAACCAATGATTTATTTTACAGGATTGTTGTGTATCGTCATTAATGGGTTCACTTAGAAAAAATTAAAACGAATTTATTTAAAATAATTTATTTTATTAATTGTTTTTAATTTGAAAATTAATAAGTGGACTGAAATATGTATTATACTCTCAAATAGGGGTGTTTGTTTGATAAATTGAGTAAAAATAAATTTGAGTTGATGAGTTTTATTTTATCATCCTTATTTTATTTGAATTTTTTTTAATTTGAATCGAACTGAATCGAGTGAAATTGTTCGAATTAGATTAAAAAAATTAACTATGTCAAATGAAAATCTTATTATAATATACTTAATTCTATGTTATAACACATAAATTTGAAACTAAATATATTTAAAAACTCTTTTAAAGCAAAATAAGAGAAAAACTAAAATACTTTAGAATGATAAATTTGAATATGTGATTTACTTGTTTATGTCCTTAAAATTATTATTTTAGATCACGAATGAAGAATAATTTTGGTGAAATATATTTCATTCTGATTCAATATAATTACCCTTCAATTAAACTATACATATTACATTATTTTTGTATAAGATAATTGTCATATTTTCTTGTAGAGATAAAATACATATTTAACTTTAGTCAAACTCACTCTCAACCTTCATGCATTGCAATTCTTTCTGCATGATTTAATATTTGTTTTGTTGAGCATCATGATATAGTTGTACCTCATGCATAAATAAATATTTTGTTTGAAAGACCTCTATGCGGGGCATTTGCATAGTTAACTAATTGAGACTTTAAATTATTTGAATAAAGCAACCCATGAGAATTATTCCCTTAAAATATCTAAATATATGCTTAATTTCATTCAAATTTCTATGTGTTAGACAATAGCTAAATATTGCTAACAAGCTTCCAACAAATGTTATATTTAATTGCGTGTTATTTGTAAGATACATTAATACTTTTATAGTACAAATGTATAGTAGTTCTAGACTAAGAAGCCTTTCATCATTTTCACAAGATGAAAGTGCTCTTTATTGGTAAAAATATCATTGAGGATGTTATATTGAGAGTTAGATTGCATTTTATCTTCTCTACTAAAAAAGATAAATTAGTTCTTGTACGTCAGATCAAAGAACAAGTTGATCATTCTGTTAAAAATTTCATCCAGCTCTATTATTAAAAATCGATATTTCTACTAAAAATTTTATCCAGTTCTATTGTTAAAAACTTATCATTACATCAACTAAGGTATAAGCATACCACGTGTCACTTACTGATTATTCCGTTAGTCATGTCAATTTTTAACGGTATAAATCAATTAAATTTTTAACAAAAAAGATCAATTTACTCTTTAATTTAACATACAAGAATTAATTTACCAGTTCTTATGTATAAAAACAAAATGTAATTTGAATCCTAATACAAATTCGACTGCAATGATTTTACCTCAATTTATTTTCACCTTTAATGATTACAATGATCGAGTACTTGAGACAAATTTAAAGTAAAAAAAAAGACATAAGATGAAAGTTTTTATAATAATTTATTAACGTAATATCTTGTATAATTAATTCATATCATATATTTTTTATTTATATCTAATTTATTAATACAATATCGTATCATATCGTATGGTATCATATTTTTTGTTATTTATGTATTAATTTCTATTATAAAGAGGGTATGTAAGAGTAATCATAAGTCAACCATCGCCACATATCAACAACACCTGTCCAAGCCGCCTTGCAAAACAAAAACACGTTTGCCATCGTGATATTTTTTTGGGTTGCAATTGTCTTTAGCTTCCCTCCACAAAATTCCCAAATTCTATTCCAACTTCCCTTCCCCAATTTCAATTCAATTATTTCCTAAATCCCTAAAACGTTCCCCTTCCCAATTCACTGCCTTTCTTTGTTTACCTAATGGATCTCTCTTTAATTTGCGACACGCTAACGGTAGCCACTTCCAAAGGCGTAGGGTTTGCCAAATTCATTCTCGATCGCCACCATCACATCGCTGGAAACGGTTGCCTTTCCCTCTCCTCCGATTCACCCTCTGATAACGTTGGAATTCTCCATGTTACCGCCGGAATCGTCCCTATTGACGCCGTTGCACCTCCTCCGACCAAGCCTAGTTCATATAAGACATTACCTCGAACTCTCCTCCGCAGAAGGCGTCGCACCAAGCGTAAGTTATACAGCGGGGATGACTCAAACGACGGCGAGATTTACGGATTCTTCTTCGGTAGTGACGGCAACGATGGGTATGGTCCGTTTGGCGGTGGTGGCGGTGGTGGAGGGAGCAGTTGGGGCGGGAGTGGTTGGAATTTTGGTGGGTTTGGAGGGCAAAATTGGGATGAACCTTCTTCGTCATCTCCGTGGACCGTTAATGCTATGGACTTTGTGTATGAGGTGATTTGCTGGATCGCGTTGTCGAATTGCGTGCATTTTGCGTTTAAGAAGGTGGTCAGAATCGTGGCAAATGGTATTGAGGAAGCTGGGGACAGGGAAAAGGTTCCAATGAGATTGGTTTCAGTTTGCTGATATGGAGGTCAATTGGGGTATTTAAAATTATTACCTTTTATGTATCAAATTCAAGTTCAATGTGTATATGGCTGTATATACTCATCATTAACATGAATTGTTTAAAATTAGAATATCTTACTAGCTATTCTCATTGTTGCTATAATTATGCTGCTGTCGCTTATGTTTTTTGAAGAATGCAAAGGCAATGCTGTTCAATTAATTGTTAGAAAATGTGCGATGTTGTTTCTTTGTAGGTGTACTTCTCAAATATGTAGATGCCTCAGTGATTTTAAGTTTGTGGTGTCAACTTCAAGTTGTCAATGCCTTATGTTGTAAGCACTGGCGCAGTCATATTTCAGTCTTGACCCTTTTTAAAGGACAAGAGATTTGGCTCGACAGTCTGCAGTTATTGTTCCATGGTCTAAATATTAAGGAGAAAATGGATGGTCCTATAGCTCAAATAGACCCATGTTCCGAATTCATCACACCGACACCCACAAGTAATAGAGAGATGCCATTTTTCAGTTTAAGTTTGATATTGGCCTCCACATTACACCATGCTTTGAAGAGTGTCAAAATGAATAACACATTGTTTCCTTGTCCTCTCGAGTGGTCAGGGTGTTTAGATTTTAGTAGTCCTGTGATCTATTGATTATCTTTAAATTCTGAGGAATAACTTGATTGAAGTAAAGCTCTATTTGTATATGTGAGCTTTTACAAGCCTGTTTTTATACATAATATATAAACTTAAGATATATGATAAACTCTAAGTAAGACATGCAATTTTCTTATTGATCATTATGCATGATTTTCTTATGGTCAATGTTTATAGTTTTGATATAATCACTTTCTTATTAGTCAAGGTACTTCAAATGAAAACAGTGAAAAATAATATAAATTGACGAGGAATTCGATCAAATGCTGTGTTTAGGCGCCTGCCTTGACAACACTGTTTGGCACCTTAGATAGATTGGCTGCACTTAATCTGTTCTGCTATATGGCATGGGAAATCTCTGATCAGTTTGGGATGATTCCTTGGTCAAGTTCCCTATGTAAATGGAGATAGGAGGAGGAATGCAGAATTGAAGCTTACCATGTGCACCCCAACACTTCCACATGACGTGGTAAGTGGAATATCGTACTCTCGTCTTGCACATTTCCTGATGTTGCCCTTATGATTATTAACTTTAAGCACCGGCTGATCTGTGGCACTCCTAATTGATCATGTCTGCCATGTGGTTTTCCTCATCCATGCTGACCATGTCTTCTTTTTCCAGACTTGAAACTCTATATTAATAGAACAGGAGGAATATTGTGGGAAGTCTTCTAGTCCTTTATGACGCGCTATTGGACTGCATATTATGTTGGAGATGAATTTGGGTTCTCAGGAGGAATATTGTCGGTGCTTTATACGTAACACTGCTGAAAAGCTGTTTTTATTCTCATGCTATGATAATCTCATATGGTTATATAGTTATCTCTGTGCCTATGCCCTTTTTTTTTCTTTTAACAAATAGTCCGAAAGTTCTCGTATTGCAGTAATGTGGTGTTCTTTTAAATCTTAAAGAACATTAGACTGGTTAAGGCTGGTTGAGGAAAAGAATCAGGCTTTTAATCAACTTCATCATGAAGCTCAGCAACAAGCTGAGCGTTTGGTGTAATCTTGCGGGGGATTAAAGACGTAAATCCATAGATATGGAAATCTGAAATGTGCCTCTCAACATGTAACTTGGGAGTTGTCGCAATTTTGTGGATGGTTTGTGTCTAATCAGTTGAGAACATGAAAAAAGACGACAATCAGGGGAGAGACAGATGGTGTATGCGCCTCTTTGAAATGAAATTACTGCTCCTTTGGCCGAAGTTAGGGTGGGCGTTATGGCTATTTTTGGTCTTCTTCAAAGGTTAATCATCTAATCTTACTGCATAAATATGTTAATAAATATGTTTTAGCGACTCTAATGTACAATTAAATTAGTAAAACACTGCCAACAACCTCTTGACCTAATGACAAGAGTATTATGTTGTAGGCGTGAGAACTTGGGTTCAATCTCAAGTAATTTCATTTCCCTCACCTAATTATCAAAAGAAAAAAAATAGTAAAACCGGATGAAAATTGAAAAGAACCTGACTATCCATTCATGACAATTATCATGGTTAAAAAGAATGAAGACGAAAGTCAAAAATGGCTCCATACGGAAGATCGTAAGGAGTAGACAAAGAAGTAAAAGTAGTCAAAGATAGAGCAAATTAATCTCAAAATGATCATTGTTTAATCACTGAATTTGAGCCATTGGAAATGACTATTCCACTAATTAAATAAAGAAGGTATAATAATTTATTTCATCCTCTAATTTGTTAAAAAATCATTTTAATCATTCTTTTAATTAGTCTTTGAATTGTATCGTTTGTCAAATTACTCAAAATAAATAGAAAATGTAATATTTGCTAATTTTGATGGCATGATATACACATGAAAATTAGTTTAATTTTTTTAAATTTAAAACTTTAAATATATTTTTAAAAATAAATACTATTCAAAATATAAAAAAATTAATTTTTAAAAAGTTAGTTAATTGTTAACGTGGTATATATGTAGCACTCCACGTGTATGTTAGATCATCAAAATTAAGTTTAAAAAAGTTAATTTTTTCATCCATATTAATATGATTTGATAAACAATGCAATTTCAAAAACTAAAAAAATCAAAATTTAAATAAAAAATTAAAATAATTTTTTTTATAAAGTTGAAGGGCCTTATGCCTAAAAAAAAAATTTACCCTCACTACTTTATTTATATGAAGAGAACCAACCTTATCTCATCCAAAAGTTAAGTTATTAAACTTCAGTTCAATTAATTTATTATTATACATTAAGTTATCAATTGGATTTAAGGTTTAGGGCTTTTTCTATTATTTATATCGAGTTTTTTTTTTATGTAATAACAATTGTTGAAGACACCAACAAATTAATAGGATAATAGATACCGTGAGTTGGGTTTGATTTGATTGGATCAGTTTTCTTTATTTTTTTGTTGAGCGTTAATTTTTTTATATTTCTCTCATGGAAGTTTCTCTTTGTATTTATAAAGCAAGGTCTATTAATGTAATGTAATAGGGATAATTAGGCGTCGTGCGTGGCAACACGTTATCCCTTCTAGGGGTGACACATGTTCTTAGTGCTCGTCGAAGGATGTTGGAAAGCGAGAGAGGGTGAGCAAGACATGGGTTATCTAGACTATACGTTGTGGACTAAAATGAATGGCGAGCACATGTATCCTAGATAATAAACGAGCGAGCTGGATAATGATGAAAGGTTGGATCTTGAGTCAAACATTCGGTCGAGTTAGGACACAATATGGCTTATTCTATATTTTATACATCACACTTTTGAATCATTAATGATAATTTGGTTTAATTTTATTTGGTTTTTTATTTTTTTTTCATATTAATTTTAGTTTTTTTCACTTATTTTAATAAATGAGTTTTGTTTTATGATTTTTTCATATTATTTTGTAAAGTTCAAAGTTTTTTTAGGCATAAATATTAAAACTATACATGAATTTTGATTCAATGTGTAATGCCACGTATAAACTTTGATTTTGTATGATTTTATACGTGAAGTTTTGATTTGATTTAATTTTCACAAATCACTAACAATATTATTGAATTAAACCATTTTATGTTTATATATTGTATACACAAATAATTACATTAACCCTCATGAAAATTGATGTATACATTAATTTCTTTAAATATGTAAAATTGAATAAAAATCAAAGTTTTACATAAATAATAATTACACCAAATCAAAATTCACGTTTCAAATTACATATTGGATCAAAATTCATATATAAATTTAATATTTATTCTTTTTATAAATAAAAGAAATAAATATTTTTTATTAAATAAAAAATAATCATTAATTTTATATAATATAATTGTTGAAAATTATTCAATACAATATCAGTAGAATTTTTAGATTCTATAAATAAAATTAAAAAATTAAAAAATATCCTATAAAAATATAATTAAAATTAAAAAAACATAAATTAATTTTTTAATATTAATTATGAAATAAAAAAAATACACTACTGATATATTAAATACATAACCTTATTTTTTTATAAATCATTTAAAAATAAATTTTAAATAAGTTCAAATAATATATATATATTTTAACTCATTTAAATAAAAAATTGATTTTTGGATTGTCCAAATGTAATCACATCATCCACCTGCTTTTTATCAGAGTGTCAGATGTTATCATCATCTACTGCAGAAAAACACAAGTGGGCATTATTTATTCATTAAATTCCTTAAATAATTATTGTTTAAGAATTGATTAGATACATAGGGAAAAGGAGTGCTTATCCAAATTTTTGTGTTTTAACTTCTAATAGATATACAACAATAATTGGAATTACAATTTACAAGTTGGTGTGTGTGTTTTTTCTTTAACAACAAGTGGGCTTCATTTCAGGGCCCATCACTTCACATGAAACAAAGTAACTTCCAAACCATTTAATAATTAATTTTTTGATTGAGTATTAATTTATTTTAATATAAGTATTGTTATTAACATAGAAGGACGTAAGTTCGAATGTGCTGAAACATATTATTCTTTTATTTATGGATTTAGGAGGGGCTATAGATAATTCTAAGTTTTGTGTAAAAAAGAAGAAGATATGATCAGAACTTATGATAGATTACTCAAAAAAACAAATTTAATCTTCACATAAACAAGTTTCACTACTCAAATTCAAAATTTTAATTTCAATATCTATGACTCTTCTATCCAATTAATGCTCTTTAACGCACTCGAACCTACGTCTTCTTGCAGTGATAACAATGTCTATGCCAATTGAGCTAAAAATTAATAAACTTGATCAAGTCATGTTTAAACCTTGATAATATGATTAAATTTCATGTTAGAGTACATAAATTTGAGATCATATATATTTAAAAACTATTAAATTAAAAAAAATAAAAACGAGTTTAAAATGGAATTACATATAATCTCTTCTCAACTCATAAATATAAGGGTAATGTACTTCAACGCTCTTAAACTTATATCTTTTTATATTTATATTAATATCCATATCATTTGAACTAAAATTTAGTCCATAAAATTTTTAATATGAGAGAGAATGTGAATTGAAAAAGTCATAATTTTATTTTTTGTAAGAAGATTAAAATAAAAAAAAAAGAAAAGGGATGTTAAAATCCCAATAGGATACCATAGATTATGATTTTATTATTTGAGATTTGGGTTGCTTGTTGCTTGGGAATAAAAACAAAGAAAAAAATAGGGATTAAATTGAAACATGAATGTAAAGAGTAGGACCCACCTTGTTTTTTATAAGTTAGGTTCATGCATTTCTTCTCAATTTTCAATTGTTTTTCCACCAACCTTTCTTTCTCAATTCAAATTATGACACTCTACAGTAATCACCTTTATTCTTCATTATTACCACCATATATTTACCTTTATTACCTCCTTTTTTTTAACTTGGATTTCTCAATTTAAAGTAAATTTCATTGGGATTGTGTTTTTCACAATTCATTTTAATTTAAACTAGTATTAAATTCTCGTTGATTGAGTTTTAATTCAATTAATTTGAATATTATTGTCAATACAGAAAAACGTGAATTTGAGTGTGCTCAAATTTAATATCTTTCTATTTGTGGGTTAAAGAGAGATTATTAGTTATAAGTATTATGTAAAAAAGAACAGATGTAATCAATTACAAAAACAACAACAACAGATATTAAAACTTATAATGAGATTATTAAAAAAAAGAACTAGCATTAAACTTCCACTCAAATTGGGGGCTCTTCGATTATTTTTTATAAAATTTTAGTAAACAATCATTATTTATTTAGAAGTTTTGTTTTTAAAATATGATAATATTAATATATTTTATTAATTATGAAATTAAATTTATGATGATTGATACAAAATAAGAATTAATTTAAGTTAATGTGGGAATTAAATACGAATAACACAATTCAATTTTTTACATATCTCATTTAAAAACAAAATAAAAATAAAGTTTTTTTTATTAGGTGAATAAACCTATGAATCAATCTCTTTTAAATATATCATTTAAATTTAAAATTTAAAATAAATAATAAAAATATTTTAAATATATTTAATTGTAAGTCACATAACATAAAAATTAACTCAAAAAAGTCAATTGAGTCTTAACTCGATTGACATGGACATTGTTGCTAATGCAAGAGAACATGGGTTCGAGTGCGCTGAAACATATTATGCTCCTATTTATGGGTTCGGAGGAGCAATAGGTAATTCTAGGCACTGTGTCAAAAAAAAAACATATATGATCAGAACTTATAATGAGATTGTTCAAAAAAAATTAAATCTTATTACTATATATTCTATTTAAATTTAGTCCGTGTGCGTTAGATTCAAAATTATTCTAATTTAAGTTGTATTTTATTTATATTTTGTAATATATAGGATTAAATGGGTAATTGTGTATGAATGTGAAATGTATAGGAAGATTTGATCCATTAACATGTTACTAGAGATTAGGCTTTTTTAAATAAGATCTTGTCTTCAATTTTAAGTCAAAAGATGGAATATGCTGCTGTTGAAATTAAACAAGTCCAAAAAGGTATGCTCAAGTGAAGAACAGGAATCCAACAATTCTTTTCTTTTTTCTTTTTGATATTTCTATTTTTTTTAACAATCTCATTATAGGATCTGGTCATATATGTTCTTTAGCGCACTCGAACATATGTCCTCCTACATTAGCAACAATGTCCATACCAATCGAGTTAAGATTTAATTGACTTGATGTTTCTAAATTAATTAACTCAAACTCAAATCACATCTGAAACGATACATAATTTTTCAAGCCAACACACGATATTCTAATTTTTCAACCAACAGTACATGATTTGGACATTGCCAGACACATCATAAGTTAACCTAATTCTTTACTTATGTATGCCACAAACGTGTTATGTTTTTGGTAATGCAGCGTAATGGGTTTGTCTCTTTTTAAGGGTTGGAAAAGCATCCAAGTCATATGTTAACCACAATCCTTTGTTCTTGATTTTTTTAGCAACTTATAATTCCAATCATTCATATTTATAATTAATATATTAATTAAATAGGCATAATCCATACTTGAGTTTGACAAATTTTTTTAATATGATATATGTGTTAGTTTTTGATCCAATGTCGTATTTGTATTTGATAAAAGTTGTACATTTTAGTACATGAAGATAACATAATTAACTTTTTAATTTTTAATTCGGGTTTTAAAGTTGATTTGATGAAAATTTATAATTAGTTAACAATATTAGAAATTAAAATTTATCAAATAAATCTTAAAATCGAAATTAAATTACACCCATCAGATTATATTTGATAAATTAAACACAAAAATAAACAAATTCACGATAGCACTAAATTTATTCTATTAGTAAAATAATGAGAAATTCAAATCTAATAGTAAGCAATTAGCTTTCATTAAATCAACCCTGAAATCCAAATTAAACCCTAAAAAATTATTACAATTACCTTTGAGTACAAAAATATATAATTTTTTTGAAATACATGTACCGAATTGATCCAAAAAATAACACAAGTCCATATTAAAAAAAAAGAGTATCCAATTCAAGCACCAAATACTATATTAAGCCAATTAAATATAATCAAAATCATTAATTATAGCTAAACATTCAAATAACTAAAATGATAGTTAATTTGTATAGTGTACAATCAAATTGATAATCAAAATATATCTGAATTTAAACTAAAATAAATTTGAAAAAAAAAACTTTTCATATAATTCTCAAAATTGTACATCTTTTTTAATAAATTTGTTCTTTTTATAGGTTCTGATTATATTTGTTCTTTTTTGACACAATACTTACAATTACTCATAATATTTCCTCAACCTATAAATAAGAGAATAATGCGCTTCAACGCATTCAAATCCACCTCCTCTTACATTGATAACAATATCCATATAAATCGAGTTAAGATATAATCCGCCAAAATTATACATATTTGAGAAAAGGGAATAATAAATTTAATGATAATAAAAGGAAAAAAAGAAAAAAAAAAGTAAGATAATAAGAAAAGTAGGATTCTTAAAACAGGTAAACAACTAAGACAATGACTGGTTAAAATATTTACAATTTTTTTTTTTTGGGTTGATGCATGCATGAGGCAGTTATTCAGGTTACATCTATCACTGTCTTCGGCTTCAATCCACTGCGCATAAGCACCAAAATCTTTTATCCTCCACTCTTTACAATTTACCTATTCATGTAAATCTAATATATATATATATTGTAAATCTAATAAATTAATAATTTGAATGAAGATAATAATTACTATTTAATCCATGGATTATTAGAAAAATTCTTATTATTCAAATAAGATCAAATTTGAATGAAGATAATAATTCTTATTTAAAGAAATGTTATAAAAATTATTTTTTTAAAAATATTTCGTTAATAAAATCTTAAAAATTTTTAAAATATAATTTTATTGAACCGTAAATAATATTTTTTAAATAATAAATATTTGAGTATATATGTGTTTGGCACTTCTAGATAATGAAGAAAAGTAAGAAAAGAGGTAGAAGGCTCGAAATATTTACATCACCTATGAATTACCGGTTTTGGTCCGGTTCAAAAATGGATATCATTATCATCAGATTTTATTCCACTTTGATGCATATACAAAAATTTTATTTGGTACACTCATATTTTTACATAAAATCTCCATTCTTACAAGATTGATGTGTACGAGGTTTATAACGAGAGGATAGTAAGAGTAGCTCATGGCATCAGCTCGCACGAGTTGAAGGGAATTCGCGATCTCAATTCGTATATATTTAAAGAGTTTGCATGTGGGGGACCGTGAGATCTAGCAGGCGACCCAGAACGGTACAAATGTCCAACATGTCAGAGGCCCCGTTCAAAATGTCAATATTATAAATATTGAGACTAAATTATGAATAATGATAATATATATAAATACTCGAATTTTTTTTAATGAGACATAACAAAAAAATCAGTCAACAATTAATGTTGTTAAATAATATACATTCCTTCAATGGCCGGTACCATTCACGTGTTTGCCTTCATATCTATAATTGGAAATATTAAATTAATCACTTCAACACCAATCACCATTGTCATATAATAATAACTTTGTGATTGCCAAATGTTGGTGCAATGAATTAAAATGCTATTTATTTATGCATTTTAGATTATAGATATTTGTTTTAAAATCATGTGACAATAATAATTTGTTAAAACTTAAAAAAAAATGAAAATTACTTATTACAAGGCACATTAAAAACAAAATATTACGAGGTTTTTTTATCAATCCAAATTGTTAACTACATCTGATACATGAACCGACATTATGGGTATTTGAATATTCTCGAAACAAATTTACATGTCACCTACGCTATGTTTTTCTTTTATATTAAACTCATAAATTAAAATTTACAGTTAAAAAGAATAATTACGAATTTTGAATACAATCGTAAAATAAATATGAAAGATATAAAGAAAAAGGGATAGCAAATTTTTTATCGTCACAACTATTTACCATTCATTAATACAAACATTAAAGTCTTAAGCATAATAAGATAGAACATAACATGAGCCTCCTAAATAAAAAGTTTTTAAAGCCCTACTTAACATTTAAGTACGATTTAACGCTAATTATGATTAATAGTTTTTTTTTCATCTTTTTAACTTTTTTTGCTTCTAATAAAAGAGCTGAGGCTGTTGTTGATGATGTGTCACAAGGTCATCAAGCATCCAGAGGCCCACTGAGTCAGGCTCAGCGTTTCCACTCAACTGAGTTGTTGTCTCATCAGGCTCTAAACCCAGGAACGATTCCAGGCTCGAGATTTGCTCTTTCAGCTCCATCTCGCTTTCCATTGCTTCACTCGGTCTGTAAACTCCATTCTCGTAACCGAAACCCATAAAAGGTTGGGGAGTTGGGGGGCTATTGGTTTCAGAACTAGCCATGACACACCTTTTCTTAGCAGGAGGCTGAGTTAGGTGTGGAGTTTCAGGGAAGTTGAGCTTGGCTTTGTCCCCACGGATGCGCTTGGCGGCTTCATCGTAGGCTCGAGCCGCTTCTTCAGCCGTGTTGTATGTACCGAGCCACACTCGGACACCTTTGTGAGGATCTCTTATCTCGGCCGCCCATTTCCCCCATGGCCTTTGCCTGATTCCTCTGTAAATGTTCTTTCGAGTTCTCTGAGTCTTCCCTTCTTTCTCTCTCCCTCGGCTTGTCTTCTGAGTCGACTCGTTTGTCACTAAAACCACCCCCAAACAAAACCCATAACATTTACCATATAAAACAACATTAAAAACGCAAACTTGATTTCTTTCATGAATACTTTTCGTTGTAATTCTTTAAACAAGAATAACAACAAACTTTTACCATTTTCTTTTTACACAAAACGACTGAAACAGCGAGGTTGATGCGCAGAACTTGTTTTCTAAACTAGACTACTTCAGTTTAAGACCATTCATGCAAGTAGCAAAAGACCATTGCAAGACCACATAAACCGACATGTAATCAACAACATGCAAGAAACAAAAGGAAAAACATGGCTTTCTGCAAAAAGAAAAAAGACAAAAGCACCCAAACTTTGAAGAAAACCCAGAAGCAAAAATCATACCTTTTTCAAGCTTCTTGGCTTTGGAACCGGCCTTGGTGTTGTCGAACTGAGTGAAAGGGTCTTTTCCATTTCCGCAATCCAGACCCAACAGGTCAGAGAATGTGTCCAGTTCAGACCAAAGATCCTCGGCGGTTAACTTCCGACCGCGTTTCACGGGAATGAGATCGGAAATGATTGCACCTCCACACATATTCTATTGCGTCTTAAAAGGGTTTCACTATTTTTTCACAAAAAGAAAAGTGAAAGGAAAAATAGTAAGTAAAAGAGAAGATAGAAGCACAAGACAGAGAGGAAAAGCTTTACTTTTCGGGTTCTTAGATTTATAGAAGACGATTACGAATGCAGCCAATCTAGGTAGATATAGACAATTTAGACTGTACCTTTTTTGTCTTAATTCTGGCTTCAGTCCCTATATTCTTTTAGATTGTTGAATTTTGATCTTTCTACTTTTAATTCAAAAACTTTAGTCCCTTTTTTTTGTTATTTAAAAAATAAATCTATTTTGCTTTTAAAAAAATTAAATAGATTTAAAAAAAGGTAATATATATAAAAATAAAATCCAGCTGAATAGCATCTATTCAAATTTAATGAAATAATTACCAATATTATGGATATAATTTTAGTTTTAAGATTAGATTTTTCTTAATATTAAAATATTAAATATTCAATCAAATAAGCAGAGAGATTAAAATTTTAAATTAAAAGTTGAAGGATCAGTTAGCTAAAATGAAAATAGTTTATTTAAGTTTTGAGTTAACATTGATCTCTAGACATCTCCGGCGTTTTTATCAAGAGAGAGAGACAGCAGAAGGATTATATTTCAAAACTCTGAAGAGTAGAGGGACTGAAGACAAAATAAACCCTCTTTTGTGGGTTTTTCCTGATCATGATCCGACGGCTGAGAGAGAATGGAAAGAAGAGAGATACGTGATGAGACACATTTTACGGGGAATGAATTCAGAGTGGGGTCGGCATAGGTAAGTTGGGGGTATGTGAGGAGAGTACGTGGATGTCAGTGGTTGGGAGAGGAAATGACGGGGCTGTCTCCGAGTGCGAGGTCTGAGCCAGCCCAACCGGGCTTTGGCGTAACGCACGTCATAATAGGTCCAAAAATTAACGGCCCATGTGTAAGAAGAAGGCAGGAGTTTCACTTTGCTTTTCCACCATTTGCCCCTACTTTTCCCCCTTATTTACAATCTTCTATATCTTACTTATTTATTACTATTTTTAATATATATGATTTTTTTTTTGGATTTTGAGTTAATTTTTTCTTTACGCGTATATTTACGTATAAAAAATGAAAAAAGAGAGTAAATTATTGTTATTATAACAACATTAATAAATATAATTAAAAATTTCAAAAATATTTTTTCACGAGACTTTTCAATCAAATTGATAAATTGACAACAAATTTCACTAATAAACTATTATGGATTTTTAGTTTAGGTATTATTCTCATTTAAGTGATTGGGTCATGTTTTGATTTATGTTTTCATATAGATTTGTCGTGTTTAATTAATTTAAATATAATATATTAATGATTGAAGGTGAAGTTAAAAGAAATGATGGCGGAAAACAGCAACAAATCCGAATCTCAGTTACATAAAAAGGATGAACAATTTAAATGAAGGTATGGTATATTGATTTTTTATACAATATCATGAAAAAATTTTAGGGCTGAAATTAAATTATCTATATTTTTAATTTTTTAAAGGATTATCATTTTTAGGGGGAGTGAAAGTGTAATTTTATTTTTATTAATTTAAAATTTTTAAAAATTTGAAGGATTAGAATGATAAATTTTTTATTTTAAGGGAAACCCGGGCTCCTGTCAGCCCCTGTAAATCCGCCTCTGTATGATATTGAAGCGTTTAATAAATATAAAGAAATAATATAAAATTATCATTCGTTTAAAAACAAGCGATGCAACGCCGTTACCAAATCTATCTCGTTCCTTAAAACCGTTGGTGAAATGGTTAAAAAATTATATTCAAATCTTCCGTTATCACAAATTTTAGATTAAAAAAGTATTTAGTATACTGTCAATAGAAAGCAGAATCACGTGTTGACAAAATATCTTATTATGAAATAAAAAAAGAACATATTACGAATATTCTAAATACTAACCCTTTTAAAATCAATCCTAAACAATTTCTACCTCTACTCTCTATATAAAAACATATATTATGTTGAATTCAAAGATTAGGGTTCCACTAATCTTCTAGGATTCATTTCGAAAGATGATGCATACAAGTAAGAATAGGTGAGTTTGTAACTGAAGAGGGGTGGGGGAGACAAGAATCTGGGAGCCAGCCCATGGGTTTGGATTTGAGATGAAAATAGAAAAGAAGCATGGTAAGGTTGTAACTGTAAGGGACCATATATAGGAAGTAACTAAAGCAGGTCAAAGTAAGTAGAGAGATGAATGATATTTAGTTTTCTCGAAAAGAATGAGATATATCATAAATGGTAGCAATGACATCATCTTTGACAGGGAAAGGGACCAAACACACATGTAGCAGGCTTTCAGGAATACAGCTTTTAACCTTCGCAAACTAACACAATTGAGGACTCAGATCTTGGTTCCTGTTCTGCAAAACCTTCTTCTTTCATACAAGACGCCAAAACCCTCCTTCACTCTTAAGTCTTACCACCTTGTTGTGGATTGGTGCTTCTTCTCTCCCCTTTCTTTTACTTTACTGTGCATTAAGGAACTATTGAGATTAAACTTTGTTATGATACTTGTTATCATGACCTAAAACACGAATGGGTTTGGGTTATATTCTATCAAGCTCATACATTGAGTTTTCAGATTGAACTCATAGATCGAGTTCACAAGATAATAAGTGTTCGTAGAAAGGATATTTACATTCTCCTGTAATGTCACACGTGAGATCGCGCATGAAACTGCATAAATATATGTTAGATCTAAAGTAAGATACGTGTTCATATATATGGAACCTATCTAATATATCACATCAATGAATAGTATTCATATTATATATATATATCTCATCATTTAAGAGAGACGGAGAAAAATATTTAACAAAATTCATACTGAAAATATGGGTTTGGACCCCAAATATATTTGTAAGGAGAGGAGGGAGGCAGGGACGAAGCTAAAAAAATTGTTTAAAGGAGTCGAAATTAAATTATAATTTTTATGATAATAAAAATATAATTTTTAAAAGATTAAATCAAAATTTTATCATTTTAAAGGGTTAAAAGTATAATTTTATTTTTAATAATTTAAAATTTAAAAAAATTTTAAGAAGCTAAATAAAATTTTTTCTATTTTATGAGGATAAAGCCCTGTGAGCCCCGAATTCGCCCCTGGAGGGATGGATAATATTAGGGCCAATTCATGTTTGTTGTTTAAAAAAAAGGTTTGGTAAGAATGTTAAATGAGGTCAGTCTCGGTGATGCTTTGAGATGGAAATTACTATCCTATAACCTTTTTGTTTCTGACGGAAGCTGCTTCCTCATGATTCAATGCTGCGCCTCTTTTTTTGGCTGAAACCATGCTTCTTGAACCATACCCGACCAGTTGGGTATAAATTTGAACAAAAAAAATTAAATTAATTGATCTGTAAATTGATATGAATCGATTATATTGAATTAAAAAATTAATTAAATTGATAACTAAATTATTTTTTTGAATTTTATAATTTTATAATAATTTATTTAATCGATGAGACTAATTTAATTGATTTAATTTATTACATATTTTCATTATTAAGCCATTATTTAACAGTCCATAATATTTTTTTTTCTTAAAGGAGACTTGTACAAGCAAAATGCAAGATGGAAGTGGAACTTGGTAACTTTACTCTTACAAGTTCCATAGTTCAATTCCCAAAAACATCCCTCATTTTCATGTTTCTTTTCTTACAATTCTTTTTCTTTCCATTTTGAAAATTTGAAATATGATAGTGAGGTGCACAAAGAAATATAATTACATTAATTAATACAGAAATGCTATATTTGGTAAAAATATTATATATTTATTATATTTAATATATGTGAAATTTTTAATTAATCACATTATTTGTTTGAAAAAAGCGAAGAATTTTTTTTTATTTTGAAATAATATTATTTTTTAGAAGAGTTTTTATTATTTTTTAATTTTTAATTTATTTTTTATATGCTAACTATTGTAATACACATGCAATAAATAATCTTTTTCCTTATTTATTATATTAGTATTTAAACGAGATAGAAGTGGCATATCTATGGAACCTAACAAGTGGTTCTAGTGAAAAAAAAAGATGTTGTTCATCTTAAAGGTCTCGAGTTCTAGCACTTGTGTGTGCAAAGTGTGTATGTGTTGTCAAAAGATTAAGAAAATATGAACAAATACTACCATGTAATCATACTAATATATTGAAAAAAATGACATATCTATGAATAAAACACAAAATAAATAAAAACTTAATACAAAAAATTATTGACACAATTTGACCTTAATCTTACCTTACTAAAAAAAAAAAAAAAAAAAATTCTACTATACTAAATCTCGTACCATAAATAATAATTTAAGTTAAATCTATCCTAACAATGAAATAATTATAATTTCACTAAAATACACATTTAGTATAAACTCTCCTTCACTCATCTTCCCAACTGAAAATGGAATGAAATCACCTTACAAAACACATAAAACATTCCTCCTAAAATAAATTCAACAGTGCAGTCTTTGCTCCTACAATTCCCATGGCAGCCCTCACTATTTAAGATTAACATCAAGTGGGATAATGTTCAATCTATAAGCATAAAACTCACAGGCCTCTTCTAATTATTAACGATTATCTTCAATAAAATCATCAAAGTTTTCATGTATATCATCATTGAAAAAGCCTCATTATCTTTTAATAATCACCAAAAAATTGTCTTACATATTATCTTCTACTTATTCATCATATATACCTTGAATTGTATTAAAAAAATCTCTTTAATAAATATTAGAGCGGTTCATGGCCTGGGTCAAGTTTAGTTCGGATCAAGTCTAAGCATGATATTAACATATTTTATGATTGTTCAAGCCCGACCCGACCTAAAAATTTGAGCTTAAAATTTAGCTATTTTAAGCCCACTCATATTATTTTATAATTTTTTAAAATATTTATTTTATTTTATTTTAATATTTAATAATTTATACCTTTTTATTTATTGAAAATTTTTATATAGTCATCTGAACATTATTTTAATGTTTACATTAGAGTAGTATTATATATTTGATATAAGTTTATTTTTTTATTGTGTCATAAATTACATAATATAAAGTATTATAAACTTAAAACAAGATGGGTCAGACTCGGACCTTGAATGTTCAAGCCCAAGCTTAATCATATTTTAAATGGATCTAATTTTTTTGCCAAAACCCATTTTTCAAGTCTAATCAAACTCTTTCAAATTTGGAATGAACTTTTAAATCTAAATGAATAACCCGAACATGAACAATTCTAATAAATAGCAAGAATTTGTCACAGATTTTACTACCAAATGATGTGTGTTAAAATAACAAGTATAATCATGTTAAAAAATGGCCAACAATATGCAACACAGTCTGCCTAAAGATGTGATATGAGATGTACCGATATGGATTCTTATATATCACAATGCACCAACACATTTTAATAATATAAATACTCAATTGATCACCTTTTTCAAAGAAAATGAAGAAATGTGGGGTTAGATTCATAATATTGCAATATTGGTCTCGATGTTTCATTCATTTTACTATATTCATCCAATGAATCGAATCAGCTTTTCATTAAATAAATTGTGAAGATCATTTGTCTAAATTCAAAGACCTTATCTTTAGTGTTTCCACTTACCTCAAATTGTGTTTGTTTTCTGACGCCGACTTTACTTATTTATTGATCATCCTCTTCGGTGCTGTTTTGATTTACCCAAGAAATAGAAATTTAGTACTACCCTTTGGAATTTTGTATATCAACCAATTTAGATGACAAAGGTGACTTACCTTCAATCTTGCTTTCACATTTCTACTGTCTGTCTTACACCAAAATACAATTTTGTTCTAGAGTCAACGCTGTTCACAGTTTCAGGTATGATTTGGGTTCGAGTCGAGTTAATCATATTTATTATTCGGGTTTTATTTTATTATTGTAATTCACCAAAAATTAAAAATACAATTTTACTCTTGGAGTGGATATTTGTAATTATTAGGTTAGTAATTACACTCTTTTATAATTGTAATTTATTAGACGTGACAAAGTATAATTATATTGCAAATTTTTATGTCATGTTTGGTAGTACAAATTGTAATTATATAGGTATATAATTTATATATTTTTAAAAATTATTAATACGATAAAAATAATTTCTAAACAAATAATAAAAACTAAAATCAAATCATCATGTGTATTATAATCACAAAAATTATTAGTGATGTGGTTAAGATGGGAAATATTCTTTAAGAACAATAAAAGTCTTCTTAATTATATTTCTATGCATTGAATGTCTTAAATTAAAGAGTTCGCGATCTACTTACTATGCTTGTGTTTGATATTATTATATCAAATGGTATCATACCCACAACATTATGCAAGAACACTTTTTCTATTTGCATAATTAATATCGTCCTTAAAATATTTAGACTCACAACCCAAATAATCTGTAACTTTAATTTTAAATCCTTACATAAACTTAATTTAGAGAAAGACTTATATTAGGTTATATCCTTTTTTATAATACATAAGCTAAGTAAAAATTAATATAAAATTGATAATATATAATCTTTAAAAAAATTTATAAATTGTCCAAAACTTTCATAACACTTCTTATAAATAAAATATAGTTATTTTTTATTTTTTATGAATAAATATATTATTTTTATAATATATAATATGGACATATAAATAAATTATGTCCATATTTCTTAATCATAACTTTTTATAAGTAAATATATTATAATACTTTTATAACATGTAAATTAATTTTTATAATAAATTTTTTTATTATAACTTTATAAAATACACAAATTAATTTTATAATATATTTTTTAAGGATTTATAATATAAAAAGTTTTTTTTGCCACAATCATCCCAAACATTCATACATGTTTATGCTTATAATATAATTTTTTTTATAATTTGTATAAAAAATTAAATTTGAATTTGGATATAATTACATGTGTAATTACTCTAATTCTCACTCTTCTTTTAAGAATTGGAAATTGTAATCGGGTGCTCTACTTACACCTAATTCAATGGGATCCACCAATTACAATGATTACTCAAATATGTCACCTTTATGTAATTACAAGTAATTACACTCAAATTCAATTACTAGGTGGCTTTCCACCTTTATAATTTTCATATTCTTTCCTTTTGGTAAGTTGATATTTCAGAGGTCTAATAAGACCTTGTACTTTCAATAAGTTGTGGATTTAATACTTGTACGTTAATTTAATTATTTTCAATCTCTGTATTTTTAGAATTTTAAAATTTTAGTCCTGACCAAATGACAACGATTAGATCCATTAAATTAAGTTTTGTTATTTTCAAAATTTGATTCATCAAACATATTATTGCACGTATAGTGTCATGCTAGCTTGTCATCTCCACATATTACTCATAAAAAAAGTTAGTTAATAAATTTAACGAGTGTCATTTACACTAAGAGTAAAATTTCGAAATCCAAAAAGTATAGCGACTAAAAAATCCAGTTGGAGAACATGGATTAAATATCTAACTTTATGCATAATACAAGATAAATAGTAGAATTTAACCAAACATATTTAACAGGTGCTATCTGGTCAATACTAAATTTTTAAAATTTAAAAAATAAATAAATTAAAATTGATCAAATTAAAATACAGATACTAAATCCATAACTTATTCAAATAGATAAGCAAAATTTAAACCATATCAAATCGTTTCATTTGGAAGTTGGATTGATCGGATAAACAACAAGCAAGCAAAATCTCTAACTCATGCAAAGCAAAACAAAAGTTTTTGTTTTGATCATCCAATTTTGAAAAGTTATAATTGGGTCATCTAATTATTCATGATTATTTTTTTATTATCCAATTATTAAATGGCTAACAAAATAATGATGTGACTGTTTTTAATTGATGTAGCAATAAATTTAACTCTTAATGTTTACATATTATGTTAATTTAGTCTTAAATCCAAAAGGAAAAAAAATTAGCATTTAACATTTACACATTGAACCAATTTAATCATGATTCTAAAATAAATATTAAATCAAAAAATATATAAAAATTAAAAAAAAAAACATAAATGAAAATTTCAATAGCAACTAGAAAGTTTACCAATTTCCTCTTTTAATGTAAGCAAAACGGTAAAAAAATCCTTAGAAAAAAAAAATCATAAAATCAATGAGATCTTAAGAACAAAGTGCATCAAATTGAACTCTTATTGTAAAAATTAAAATTTAATTAGTTTCTTTCTTTGATAGTTTTCACCATTGACTTGTTTGATTATTAACGAATGTTAACGTAGTTGACAAACGTGATGCGAAACTAACACTTGACATGTTACATCAATATATATATTTAAAAAAAAATAAATATTTACCTACGTAAAGAACATGAGTAAATGATTGTCCAAATTCATTTCAAATGTGGTTTTGAATTATAAAATAGTATAAAAAAATTGTAATTTTTTTTAAAAACAGTAAAAAATACAAACAAATAATTAAAAATTATAAATATCCTAAAACAAATTAAGAAATTACTAAAATATGCTTCTAGAATGGAAACTTAATAAATAGATTTTTAGGTTACATTTTGGAGAAGTTATTAGATGGACCACTCCCACCACCTCATATATGATCCCACCTAATCATATTATGCCACATTAATAATTTTTTTCAATTCAAATTAAAGGAAATTTTTACCTCATATTAAATTTTGAGGTTTTTTTTCCAATTCATCAAAAGTTAAGAAGAGATTTAGAGATTAGAGTATTTTCTCAATTTTTTTCTCTACCTCATATTTAATTTTGAGCCTTTTTTTCAATTCATCATACGTGAGGAAGCGATTTAGGAATTAAGGTATTTTCTTATTTTTTTTCTTTTCTTCTCCATCTCTACACTTAAAAAAAAAGAGATTTAGGGTTTTAGGCAATTAAAAATCAGTAATGGAAGAATTACAGGCTGGGCAAAAAAATAGAAGGATTACAAAATCAGATTCGTTCTTATTTCTAGTGATTAAAATAAATGATTTTTAATTTTTTTTCATTCAACAATGAAAACCCTAAAATTTTTTCTAACAATATAGAGATGGAGAAGAAAAGAAAAAAATAAAAAAAACCCTAAACCCTAAATCCCTTCCTGACATATGATGAATTGAAAAAAAAAGATCAAAATTAAATATGAGGTGGAAAATCCTTTTAATTTGAGTTGGAAAAAATTATTGATGTGGCATAATATGATTGAGTGGGATCATATATGAGGTGGTGGGAGTGGTCCATCTAATAATTTCTCTATATTTTGAACGTTATTTTGAATATTTTAAATATTTATTAAAAATTATAAAGAAATACTAAAAATTAAAAAGAATAATAAAAATACTAATTATTGGAAAGTAGCATATAAAAAGTGTTGCATTTATAGCTCTGAATCTAATGTTTAAAATCCTAATTTGTTCTTTAGGTCTCGGATGGAAGCCCCTGGAAGCTAATTTTGTGAAAATATAAAGCACTGGAAAATTCATAAATCATTTGTGATTAATACTCGTATTTTAATAAAATTTGAGATTTAATATTTATATTTGAAAAATTCGTAATAGTTTGCTTCTATAACAATTTACTTTCAAAATTTATATGATTACATAAATGTATTGATGATAATTTTTTATTAAAAAATACTAACAAAACAACCCTGATTGGATTAAATGTTTTAATAAAAAAAAGTAAAAAAAGACTAAATCTTATATTTTATTCAACATATATTTTTTAGATTTTTAAATAATTTTTTATTTGTTATCACTTTAACTAGTTTTTTTATAATTTTTAAAGATTTTCATAATATTTATAAATATGTCCAAAATGAATTTGGACAAATGAGTGTTTACGTTCATTTGAATTTGGACAACAATTTATCTAACTTTTTCATTTCAGACGTAGTTTTTTTAGTAATTTCTTTTTAATTTTTTAAGATTTTAATAATTATTAATAATTATTTATAAATACTTATCATTTTTAATATTTTTAATCATTTTTGTAATATTTGGAATCATGTCTAAAATAAACTTGGATTTATTTTGGACGTAAAATAACTTTATATATGTTGACATGACACAATAAAATAATTGTTCATGTGACATGTTACGTGTCATTTCTCATCTCTTTTATCAATCACATCAATATTCATTAACGATCAAATCAATCAACTACAAAAACTATTAATAAAAGGGCTAAATTGAATTATTGTACGTGTAACACCTAAAACTCGAAACCGTCATCGAATAAAGTTTTGGTGTCCTACTGTTCATTTATCATTTTTCGTCTTTTATTTTCATTTCAATCAATCTTATTTTAATAAAGATGTGCACTTAACATATCATAAATCATCAATAAATTAAAATCACAACTCAACAAGGGCAAAATGGTCATTTCCATGATTTTTGGTCACTTCTACCGATACCTGATGATCATGTATCGGTAGTTGTCAAGTCAGGAAATAATTCAAGAATATTGTAGAGTTCTACCGATACTCGAGATGATTCTACCGATACATCTGACACAACTACCGAAACAATTCATGCAACTACCGATACCAAAAACTTCAGAGAGCAAAAATCCTTATCTTGCAACTTCTACCGATACAATCATTCTTACTACCGATACATCAATACCATAAACTACCGATACTTACATCTAAACTACCAATACAACCCAAGTCAAAAAACAACCTCCTACCCTGCACATCTACCGATACATGCATAAGTTCTACCAAAACAAGTATGCAGGATCTCAAGAGTAATTGTCAAGATACAAGTTTAATATCTCAAACACAACTAGTATAAGTTATGCATTAAAACATCACATAACATACATAACTTCTAAGTCTTACAAGCATTATAAGCCTGAGCATCTAAGTCATACTTCATGCCATTTACACAATCGAAATAGAAGGATTTCAACATCTTTTAGTTAAATCTCAAGTTAATATCATCCCAGTACATGCCATAAGACAAAGTGATGTAAGATCTACCATACAAGCTCTGCAATAGTGTGATTTCCTCGAGATGATCCTATCTTCAAACAGCAAAACGTATCTACAAAACAACAACAGATTCACGAGCAAGCTTATTAAGCTTAGTAAGTTCGCGATTATCATTTTTCTCACATAATAAAAAGATCAGTTAAAAGATGATAACGAGTATTCATTCGAAATCATGTGTATAATAACGAAACCAAATCTCTTCAGTCCTTTAGACTTTAACTCATTACGAGCACAGACAACATTTAGCCAACATGAGCCAGAATGATTAGCTCTTACGAGCCAGAATGATTAGCTCTTACAAGCCCAAACAAAGTTTAACCAGTATATGATGCTGCTCACACAAGTTGATGAGAACCCTCAACATATGCGAAGACTCAACCATCGATACGGTCCAGAATTTCTCATTCTTGATGTTGCTCACACAAGCTGATGAGAATTTGCAACATATGTGAAGAATTAGCCATCGGAGGAATCCATAATTCATTATACATTCAGAATCTGTTAACTTACGATGCTGCTCACACAAGCTGTTAGGATACTGCAACTTATGCAAGATCCTAGCCATCGTTTCAATTCAGATAATCGGTCCCAAGCCTGTCATTTCGTTTCTTTCTTTGCCTTTTCATTATCACGAATGTTTAACCTTTCTCCATTTGCTGTGACAAAGGTAAAACAATAGAAATAACCAATGTATATAAACCATCACTACGAACTCACCGGATGAAATTGCAGTTTGGCTAAACTTCAGGGACTATTCCGCTAATTTCTTTTTTTCGCAATCCGTGGTACGATTGTAATCTAAATAAAAAATTCATTCAAATTTCAAATTAAAACACATAATAAAATCATTTAACATAATCTGGTCCTTTTCGAGAAAATTACAATTTTACCCCTAATACTTTACTTTTATTCAATTTAGACCTTTTAACACAAAAAATGCAAAATACTCATTTCCTCCTCAACTCATACCAGCCGAATATACCATGATCTCATACAAGTCTATACAATCCATTCATTTCACCTAAAGTACACCTAATTTCATCTTTTAGCATTTTAGTCCTTAAACCTTAATTTCATCAAAAATCACTTTATAAAAAGATCCAACCTAATCATCAAGCATCCAAAGCTATCAAAAACTTTCAAATACAAGCATATTCAAAAAATGGTAATATCCATAACATTTGAAAGATTCGCAAACTAGTCCCTAGATTAGCTAGATCAAGCTAACATGGACTCAAAAA
Source organism: Gossypioides kirkii (assembly GCA_005610355.1). Lineage (NCBI taxonomy): Eukaryota > Viridiplantae > Streptophyta > Magnoliopsida > Malvales > Malvaceae > Gossypioides > Gossypioides kirkii. The sequence continues at coordinate 12,319,218 of CP032252.1, forward strand.
CATGAAAATTACTAAAAACGGTCAAGGTTTGCTTATCCAAATCAAAGCTCAAAGTTCATCAATGGAAAACCCTAGGTTTTCTTGTCTTAGCCGTGAAGAAGAAGAAGAAGAGGAAATTAGAAGAAAAATGTGATTTTTCTTCTTTAATTTCATTTTTATACCTAATGGTAATTTAGTAAATATTTAGTCTTTCATGATTAGTTTAATTAATCACTTATTTAGCCTTAATTAATTATACTCATGATCAATTTAACTCATAATAACCCATCCATTAAAATACCATAGGTTAATTTATCTATTTGATTCTTCAATTATAATTGTATTCCAATTAAACCCACTTATTTACAAATTAGCCTTAAACTAAAAAGGACTAAATAAATAAATAACCCAAAAGTTAGTGGAAGATAATCATATCCTCCACCGCTTGGACTTTTGACCATGGTGTAATTACCACTTTGGTCCCTTTTATTTTATTAAATACCAATTAACTTTTACCTATTTTACAATTTACTCATTTTTCCTTAATTAAACAACTAATCATCAAAATAACCCAGTCAAACTTCAATTTACATATAAAAAGAATCTATAAATATTTAATAAAAATATTTATAGCCCTTAACATCAGAAACGAGATCCCGATACCTCATTTTCTAAAGCCACTTAACCTTTGAACCAAACGACTTATACAAAATTTTAATTTAATAATTAAAATCCTTCAATTCAAAATTCCAAATAAAATTATTTTTGACTAATTTAATTTAATCACTCATTATAAAAAATTTTCGTCCGATTTGTGATCCCGTAATCACTGTTTTCGACACCACTGAAAAACGGGCTGTTACAGTATGCTAAAAGCTGACTTAGATACACTTTTTTCTCAACTCAGTTAAACTTTATTTTTACTAAGGTTTATTCAAACTCTTTTCCTATGTGTTTTTGCATCAGTGTAAAATCATTCATTTATTTTTGAATGACAAGTGATAAAAGTAACATGTTTTAATCTCGTTCTTAATGCATTTTTGAATGATTATTCGATGTAAAATGGTGAATTGATGCTCCTAATACTTTAAGTTCATGTTTCTATACTTTAGAGAACATTTGGGAGCAAAAGGAGTGAAAAATGAGTGAAATTGGAAAATCGGAGCAAGTTTCAAGAGTCACACGAGTTGGGCCATTCCACACAAGCTAGACACACGGACGTGTGCCAGATCGTGTTCAAATAAAAAATTGCACTCCAAATACGTGAAAAAAACGTAATTTTTAGGTTTTTCAAGCATTCTAAGACTTATATATGACAAAGATAAGAAGAGAGGAGGGAGCCGTAAGAGAATATTCAAGAAAACAACTCGAGAAAACACTATTGAAGCCTACTCTGAAGCATAATTCCATCAAGATTAAAGATCTCTTTTTGATTTATTTGAAATTTATTATGAGTTTATTCGTTTCTTGTGGTTATACTATTTTTTGAATGTTCTTAAATACGATTATGAACTAACTTTTTAAATACTTAGGGGAGATGAACCTTATGATGAATTTTGTCTTTTGATTTCTGTTTTACGCAATAAATACTTGGATCTTGTTCTTAATTATGTGTGCTTAATTCTTGGATTAAAATTTCTAGGCTATTAATCCATGTTTGATGCGCTTAAATAAGAGGAATAAACCCTGTTTAAGAGTAGATCTAGAATAATTGAATAGAGTTGCAAGTAATCCTAGAAATATGACGACATAAATTTATTGGACTAGAGTCAAATCAATAGAAAATCTAAAGATCGAGTTAATGCGATAATAGGGGTTTTAGTGTCACATCCCAAAATTAAGCCTTGAAGTTTTAAGGGTATTTTAAGAATTTTAGCCTATATATGTGTTCAGTATTTCATAAGTTTGGTAGCCGATAATAATTTCGACAATGGCTATTAGAAAATTAAATTAATTTCTGAAAAAGAGTTTTAAATTGCTTTAATTTTGAAAATAGGACTGATTTGTAAAAGAGTCAAAATCAGAGTTTTATGAAGTAATTTGACCAAATGTTCAAAATCAACTTAAAAACCCATTTTTTAATTCAATGTAACATCAACTTCTCCTCCCCATAATTTGTGCCGTCCTTTGCTCTTAATCTCTTCCAATTTTTTTTAAACACCAAACTCTTAATTTTCTTTGAATTCTAATAACCCTAAAACTTTAGGTACCTATAAAAACTAAGAGGAACACCAAAAACCTTCATATTCTTCATCATCTTCTCCAAACGTGGGTTTTTCTAGATTCGTGTTAAAACTTGTTTTATTCAAATAAATGTAACCAATCGACTTTCTATGAGTTTTAAATGATATTTAGTCCTTTAAACTAAGTTTTTAGCCATTAAAATGCAAGTTTTAAATAAAAACCGAAAATAAGATCTTTAATGGTGAAATTCGGGTTTGTATATGAAAACTTGATATTAAAGTTGTAAGACACCAAATTTGTCCGGCCTAAAAAAAATAAAAAAACAAAAAAAAAACAAAAAAGTCCAATTACAAATAAAAAACATTAACCCAAATTACAAGCCCAAATTACCAAACCTAATAACCCAACCTAATACCCAAACCTAGACCTAAAGCCCAAAGTCCAAACCTTAAATTTCTTTTTTTCCAAACCTTAATTTGTTTGAGCCTTCAGTGTCGCTGCCACGTCAGCAGGCTCTCCACCGCTCTCGATCGCCTTTGTCACATCTGCACCTTCTAGATCTACTTACAACCTGTAAACAGAGGGAAAATGATAGAAACAAAAAGCAAAAATATAGGAAAATATGTAATCTAGTTGCTATAAAAATAGTACAAATTCTTTGTAAAGGGTTATCAACACACATGCATAAAAAGAAATAAAAAAGAATTTGTTCAAGGTTTTTTCTATTTTTACTTTCAAAAATAAAAAATAATAATAAATATAAAAAATTCTAGTTTTTACCTTCGATCGATTCGCACTTTACCACCATCGTGGGTGGTTGAGGATTCTGTCCAAGGACGGACCTCTCCGACTCGAAGGACTTTTAGATCTGCACAGATTCGCCCTAGGCCTTGTCGAAAGCGGAGCAACCCGAAGGTTTTCTTGTGCATTTGGGGCTTTGGGTTGGGTTTTAAGAGGTTTTAGCCCTAGATTTGGGTTCGAGGCTAAAAGAGGTTTCAAGGAGAGTTTTTTTTTGAAATTCGACCATCGTTTGCGACTGTCACTGTTGTCGGTGATTAGTGGCCTAAAGCAAGGAGGTCACTAGATCCCATGGCCAGCCAAGGGGAGCTTGAGAGAAAAGGAGAGGATAAAAGAATTTTTTTTTTAGAAAACCTAAAGTTAAATGATTTTTTTAGAATTTAGTTTATATAGAACCTCTGAACGGTTTCGTTTTAGGCCCTGATTCAATAGCCCTAAAACGACGTTGTTTTGAACAAAACTCAAATTTGACCCTTACCTGCATGAGGATCTGCGTGTTTTCGTGCGAAAGACTTATTTGTTGCCCAGGTCCTTTTGCCTTTTTGGCCCTTTTAATTTCGTCCTGATTTTATTTTTTCCCTTTCTTTTAATTTTACCATTTAATGTTTTTATTTTTACATTTTAATCTCTCGAACGTGAACCCCTCTAAGAATGACACTTGTCTTGAGGATCAAGTTATTCCCCATTTTGGTCCCTATAATTTTTATTTTTATTTTATTTTAATCCTTTAGCATTTTTTATTTGTACTTCAATTTTTTGTTCATGTTTCAATTTAATCCTTTTTGTTTTACTTTATCCCTTAAATTTTGCTTAGTTTTCAATTTAAGTCCTTTTATTTAATATACCCCTTTAATTTCATGTTCTTTACAATTTATGCTTTAGATCTTTTATTTTATATTTATTTTTTCATTTTTATTTATTTATTATTTATTTATTTTTTGTGTCATTTACATTTTTGCCCTTCTTAATTATGCATTTTTATTTCATCTTTGATTTAATTATGTTTTTATTTTATCTTGACTGTGGTTATTATTATTATTATTTGTCATTGTTAACATTATTAATTAATGTTTATTATTATTATCATCATAGTCATATTATTATTTTTATTTATTATCAATATTATTATTATTATTATTTATTTATGCTATTAATTGTATTATTTATTAGTGTTATTTATTTCATTTTATTGTTCATGTATGTATTTTCATTTTGCCATCACCATATTATATGCACATATTTTTTTTTCATATACAATATTCAAATAAATCAATTGCCTAATTCTTTTTTATGCATTGTATATGTAAAATTTAAAATGGAGGAAATATTCTTTACTTAGAGAACTTGAGAAATCATGCCCTAACTTACTGGGTATGATTTTCTTCTCGAATCGGCGTAATCGAATATCCTATTTAAAATTAAAATATATAAGGTTTGAACAACAATTGGAAGCATTCTTTACTTTCGAAGATTCGAGATGTTGTGATTTAACTTACTTGACATGATTTTTTCTTGATTAACTCGAAATAAATGAGCTTTCTTCGCGAAATTTAATTTACAAATGACATCAAATCGTACCATTTACACGTTTAAGACCAAAATCATCATTTTCATATTCTATGAGGTGATCCAATTACACCAAATTAAAAAAAAAAATGATGACAACTCCATTTTCGATTTTTAAAATAAAAGTCAAGACTTTCAAAAAAAGGTTTCGACAAAAGTCTTTTTCAACTTGTTTTAACATGAAGAAGGTTTTTAAAATTACTTTGAAGTTTCGTTAAGTTTTTCTCAAGTTTTAATAATTTTTCGATATTATAGCCATTGTGTGTCAAAAATATTCGGTATTTTAAAACGTATAGTTTTGTATGGTTTAAAGGTTGAGAATCAGTCGTGGGTAAATATGTAGATGAACGGAATTCGTTTCATACGAAAAGATTAAGTGTAGACCGAGATATTAGAATTTAAAGTTTACTAGGTTTAAGGTTTCGATTTAAGAGAACAAAACTTAGGCTATTGTTTACGACTGTATAAGATGTGTAGATGACTGATTTTTGCTTGCGTATGTGTGTGATATGTGTGGTTGAAGCGTTGGAATCGATAGGACCTTCAACCAGCAAAGATCAAAGTAAAGCTTGTCTAAGCTTTCGGTTTTTAAAGAAAACGTATATTTGGTGAGTGTTTTGGAATTGTTGCTAGTAGACGATTCATTGTGTATTTAGAAATTTAGAGATAGCCTAAACCCCTACTCTGAATTTTGAGTGTAAGTGTTCTTATATCTATGCTTAAATATTAATGTGATTTGTGCTTAAGTATTAATGTGATTTATGCTTAAATATTAATATGATTTGTGCTCAAATATTAATGTGATTTATGCTTAAACATTAATGTGATTTGTGCTTAAATATTAATATGATTTATGCTTAAGTATTAATGTGATTTGTGCTTAAGTATTAATGTGATTTATACTTAAATATTAATATGATTTGTGCTCAAATATTAGTGTGATTTATGCTTAAATATTAAAGTGATTTGTGCTTAAATATTAATTGATTTATGCTTAAATATTAATATGATTTGTGCTTAAGTATTAATATGATTTGTGCTTAAATATTAATATGATTTGTGCTCAAATATTAGTGAGTTTATGCTTAAATATTAATGTGATTTGTGCTTAAATATTAATTGATTTATGCTTAAATATTAATATGATTTGTGCTTAAGTATTAATATGATTTGTGCTTAAATATTAATATAATTTATGATTAAATATTAATGTGATTTGTGCTTAAAAATTTAAGATGTGATATTGTGAACAAACATGAGATGTTGTAACATATGCTATAAGCTTATGATGACTATTGTGAATGTGAATATGTGAGTATGTTCTTCATGCCATGTGACTGATTATATTGTGATGATAAAGTAAATATGCAGTGAATATATGATAAAATATGTAATAATAATAATCTGGATATTTTGACTTTGTGATCTTATGAAACATTTGGATATAGTTGACATGCCATAAGATTGTGAGTACTCACGTTTGTGTTATATGTGGGGCGTGAGGCCCAAGGACACGTTGGAGAGATAAGGAAATGTGAGTTATGCTTCATTCAACGGGATATGTTTGGTGTGTTGGAGAGTGTTAGCTATATGCTTTACTTATGTGATATGTTTCAATTTTATGAGTCTAATGTTGGTGTGTTGGAGATCCGTGTATTCAATGTGTGATAATAGAGCTCACTATATATTTTATAGTCTTAACAGTCAAATTATCATAAATTGTGTTTGATTGTGATTATACGTATATATAATTGAATGTGCTTGTATATGAATAAAGTATGCTGAAAACTATGTAATGAATGTGTAAATAAATACAAGTGAGATGATATGAATGTGATGTATGATTATTGAGTTGGTGCATGATGATTGTTTATGTAGTGGTTATTTTAGGCACTCATTGAGCTTGTTAAGCTCACCCACTCAATTTTAACCATTACAGATACTTAGTATCGGTGTGAGCAGTGTGGTCTCGAGGGTGATCCAAGTCAAGTCGACTTTTTTACTTTTATTAGTAGGTTTATAAGTTATTTATGTTTTGGGAACTTAAGGCAATGTGTTAGGTAATATGGTAGATTTATATTGGTTTTTGTTATGTTCCTTTAGTTATTTGCATGTCATTATAGACTTGAAAATATGTTATTTGAGACATTTTGAGGTTTGTTTTATATGGTAAATGTTGCATGATACTTAGGGATTTGTTTGATAGATGATAAATAGATGAAAGATGAAATGATTTAACATTAAATTGATTATTCGATAACTGTGAGAAGTGTGGTAATAAGAATGTGCATGTCTAGGATTGGCTCTGGCTAAGAAAGACTTGGTTTTTAAGCGGTCAAATTTGACTCACCTCCCTTTCCTAGGACCCTACATGATGCACGATTCACATTCACTTCTTCGGTTTTTTTCCTTAAAAAGAAAAATTGGTAATAATATGTTTGAATTTGTAATAATATGAACACTTTAGTAAGAGAATTAAAAAGAAAAATTTGCATGTGAAATAAAATATTTAAAATGAGGTAAGCATGATGTGAGACAATGGTGTGACATCTTAGTAAACGTGCTCGGCAATCGGGTCGAGTATATGGTGTTACATTTAATTAGAAAAAAAATTCAATTAATCAACCTAAAGTCAGTTGCTTGTACTCTCGAAAGAGATATTAGTATAATTTAGAGATTTTTACGGATCAAGATACTAAGTGAAGAAATTGTTTAATTCAGATTGATAATGACAGATGGAATCTAAATGGAATCTTTCTTGGGTATTGTTTTGCTTCTTGGTTATTAATCGTTTGCTTTACTGATTTGTTCTTTATCGTGTTCGTAGTTAATTTAATTAGTTAATTTTAGTTTTGTATCAATCACTCCAATTTATTGGTTAAATAATAAAAAGACGGTAATTATTAGTATTTTAGTCCTCGTGGGAACGATATCTTTACTCACATTAAGTATACAATTAATTGATAAGAACACTTGCCTTAATCAAATTTTTAATTAGTCTACAACTGAATCATTGAAAAAAAATCCATTCATTTATTTTTGGGTAAACTACAAAAATAGTCACTTTTGTTTGTCTCAGATTACATTTTAGTCACTTATATTTGAAATGTTACGTTTTAGTCACTTATGTTATTATTTTGTTACAAAGTGATCACTTTGCCGTTAAGTTTCGTTATCTCCCTAACGGTAATCCTACATGACAGTCCAAGTAGATTTTAATTAATTAATTAAAATGATTTTTAATTAAATAAATTTAATTAATTAAAATTATTAAACTTAAACCTTAGCTGAAAAAACCCCTAAACCCATTTTCACACACCTCTCTTCTTCATCTTCTCCCCTTTTGATTCCAATGTTTTTAATTACAAATCTATCTCAAAGCTTGAATATTTGAAACCCATTAACCCAAAAAAATTTATGTTTTCAAGCTGATAAATTTCAAGTCCTCTCCAATAGAGTTACTTGATCCTTTTAAATTCCTTTAATAATTATTTTGACTACTTTGCTTAATTAGGATTTGACTCATGAATTGAATTTTTGAATATTGAAATCCCGCCCAAAAATATGGTAACTAAATTGCAGCTTAAAAATGTAAGTTTCTTTGGGTTAAAAGGTTTCAAAAATTCAAGCTTTGAGACAAATTTGTAACTAAAGGCATTGGAATCAAAATGGAAAGAGATGAAAATGAAGAAGAGAAGCGTCTGAAAATGGGTTTAGGGTTTAAAAATTTTAATTCATTAAATTTATTTAATTAAAGATCTATTCTCATTCCTTTTGAAAATCCAAGTTGACACTGAAAATCTAATTGGACTACCACGTAGGATTACCGTTAGGGAGATAACGGAATTTAACGGCGGAGTGATCATTTCGTAACAAAATAATAACATAAATGACTAAAACGTAACATTTCAAAAATAAATGACTAAAATATAACTTGAGACAAACAAAAATAATTATTTTTATAATTTACCCTTTATTTTTTATCCAAACCCTTTAATCTAAAAATTCAACACAACCCAAAACTCAGACGTTAGTAAATTTTGGAACCTCACCTTGTTTTGATCTGGAGCATTGCCTTTTATTTTCTTCGTTGTTAATTTTATAATAATTCATATATTTTCTGACTTCATTTTATACTTTTTAATATTAAGTTGATAATAAATTTGAATAAACAAATCAAAATTATAATATTCCCAATTTTATATTACTTTTGACTAAGGTGTTGCATCGTATAAAATAGAGATGCTCATGGATCAGGTTGGATCAGATTTAGACCTATCCTGAGCGTGATATTAGTAAACTTTATGTTCATCCAAGTCCAACCCGATTCAAAATATAAATATAAAATTTTAATCAAACCTATTCATATTTGCAAAAAACTAACTCAAGTCTATTTTAAACACACCCATATTATTTTTAAAAAATATATTAATATTATATTATTTTAATATTTAATAATTTAATATATTTTTTATTTATTAATTTTTTTTATATAATCATCTTAATATTATTTTAATATTTACATTATAGTATTATATATTTAGTATAATTTAAAAATAAGTCGAGCCAAATCGAGCTTAAATCTTGAAGGTTCAAGCTAAAGCCTAAAACCTACTAAATTTCGAACGAACGTTCAGACCTAAGTGAATAACTCAACCCATGAATAAAACCTTCACCACATTATTCCCTCAAAGATTGTACATGGCTGTGACTAGAGTTTAAAAACATTATGAACGCCCCTAAAATTCTCATATGTTTTTGACATCTACGTCTCCAAAATAAATTGAATATTTACTCGTATCAAACATTATTCTCTTTTCTCCAAAGGGCCTTCCAATGGTGGTTTGCTCATTCTCAACTTCTTCATTCATCCCTTGTAAATTTCAGATATAACACCATCCATTAGGGCAATTCTACAAGTTTAAAACTATGATGTCTTAACATAAAATCCATTAAACAAAATAACATTGTACATCATCACCAGAAAAGAAAACACCATCCAATACAATACCATAAACTGTTGTAACACAGTTCGTATACTTCTTCCAAAGCATACAATGAACCCAACCAGTAGTAAATGACAATATATATTTGTTCTGAAGGCATACTCCAAAGCTATCTAGGAAAATCAAAGATGAGCCAATTCCAAATCACAGCCAAAACAAGATGTAATATCGAACCACGAAACCTCCGTAACGAGACATTGAAAGACACATGTATCCAGGGAAAAAGGTTATTATTCCCCTTAATTCTGTTCACAGTATGAGGGGAAAAAGGTATCAACCTATATGAAGAAAGCTAATACAAACAAAGGAATCATAAAGATCTTCTAGTCTGCCATTTTAGCCAAGCGATGGACAGTACTTCTTGCAATTCTATTACCGGGATCAATCTTCAGAACGGTTCTAAGATCTTCTGCCCCAAGTTTGTATTTCTCCATGCTTTCGTACAAGAGTGCACGCTGTACGAGGACAGTCACATTACTCTCATCGTGCTCTAACACCTGAATAGGAAAATGGAGAACATAATTTCATCAGTCTACATTGATTTCAATTGATGTGATCGATATGAATACAACCAACACAATACTCTGCCATGAGTAAAATATCAGAGGATCAAACCTCGATTACTAGGACCAAACTACGAGAATGCAGTACAGTTTATTCATACTAACAAGGAACAAATATAATCTAACAATTTGAAGAAATTTATACCTTTGAACAGTCGGCTACAGCCTTCTTATACTCCCCAACTTCTTTATAGCATGAAGCCCTACATGATAAAACCTCCATGGTGCCAGACTTATCATTTGTCTTTTCAAGAAGAACCACTGCCCATGACAGCCACTTAATGGCATCAGCATACTGCCCTTGCTTCTGGTTGTCGATACCCTTGCTCTTCGCAGAAGATGCAGTGACCCCAGCCGGGGAGGAGGAAGCCCTTCAAGCTCTGTTGTTGAGCCACCATCGTTTCCTCCTCCGGCTCCTCCAAACTCAGAATCCAACCCCCAATCATCAACTTCAGAAAATTGCTGCCCCCCACCTCCACCAGATGCTTGAGCAGAACCTCCAGAAGTTGAAGATGACGAGAAGAACATATCGAGAGGATCACCGCCTGAGCTTTGAACAGATGGTTGACCTTGAGATCCAACATTCTTTGCAGGCATCCCAAAATCATCCATATTCAAACCAGAATCATTCTTATTCGAAGTTGAACCAAAACTGCTAGAAGAAAATGCCGTTGAGCTCGGTTGTGAAGCATTCTGAAAATCCCCAAATGCACTGAAACCGCTAGAAGGAAATGCAGTTGTGCTCGGTTTTGAAGCATTCTGAAAATCCCCGAATGCATCATTTGCAGCATTTGCCTTATTTCCTTTATTACTTCCTGAATTAAGGGTACCTGATGGTTTTGATGAAAAATCAACCAAAGAACCAAAAGGATCCTTGGAACCAATCCCACTTTTACCTCCACCTGCTGCTCCTCCAGCCATACTTTTCATGGAAGCTCCCCCAAGATTCTGATTCTTTCTATTGTTAATATTGACATTAATATTACTACTACCACCAATACCATTGCTATTATTATTATATCCACTAGAAGTTCCCCAATTTCCACTACTTTTGGGCAATGAATCAGCCAAATTCCCCATTGAATATGTATTTTTACTCGAAGAATTAGGAGTTGGATTTGCATTTTTCAAAGGAACATTAGAATTACTATTACTCTTTCCCTGTCCCAAAGCAGAGCTAACCAAATCTCCAAACAAATTAGGGTTCTTGTTAGCAATTCCAATCCCAGAGCCATTACCTCCCGAAGAGGACCAGCTCTTCCCAAATATGTCTCCCACCATGGAAGTGGGACCCGATATCCCGGCTTGGCTGGCCTGATTCGGGGAGGGTTGATGGGTCCACGACGGTTTGTTGGGTTGCCGTGCGGACTTCGACGGTGCAGATGTTGCTGATGAATAAGATGAAAAGGAAGAAGTGGTTTTGTTCTTCTGGTCATTGAGGGATTTGGGTCGGCCCGATCCGAGGCCGAGATCGAAATCGAAGGATTTTAGCGAACCAGACGAACCTTTCCCATAATTGGAGCTCATGGTTTTTGCAAAATGCGAGGATCTAAGAAGAGATTAAATTGATGGAATCGGATTTGATCAAAGAACGTACCTTTCTAGAGATGAGATCTTGTGCTCAGGCGTCGGCGGAGAGCGAGAAAGTTGATCTCCGGTATGGAATTTGATGTCGGACAAGACAGCAGGGCAGAGCAGGCGTCGGATCTGAAATCTAATGTTAGCACGTAACAGGGGGAAGTAAATAAATGAAAAAAAAACAGGAAACTATATGGATTTCAGTTTTTAACAAAAAAAAAAATTTCTATTCATAATTGTATCGATTTCAATTTTAAAATTATCTAAAATTACTTTATGAAATAAAATTATTTAAAATATGGCACCATTGAATTGTATTTTATTCATTCTTTTTAAAAAATAAATTAAGTATTAAATTAAAGAGTAAATATGTTATGGTTTTTTTTACGTTAAAATGAGATGCACCCATGTAATTATCTGATTATTCTATAAGGTATCATAAAAATTCATGAAATTTTTAACAAAAAAATTATTTATTTTTATCTAATGTACATAGATTAATTTATCTATTTTTTGAATAAAAAGAGACAAAATTCAATTTAAATCTTAATATAAGAATCTTTAGTTCAAGTCCTCTTTTTTCTCGTAAGTCAAGAGTGTTCTCTCAAGTTTCTTGGAGAAACAGAATTGGCTGTGGTTGGGTTGTGAGTGAGTGGTGGCTGATCGAGAATGGAGGGGGAGGAGATTTCTCTCCTTTAAGAAGAGTTAGTTCAATTGTCGGTAAAAGGTTCAATGGTGTATCCGAAGGAGAATCGGACACTCATCTGCTCTATTTGGTCTCGAAATTTTTTTAATCCAGACAGTTTTAGAGCACAGATGAAATCGATTTGGAAGTTGAAAAAGAAATATGATATTCAATTAGTTGGGCAGAACCTTTTTCTCATTTCGTTCGAGACTGAAGAAGATTTAGATTTGGTGATGGAGGGTCATCCTTGGCATTTTCGAAAGAATCTCATTGTTTTTGAAAGGCTAGAAAATTCGGTTATGCGAAACAAAATAAAACTGGTTTTATCGCCTTTTTGGTTGAAAATAGGATCTTGCCCTTCGAAATGTGACAAGAAGGACCTTATGCATGCAGTGGGCTCGACTTTTGGTGGTCTATTAAGGGCGGAAGAAAAAGGGGATTTTTATCGTTTATGGGTTACTTTGGACGTTCAGAAACCTCTAAGAATGGGGATTTTTGTTTCGCCGGATGGGGGTGCTAAGACATGGTTGCAGTTTATGATAATTTGTCAATTTTTTTGTTTCGGTTGCGGTAGAATGGGGCACTGGGTCAAAGAATGTACGTGGATACTGGCGACTGATCATGATAACATTGATGAGGCTTTCTCTTATTCTTCATCTTTAAAATCTGAATCTAAAATGGTTGGTAAGGAGAGTCTGCAATTGGAAATGGTGGCAAAGAAACATAGGAAACAATATCTTTATACTGGAGAGGAAACTGATGATGTTCATACGACGACAGATTATTCTTCACCGATTTTTAATCGGAGTGTGAAGCAGCAGATGAGTCAGATTTTACGGGATGATAATATGGAAACAAGTTTGGCTAAGGAGATTTTAGGGGATTGTAATCAATCGATGATCCCACAAGTTTTGAATCCCATAAATTCTGTTGATATTGATGCTAATAAAATGGACAAGAATAATATAGATTTTTCCAAGTTAAAGTTGCCTTTATTGGAATCCAAAGATGTTGAGGTGCTTTATCAACATGCTGATGTGGCAGATTTGGTAAATGGTGGTATTCAAGTAAGAGAAAAAGTGATCAACTTAAGCCACATTTTTTAATAAAGACAAACAAGTGGTGTTGTTTGAAAAAAGAGGTCTTTGGGGATTTAACCATGATGGAACGTATTTCAAATAAAAGGAAGCTTGAGATGATTGATGATACGGGTGCTAAAGAGGGGTATAAAGGTAACTTAGTTACAAAAAAGTTAAAGGATGACAAAATGGATTTGGTTGTTTTTAATGTATCGAATTCACCTTATCCTAGCTTGGAATGAGAGGATGTTCCCTAACTATTTATATCGGTGGCTGCCAAGAGACAAGCCAATCGAGAGCCATGAATCTTCTCAGCTGGAATGTCCGTGGGCTGGGGAACCCACGGGCTATTCGAGGCCTTCAACATGTGTTGAAGAAGTGTTGCCTCAGTATAGTCTTCTTAATAGAGACGAAATTAACTACTCAGTATATGGAGAAATGCTATCGTCATTGTGGTTTTCATGGTGGGATTATTTTTTCAGCAGAAGGTTCACGTGGGGGGTTATGTTTAGCATGAAAGGAAGGGATTTCAGTTACTTTATGGAGTTACTCTAAGAACCATGTGGATGTCATTGTACGTGAGAAAGTTGGTAGTTCGGAATGGCGACTGACAGGGTTTTATGGAGCTCCGGATGTTCGTGAAAAGCATGTTACTTGGAATCTGTTGAAACGCTTAGGACGTGATCAGTCGTATCCTTGGATGGTTTTTGGGGATTTCAATGATATTTTGTATTCCAATGAGAAGAGAGGTGGTATTCTGAGGGAAGAGCGTAGGATGAAAGATTTTCATGATACTCTTAATGTCTGTTCTCTCGTAGATTTGGGTTATCGAGGTCCTTGGTTCACTTGGGAGCGTGGCAATCTTCCAACAAACAATATTCGTGAACGGCTCGATTGTTGTGTGGCAACAGTGGAGTGGCTTGAGTTATTTTCAAATTATTCTGTAAGTCATTTACCACACTCATTATCTGACAATTGTCCGATCTTTGTTAAAACTAATTCTGATGAAGGTAGACATGGGTCGAAGGCTCTTTGGTTTGAATCTTGGTGGACTCTTGAGGATACTTGCGAAATGGAAATAAATAAGCTGTAGGAGTCTAGTTTAGGCTCAATTCCGAATTGGTTATCCCAGTTGCTTTCGGGTTTGAGATGTTGGGAACATAAAATATGGTTCAAAAGGAAGGGCCTTACTCAGAAGCTTTCAAAGGAGTTGGAGTTGCTTAATGATCAAGAGAGGGATGATGACAATTTGATACGACTACAAGAGGTGAAACTTCACTTAAATATGGAAATTCAAAAAGAGGAAGTCTATTGGGAACAAAAGGTACGATTGAATTGGTTGAAGAACGGAGATCGTAATACAAGCTTCTTCCACAAATTTGCTTCCCAAAGAAGGAGGAATAATCAAATTTTGAGTCTTAAGGATGATAATGGTCGGGAGATGACAGATTTGGCCTCTATGCAAGGTCTTACTCGTAATTATTTTCAATCTTTATTCTCTACGAGGGAAATTGGTAATTTGGATCATATTTTGAGTGGAGTGAAAAACTGTATTACAGAGGATTCAAATAGAAAGATGGTTGCTACTTACACTGAGGAAGATATATTCTTAGTTTTAAAAGGTATGGGTCCCATGAAGGCTTTAAGTTCGGATGACATCCCTGCTTTATTTTTTCAAAGGTTCTGGGGAATTGTGGGACGTGATGTTAGTGCTTTTTGTTTGGATATTCTGAATAATGCTAAGCCTCTTGACTCTATTAATGGGACGAATATTGTATTAATTCCCAAGACTCCACATCCTACAAGTCTCAAATGTTTTCGATCTATTAGTCTATGCACAGTATTATATAAAGTTATATCTAAAGCTGTTGCAAATAGACTACAATCTGTTCTTAATTTATGCATTGATGAAGCACAAAGTACTTTCGTCTCAGATCATTTAATCACGGATAATGTCTTATTGACTTACGAATTGTTGCATTCTTTTAAGAATAAACGAGTGGGAAACAAAAGATATTTAGATTTGAAGGTTGACATGAAGCGTATGACTGTGTCGAATGGGGTTTTGTGAAGAGTATTACGTTAAA
The DNA here is from genome assembly GCA_005610355.1 of Gossypioides kirkii. Lineage (NCBI taxonomy): Eukaryota > Viridiplantae > Streptophyta > Magnoliopsida > Malvales > Malvaceae > Gossypioides > Gossypioides kirkii. Next base: position 12,334,743 of record CP032252.1, read on the forward strand.
GATGGGTTTGATGTCGGGCTAGTCGAATTGATCATGCAGTGTCTCATGTCAACGTCCTACAAAGTATGCATGAATGGTACTGAAGGGGAAGTTTTTTATCCGACTCGGGGTTTGCATCAGGGGGACCCTTTGAGCTTTACTTGTTTCTTTTTTGTAGCGAGGGTTTATTCTCTCTCATGCACTTGGCTCAGGCTGAAGGTCGATTAAAGGGTGCTAAGGCAAGTCGTAGAGGTCCCCAAATAACTCACCTCATGTTTACAGAAGACTGCATTTTATTTGGAGAGGCAAATGTTTTGGGTGCTAATGTACTAAAAGATATTCTGAATGAGTATGAATTGTGTACTAGGGCAGTGTATTAGTTTTGATAAGTCTACCAGTTTCTTTAGTGCAAATACTGCAATAGGTATTCGACAAGAAATTGAGACTATCTTGGGGGTTAAAAGTTCTTTAAATCCGGAGTCTTATTTGGGACTCCCAAGTGTTGTGGGCAAGACAAAACAAAATTCTTTTAAGAATATCAAGGACTGTATTAAACGCAAAATCGATGGATGCAGTTCTCATCTCTTTTCCCAAGGTGCCAAAGAAGTATTTATTAAATCTGTTTTGCAATCAATTTCGGTGTATTCCATGTTGTGCTTTCTTCTTCCGAAAACTCTTTGTAAAGAATTGGAAAATCTTATGCGGAATTATTGGTGGCAAAAATGTCCAGGTAACCGTGGTTTACATTGGTGTACTTGAGATTTTCTGAGTAAGTTAAAATCCGATGGGGGCCTTGGTTTTCGTTGTCTATCAAAGTTTAATATTTCATTATTAGTGAAGGCTGGCACTTAATTGTTTATCCTAATTCGTTGCTAGCAAGGACTTTGAAGGCGAAATATTACCTAAGTTCTGATTTTATGCACGCATAGTTAGGGAACTTACCTTCTTTTACATGGCAGAGTGTATGGGCTACAAGAGGTTTGCTACAAAGGGACTCTATTAGAAGATTGGCACAGGTATATCTGTCTCTATTCTTGATGATGCTTGGGTACCTAAAGGTGAATATTACAGAATTCAAGATGGAGTTAGTGACACTAGCATAAGTATAGTAGTTGAACTTATTGATCCAATAACTCGTTCTTGGAAAACTGATACAATTTGTATTACCTTTAGTGCTATGGATGCTCAAAATATCTTAAAAATTCCTCTTTCTAGTTTCCCTTCTGAGGATCGTATCGCTTGGAAAGAAGAAGCCTCTGGTGTCTACTCTATCCGCAATGGGTACAAATTACTGGCAACGGGTCTGGTACATTCAAATCCTGGTCAGATTTCTAATCCTAATGATAGCTTTTACAAGAAATTTTGGCTACTCAAATTGCCACCAAAAGTTAGAATTACAATGTGGCGTATTTTCCATAATTTTATTCCTACTTTTAGTATGTTACATTATAAGAAAATTATGAATACTGCCATATGCCCCCGTTGTGCAGAAGAGCCTGAATCTCTCCTCCATGCGCTTCGAGACTAAAAGTCTTCAAAAATGGTGTGGGATATTCTGGATTTTAGTTGGCCTGTGAACCTAGATAATAGCAATCACACTGTTTGGATTACATATATCTTTACACAGTACTCATATATTCAATGTTGTCTCTTTGTGTGTGTTCTGTGGGCACTTTGGCAAAATCAAAATAAATGGGTACATGAAGGGCGTAACAATGAAGGATTAGCTATTGTGACTTTTGTCAGGTCCTATCTTAAGGAATTAGACAATCTAGAAGAAGCTACAAATATTCCTAGTAAAGTAATTTGCCGATGGAAACTACCAGACAATGATTGTTTTAAGGTCAACTTCGATGTAGCTTGGTGCAAAAGAAACAATACATCCTGTTCAAGTGTTGTGCTAAAAAACAATAGAGGGGGAGTTATCGCCTCTTAGGTTACCTATCATGCTGATACTCTGTCTTCGTTTGCGGCAGAAGCTCGAGCTTGTGTGACGACTTTAAAGTACTGTCGAGGTTTAGGAATTCATCGTTTGATGGTTGAAGGTGACTCCCTTTCTATGATAAAAAAAGCGAAAACTGATGAGGAGGACAGATCAGACATCACATTTTACATGGTGGATATCAGAAAACTGTCAAAAGAATTCCAAGTCTGTACTTTTCATCATGTGGTGCAATCTACAAATGGGGTGGCGAATCTTTTGGCAAAGGTTGGACTTCAACAGCAGTTGGATTTCTGTGATCTTACGGGCGTGCCGGACTTTGGAACAAAAATGGTGGAGCAAGATTTGAAATGGATAAAAGAACCTGATTAATTTTTGAATGGAGATGGGGGGCAGATCAATGGTTTTTTACTTTGCAGTTATACTATTACTTAATGTAAGCTATAGCCCTTGGTTTTTTTTATGTCTTCTTTATTATGGAAGCTTCTGGTATTTACCTTTCCTAGGCAACTTTTGACCAAAAGCTTTTTCTTCTGTTTTCTTTAGCTGGATTGATTATACTGAAAATTTGTACTTAATTTGGGTAACCCATTTGCCTTGTGGTGGGTCTATTTTATAACCCAGTTATTTATTCTCAAAAAAAAAAAAAAAACCTTTATGATTCTTTTACTCACACGCTTACTATGTGGGTGAAAAACAAAATTTTTTTCTACAACAAATATATTTATAAGAAAAAACGATATAGTTAATAAATGAGCTTTATTAAGAGGCAAAGTATATGTTAAAATGTGCTTGTTGTCCTTATACTTTTTGAAAATTGGAAATTTAGACACTTTATTTTTAAAATTTAAAATTTGGGTCTAACTGTTAATACTGTTTTTTTTTGTTAATTGGTTTTTGTGGCATTTTGAAATAAATAAAAACTACTCACTTGGTAGTCATGTAATTAAAAAAAAGATGTAGTTAACCTGAATTTAATAAAAAATAATAATATTAACAGTTAAGCTTGAAATTTGAAAAGTAAAGAAACTAAATTCCTAAAAATACAAGTATAGAGACTAAATTCCTAATTTTTAAAAAGTACAAAGACTAAATTTCAAAATGTTTTATCATTTTATATCTTTTATATGAAAATATTATTGTACATATATATTATTTCATATAAAAGATATAAAATGATAAAAAAAATTAAATTTTTTTTGAAAATAATAAAATTTACTTTGTAAAGTAAATATATTTTCATAGTTATTAAACTAAATTGATATCCAATTAACTCGTAACATCAATACAATTAAGTGCTAAAAGTATAATATGAATACTAATGATAAGAATTAATTTGATTGCTTAAAATATTTTAATAAAAAATTGATAAAGAAAAAAAAGAAAAAATAAGGGTGATTTATATATGGAAATGTAATTATTTTTTTTTGAAAAACAAGGAATGGGATTTTTATTAAAACTGAGAAGCAAGCCCAAACTAGAAAAACAAAGGCAAAGGCCCAAACAGACCCAACCCTAAAACCAAAAATCAGAAATAAAACATAAAATAAACGAAACATCTGAAACAACAACAAAAAAAAACCCAGCAAAATATGGAAACTAAGCAAAACCTAAGCAAATAAACCCATTCAATCAGGAAATGTAATGCCCGTCCCTTTCCCAGAAAAATCCTTTACTCCCCAGACGGTTCTCATTTCCGATCAACCAAGAGGTTTCAACCTTTCCTCCCTACTTTCATCAGCGTTCAGAAACTGATCCTTTTACTCCAAACGATTATTCAGGAAGAGATAGGCCACATTTACAGAAACATAGGTCGTCAATCCAGTTCTCTAACTGATTCGTCGAACACCATCTTCGTGATAGATCTCGACACCGATTCGAGTAGGTAACACCCCTCTCCTTTCTTTAGACATTCACTTGCAATGGAATCTGCAACTCCATTTGCCTCTCTATTAATGTGGTTAAATCTGCCACATCTAAAAGATCTAATAAGAGATTTGATATCTCTAATATGAGGGCAGATTTTTGACTTATCTGAGGAATTAGATCTAGATTTTTTTTATAACTATTAAAGAATCACCTTCAACGATAACCTTCCCTAAACCTAATTATAACCTTAACTTGATACCTTTTGTGCATGTGAGGGCTTCGACGGAGAAAGCACTACAGACATTACTGTGGACAGTGGCCTTTGATGCAAGAACTCTGCCAGAACAGTCACGAACCGCCACACCTGAACGGACCTGCGTTGACTGCTATCATAAGAGGCATTTAAATTGATTTTATATTCGTCAGCGTCCGAAGGTGTCTAACTCGTTATGACAGAAGAAATGGTAACATATCTTTCTATTGATAAATCTAGTTCCAAAATATATCTGTGAATAGAATTAGAGATCTCTTTTATTTCTCTCATACCATAGGAACTAGAGGGTACAACAGAAGAGTCGACGTTGCAGAATCAAACTCACAAAAGGCGTGGATTGCTCTTTCTGTTACGTTGCCACATCTTAGGCACATCGCATCGAGCATCAAGCGCCTCCGTAGCATGTTAGACATGGTAGGAATGAAATCATTAGAGATTCGCCAGATTATTATTTTAATTTTGTTTGGGAAATGTAGTTTCCATAGTTGACTATTAAAGGTTTGTATGATGGCTTGTATTTCTGTAAGATTAGGATTAGACAAACTTTCTTATAGTAGCTTATAAGCGCTTTTTATCGAGAAAATGCCCGGTTTGCACCTCCAAACCAACACATCCTCATGTAGGGTTCTTGCTAAGGGGATTCTAAGAATGCAACAAGCATCTTCCATATCGAAGATATTAAGAATAAGCTCTGCTTTCGATTATCTTTGATTATGATCAATATTGTCAGCAACTAACACCAAATTACTATTACTAATCGGATTAGATAATTAGTAATTAAGTGATCCAAGAATCCATGTGTAACACCTCTATACCCGATTCTAGTATATAAATCTGGTATAGAAGCATTACATTAAGGTTTGGTACAGAAAAAAATCGAGTAACAGAAAATTTTTCATTTAGTAATTCATTTATAAGTTTATTTGGGTCAAAATATCATTTAATAACATCCATTAAGGATACATATATGAACCATTGTACATGTCATATTTATCAAAAGTAAAGTACCTAAACTTGAGCACCAATGATGGTATGATGTGATAAGAGGTCCCTAGCTCGATTTTAACTTCTTGCAACCTTTGTACCTACGCGTTAAGTCGGTGAAGGCTTAGTAAGTACTACAAAATATAATAAATAAACATTTAAATGATTACATTCATAATTCTCTTGCATCATTCACATGAATCATATAACTTACCACATTGGCTAATTTCACATTTGTGTCACCTTTCACAATTTGGCCCACTGTAGACTATTATAGAACCTATTGGATAAACGAAACTAACAGAAAGTACCGAAGTACTTAACAGAGGGCACATAAGTGCTGGGTAATAGAGGGCACACAAAGTGCTAATCAGAGGGCACACGATACGTGCTAAACGGAGGGCGTGCTAGTGTTCCTTAATGGCATGCCACTATTATCACAATGGTTCTAATTCGTATACATGGGCATAATCTCTCATATTCATCATTTCTCATTATTTCACATATCACATTTATATTTCTATTCACATATACATAATCATCATATACCTCCTTACTCTTATTTTCACATTAACTTTCAAAGTTGTCCATTTGAGTCATAATCACTAAATTATTTATATCTTGAGCTAAAAAATTCAAAATTTGTATCCGCTTAATGTTTCTGAAACTAGACTTAGATATATTTTTACCATAAAATTTCCAAAATTTTTACTTTAACCAATTTGTACAGTAAATTTTTGCAATTTACCCCTTCTCTGTTGTTTGACAGTTTCGACCTTTCTTCACTAACATTTGATTATCTTTTAGTACAGAGATCTAATAATGTTCTCGTCTATTTCTTTTGAAAATAGACTCATTAAGAATTTATCCATATAAATTTCAGTCTGTAATGATTTTTATAAATTTTTCTATGATTTTTTAAAGTCAAAACAGGGGAACTCGAACCCACTCTGACCTTGTTACACAAAATCAGTTATAACTCAGAATATACAGATCCATTTCCATCACCATTTCTTCCATGTGAAACTAAACTCAATAATATTTAATTACATAGTTAATTTGACCCTTAACTCTTTATATACAAGTTTTGGTGAATTTTCGAAGTTAGTCCTTTGATTTTGTTCAAACTATTTCAATGAAAACATTTCCTTTCTCATGTTCCTTTACACTAATCTCATTCAATCATCTTTATAACACATAACTAAACAACAATTTCCATGCTAAAAATTCAAATATATTATGGAAAATAGACTATAAACTAAAATTTTTTTGTAGTACTTACAACAAAAAGGCTGATTTTCTTCTCTTTTCACTCTTTGCTCTTCTCTTTTCCCTTGTCTTCAATTTGGTCCTTTGACTTGTTTCTCTCCTTTTCAATTTCACATAGACACATGTAAGCTAAATACTATAATTCAATGATTTTCATGTTAAATAACAGAAAAATACATGTATGTCATGAAAATTGAACCATCTCTTACCTTAGCTCTTGAAATCACAATTTGCTAACTTAGTCCCAATGCTCTTTAACACCTCAAAATGAATTCTATAAGAAGATTGAGGTGTCTACTAACTCTATTTTATGACTTTCTTTAAGAAATTTTGAAGAAAATGGAAGGTTTAGGAACTTGGAAGGCTTAAAAAATGGTGGAATGACCTAATTGGAATAAAAGCAAAAGTTTGAAATGGAAGATGAAGGCTTAGACGGCTAGCTTATGATGGAAAAGATGATATTTTCATCTTTTAATTACTTTTTCTTCTCTAAAATTCTCTAGATTTCTCCACTAAAATATCTCACTTAATAAAAATGGTAAAGTTGCACTTTTAATCCTTAGGCCTTCCACCTTTACCCTTTGGCCCCAAAACTTTGCCTCCAAAAATATCTTCCACCAAATTACTCTTTCATCCCTCCTCAATCAATCTAATTCACATGATGACTCAAAATTAAATTTAGATAATTTGCTATTTAGTCCTTCCTATTTTCCTACCTTTACTAATACATCCTTAATTTCTCCAAACCTTTCTAAATTCAACCATATATTCTAATTCTCAATTCTACTCTATCACTGTTCCAAATCTGATTCAAGCACACGGATGTTACAATTCTCCCCCCTTAAAATAAATTTCGTCCTCGAAATTTACCTGTACTGAATAATTATGGATACTGCTATTTCATCGTTTCCTCTCTTTCCCATGCAGCTTCCTCTGAGTTGTGATGTCTCTACAATATTTTTACCAGAGGGACCCTTTTATTTCTCAATTCTTTTGCTTCCCGAGCTAGTATCTCTATCGGTTCTTCTTCATAAGTTAGATCGGGTTGTTTTTCTATGACTTCTAGAGTAATCACAAGAGACGGATCAGACCAATACTTTCTCAACATAGACACATGAAAAACATTATGAATCTTGTCTAACTCTGGAGGAAGTGATAATCGATAAGCAACTGGACCAACTCTTTCCAAAATCTCATATGGCCCGATAAACATTGGGCTCAATTTTCCCTTTTTACCAAACCGAAGAACCTTTTTCCATGGAGATACTTTCAAGAAAACTTTTTCACTCACATTGAATTCAATATCTTTTCTTTTCAGATCAGCATAGGAATTTTGTCTATCTGAAGCAACCTTTAATCGATCTCTGATCAACTTTACTATCTCCTTGGTTTCTCGAATCAGATTAGGACCCATTAGCTTCTGTTCACTCAACTCTGTCCAACATACAGGAGTCCTACATTTTCTCCCGTACAATGCTTCATATGGTGCCATCTGAATACTTGACTGGTAACTATTATTATAAGTGAATTCAATCAATGACAAATACTTTTCCCAATTACCTTCAAATTCAATTATACAGCTTCTCAACATATCCTCCAAAATCTGAATCACTCATTTTGATTGCCCATCTGTCTGTGGATGATACGCTGTACTAAAATTTAGTCGAGTGCCCAAAGCATCATGTAATCTTTCCCAAAGCTTTAAGGTAAACCATGGATCCCGATCAGAAATAATAGATACAGGCACACCATGTAATCTAACTATCTCATCTATGTACAATTGAGCATACTTTTCCATTGAAAATTCAGTTCTTACCGAGTGAAAATGAGCCGACCTAGTTAGTCGATCAACGATCACCTACTTTTCCACTCTGGTATGGTGATTGATTGAAGCAATCCCGATGGCACTTGATGTTCTGCTTTTACCTTCTGATATGTCAAACACTTGGAAACATGCTCAACTATATCCCGTTTCATCCTTTTCCACCAATAGAATGACTTTAGATCATGATACATTTTGTTACTCCTCGGATGCATAGCAAATGAACTATGATGAGCTTCATCCAAAATTCTCCGTTTCAAATTTTCTTGATTAGGCACACATAGCCTCTTATGGGACCTCAAATTTCCTTCACTATCAATATCAAATTCACCAGTTTTACCTTCTTCAACTTGTTTCTTTATCATCATCAACCTTTCATCGTATTTTTATGCATTTTTCACTTCTTGTAACAAAGTTGGCTACACTCTTAACTGAACTGATAACTCACTATCTGATTGTATTTCCAAGTGTGCATTCATCGCCTTCAATGCTACTATTGATTTTCTACTCAGAGCATCAGCTACAACATTCGCTTTCCTGGGATGATAATAAATAATGCAGTCATAATCTTTAATCAATTCAATCCATCTTCTTTGTCTCAAGTTCAGCTCTTTTTGAGTCAGCAAGTACTTCAAACTTTTTTGATCAGTATAAACATAGCATTTTTCTCCGTATAAGTAATGTCTCCATATTTTCAATGCAAACACCACAGCAACTAGCTCAAGATCATGTGTCGGATAATTTCTCTCATGTGGCTTCAATTGCCTTGATGCATACGTAACCACTTTTTCATGTTGCATTAACACACAACCCAAACCATTATGAGAAGGATCACTATAAATCACAAATTCCTTACCAGATTCTGGTTGAATTAACATCGAGCCTTCAGTCAATGCTGCTTTCAATTTATCAAAACTCTATTGGCACTTTTCATCCCATTCAAACTTCACATCTTTTTGCAATAGCCTCGTTAAAGGCAATGCAATCATGGAAAATCCTTGAACAAATCTTCTATAATAACTGGCCAAACCCGAAAAACTTCTTACCTCAGTCACATTCTTTGGTGATTTCCATTCGAGTATAGCTTTAACCTTCTTCGGATCTACTCGAATTCCAGCTTCAGACAAATGTGGCCTAGAAAAGTAACCTCTTTCAACCAAAATTCACATTTACTCAATTTGGCAAATAATTGCTTTTCTCTCAAAGTCTGTAATACAACTCAAAGATGCTTCTCATGTTCTTCTTCTCCTTTCAAATATACCAGAATATCATCATTAAATACCACCACAAACTGATCCAAATATGGCTGGAAAATTCTATTCATAAGATCCATAAAAGCAGTTGGAGCATTAGTCAATCCGGATGGCATGACCAAAAACTCATAATGACCATATCGAGTTCTAAAAGTAGTCTTTGGCACATCCGACTCTTTTACTTTCAACTGATAGTATCCAGATTTGAGATCAATCTTTGAAAACATGCTTGCTCCTTTCAGTTGATCAAATAAATCATCAATTCTAGGCAATGTATACTTATTCTTTATCGTCACTTTGTTCAGCTGACGATAATCTATACACAACCTTAAAGACCCATCTTTCTTCTTTGCAAACAACACCGGAGCTCCCCACGGTGATACGCTTGGACGTATGAATCCTTTATCCAATAACTCTTGTAACCGAGTCTTCAATTCTTTCAACTCTGCCGGTGCCATTCTATATGGTGCTATCGAAATCGGTGCAGTTCCCGGCACTAATTCAATTCCAAATTTAACTTCTCTTTCAAGAGGTAAACCCGATAACTCTTTAGTAAACACATTAGGAAATTCTCGTACCACTTGTATCTTTTCAATTTCATTTCCTTCTACCCGAGTATCCAAAACATAAGTAAGGAAAGCATCATACCCTTTCTTAATTATTTTACAAGCTTTGATTGCAGAAACCAAATTTGACATAGCACTGAAATTCTTACCAGTTACAATCATCTCATTTCCATCTACAGTTCTCAAAGAAATTCTTTTTCTTCTACAATCAACCACGACCCCATATTTAGATTACCAATCCATTCCCTGTATCACATCAAATTCATTAAATGACAAAGCCATAAGATCTACTGGAAATTCATATTCCTTAATCTTTAAAGGACACCTATCACACACTTTATTGACTCTCTCACTTTGTCCGAAAGGGTTTGTAACTATCACCTCATGTTCCGTAGATTCTACAACTAATTCTCTATCTTTTACTAATAAGATGCATATGTATGAATGCGTAGAACCTAGATTTATTAATGTAATAACTAGAGAGTAAAATGAAGAAAATGTACTAGTGATCAAATCTGGAGCATCTTCTTCTTCTCTTGTTATGATGGCATACATTTGTGGCTTTCGAGACTCTGACCTACCAGTTTCATCTCTTACCGACCTCATGCCAGCATTACCTGAATTCCCGGGCACTTTACTTTTCTGTGAAGCTGAACTCCCTATTGCGGACTGCTATGTAGTATTTCCCATCAGTCTCAGGAATCTCTTATGAAATGATCTCTAGATCCGCATCTAAAACAAGCTCGAGTATTCAACCGACATTCTCCTCTATGGAGCTTTCCACAATATTCACATGATGACTGCAATTGTGATGGACTTCTTCTAGTGCCACCCGTACTGACTATGGAAGTTCCCTGTTGAGCCTGTCGTGGTTGATTTTGAGTTCTCTGACCAAATGGAAAAGAAACATATCTAGAGTCTCTATAATCTCTCATTTTCTTCGAAGAAGGGGAGGAGCAAAACTTGTTGCTATTCTTTTTCCAACACTCTTTTCTTTGACCGAGTCAATCCTTCTTCTAGCCTTTGAGCTCGATCCACTAAAACTAAGAATTCTTGCAAATGGAATGGTAGAAGTGGAACATATATTTCTTCATTTAATCCCCATTCAAATCTTCTACACATGTCAGCTTCATTGGCTATCAATTTCTTGGCATACCTGCTCAATCTAATAAATTCACGTTCATATTCAGCTACCGACATATTTCCTTGTTTCAGATCTAAAAATTCTCTTTTCTTCTTTTCTAGGTAGAGCTCACTGATGTACTTCTTCTTAAACTCATATACAAAGAAATTCCAATTAATTCTCTCTATAGGATGAATATTTATTATTGTAGTCAACCACTGATAGGCTTCACCTTTCAACAATGACAAAACACATCTCAACTTTTCTTCTTCAGTACATTGCAGTTCTTCAAATACTCATTGGCTATTCTCAAGCCATTCCTCGGCTTTTGCCGGATCATCATCTGTTCTTCCCTTAAACTCTTCAGCCTCGTGTTTTCTTAATCTTTCTAAAGGGGATCGGTGACTGGATACAGAAGGTTACAGCTGATGGGCACTAGTAAGTGGTGGTGGAGGCACATTCTGTACATTACTATTTCTTACTACTTGTTGTAATAACTGATTTATTGTTTGCAATAAGGCTGCAATCAGGATTTCTTGCTGAGAAGGCATCGACTTACTTATAGGTCGAGTTCTTTCTTTACTTACAGATTTTCTTCGATCTCGAATCCTATGTGGATCTTCTTCTCTATTAGGGTTCGGGACCCTACTTTCAACCACTTCATCAGATTCTTCTCGTCTATCGAACATCTCTACTTTTTACAATATTCACAATTTAATCAATTAAATAACTATATAACCTCTCATCACATCAACATATAAAATGACATGTACACATGGACTCATTTTCGGCCCCAAACATCAGAAAACCTTTACTTTAATACCAACAAATATAACACTCCTATACCCGATTCCCGTATATAAATCTGGTATAGAAGCATTACATTAAGGTTCCGTACAGAAAAAAAATCGAGTAACAGAAAATTTTTCATTTAGTATTTCATTTCTAAGTTTATTTGGGTCAAAATATAATTTAATAACATCCATGAAGGATACATATATGAACCATTGTACATGCCATTTTTACCAAAAGTAAAGTACCTAAACTTGAGCACCAATGATGGTATGATGTGATGAGAAGTCCCTAGCTCGATCTTAACTTCTTGCAACCTTTGTACCTACGCGTTAAAAATAAACGCGTTAAGCCGGTGAAGGCTTAGTAAGTACTACAAAAGATAATAAATAAACATTTAAACGATTACATTCATAATTCTTTTGCATCACTCACATGAATCATATAACTTACCACATTGACTAATTTCACATTTGTGTCACCTTTGACAATTTGGCCCACTGTAGACTATTATAGAACCTATTGGATAAACGAAACTAACAGAAAGTACCGAAGTACTTAACAAAGGGCACATAAGTGCTGTGTAGCAGAGGGCACACAAAGTGCTAATCAGAGGGCACACGAACGTGCTAAATGGAGGGTGCGCTAGTGTTCCTTCTGCTCACCATATTAGGCAGGCCTAAATATCTCTCAGGATTATTTGAATGCCGTACACCCATAAGACCAGAAATCTAAGACCTTACTAACTCCGTAGCATTTGCACTAAAGAAAACTGTTGACTTATCATAATTAACACATTGTCTTGAGCTTTCTTCATATTTCATCAGAATATTCATTAACACCATCACCCCTCTTGTAAAAGCTTCTCCAAATATAATGCAGTCATCAAAAAAGAGAACATGGGAAATCAATGGCCCACTACGACTTGCTCTAACTCCTTCAAAAAACCCTTCTTGTGCTGCTAGCCGCATGAGAGAGGATTGTAACACCCAAAACCCGATATCGTCGCTGTTACTGAACAATTACCGTCAATGCAATCACAGTTTCAATTTTTATCTCAATATTTTATAAGCATATTAAAGTACTTTTTAAATAGATCACATTATCTTCTGTTAGGTCGTCTTAATTCATAAGGACTTGATTGAAATACAACGGAAACATTTTCAAAAAGTCTGTTGGAGCCCAATTTTGACCGGGCCCAACATTGAAAATCAATTTTAATTCATTTTGGGTTTAAATTTAATTTAAGTTTAAACTTTTTCTTTTAAAGTTTAAATTTAAATTAAAGATTAAATTTAAAATTGAATTTAATAAAAAGAGAGTCCAATTACAAAAGAAAGCCCAAATTAATGTCCAAATTACAATCTTGGACCCAATTTGGCCTAGGTCCGAATGTTCAATTACAAGACCAAAGAATGTACAATTGGGCTGGATTCAGTTGACCCAATCACAAATTACACTTAAACCGTCAATCTACTGGGCAACTTGCTCCAGCCAGCTTAATTCCAACCAATCTGAAGCTGCCACATTAGCAGCCTAGTTGCTCACCAGCAGCTTGCACCACTGCTCACCTACCATCGCCACTGCTGCAAGCTACCATAGTTGACCCGCAAAAAGGAAAACAAAACATGCATTTATTCAAGCAAAACAAAACAACATGATGATATTGTAGGCTGTAAAGCCAGAATTAAGCAATTGTAATGGGTACCAACCCTTTTTGAAAAATCAATATACGAACCCTTTTCTAAAAATCAATATAAATAGATTTTCAAAGTGTTTGATGAATCCAAGCAGAAGCAGTTAATAGCAACAGAGGCATTCGGATAGGTACGAAGTAGCAGAAACACATTCAAAGCAGTCAATATTCCAAGAGAAGTTGAATACAAAACAGATCCATATCAATCCAGGAGGTACATTCATTGCATGTTTAATGCCTTATTCAAAGTTCAAAAAACGTATGCTTTAAACGTGCTTACATATATCAACCATCTCTGCCATCATTTATTATTCACTTTTTTTTTCTTATTTTCCAAAGTGTTAAATAAGGATATTAATAGTAATTAATAATATCATTTATAACTTATTAATAATATTAGTAAAAAAACATTACTGTTAAATAGAGGTAATAAATGATTTTAATAAATATTAATAATAATATTTAAAAAAATGAAAGGACACTCCCCTTTGCCGATGACTCCGTGGATCGAAGCCTCAGAGCTGCCGCCGGTCTTGCGATCCTTGACGTTACTGCCATTAGTTTGAACGTCAAACCGAAACAGGGAATATGAAACAGATTTAAACTAAAAATCAAAAACAAAAGAAACAAAGAACTGGGTTTTGAAATCTTAAAGCAAGAAATAGCAAAACTGAAAACAAATAAAAATGAATAGAAATAAGGTTTTAAAAGAGGAAGTTTAAATGTTTTTAAAGAAAAGGAGAGGCTAAATTTTTTAGCTCTGGACCAAAAATTCAGATCTGGGTTTAATAAGAAACAAAAGAGAGAGACTTTTGACTTACCTGGCAGCGCGTGGAAGGCGGAGCAGCTGCGCGTTGCACCGGCGGATGATGGACCTTGAGGCGTGGTGGTTACGCACGCCGGCTGGTGGGGCGCGTGCGACGCACCCTTGATGGAACACCGGCCGGAGTTCGATCGGCCTTGGAGCTCTAGAGAGAAAAGAGGGGGGTGTTTTATTTTTTTGAAGAAATGAGAAAGCAAATGAAAAAAAGAGTTTGAAAGGTATTTATAATGGGCCAAAACGACGTCGTTTTGGTCTTGGTTCTTTAGCCCCAAAACGACGCCGTTTTGGCTTTAACCCATTGTCCGACCCGACCTGCCTGGAGGATCCGCGTGTTTTTTAGAAAACAGATATTCATGCATTCAGTCCTTTTGTATTTTTTGGTTGTTACAATTTAATCCTTTTTGTATTTTTAATTAATTTTAATTTGGCCCAATAATTTCCAAGGCTTTTCAATTTAGTCCCTTGGCCTTTTGAAAGCACCAGAAACTGCCACGTGTCATGATTTTGGCTTATTTATGCAAATGGTCCTTTTTATTTTTAATTTGTTTTAATTTGATCCTTAAATCAAGTTCTGTTTAATTACAAAATTTGCCTAGAAATTTTTCATGGTTTTCAAATTAGTCCTTTGACTTCAGGATACCTGTGGGGTTGCCACGTGTCACTTATTTTTGGTTTTATTGCTCTTGAGGTCCCTAAACTATCCAAAAATCATAATTTGACCCTCAAACTTTTTCAAAATTACATTTTTGATCTTGATTTTTCTAAAAATTACATTTTACCCCTGAAGTTCTAAAATTACATTTTTGACCCTAAAACTTCCAAAAATTACATTTTTACCCCTAAACTTTCAAAAATTACATTTTTGACACCGAAACTTTTAAAAATTACATTTTTACCTCGAAACTTCTGAAAATCATATTTTTACCCCCGAACTTCCAAAAATTCCACTTTTGACCCCGAAACTTGCAAAAATTACCATTTTACCCTCGAATGTAAAAAAACTCCATTTTTAACCTAGAGACTTTTTAAAATCACTATTTTACCCCCAAAAGTCCAAATACTCCATTTTTAACCCTAAAACTTTCAAAATTACCATTTTACCCTTGAATGTCCAAAAATTTAGTTTTTTTATCTCGATTTTTCCAAAAAATTACCATTTTACCCCCGAACATCCAAAATTTCATTTTTAACCCTAAATTTTCCCAAAATTACCATTTTGCCCCTCGACATTTCAAAATTACCATTTTACCCGCGGGTATCCAAAAAGTCTCATTTTCAACTCTGAGTGCATCATTTTTCTTCCTCATCAATATTTGCATTTAATTTTAAGTATTATGCACTCGTATTTTGTACTTTTGATTTTTTCATATCATTTATCTACTCAATTATCTTACATCGTGTTATTTAATATATATTATTAACTGCTCATTCATATTAAACTCGTTCCAAAATCAAGATTGTGACCAAAACAATTGAAATTAGGATTATAAAATAGAAATATAATTACACGAACTTACTGGACCAATTTGTAGCTAAGGTTAAGCTTTAAGGATTACTCCATTATTTTCCCTTTTCCTCGATCCATAGCTCGCTCGTGATCTAAATCAATAAATCATTCAATTTTCGCATTAAATCATGTAATTAAATCATTTAATTCATTTAAGTCATTTTGGAAAATTTAAGAAATTACCCATAACATTTCATTTTTATTCAATTTAGTCCCTAGGCCTTAAATATTAAAGATAACAAATTCCCATTAAATCTTATAGTAGCCGAACTTCAAAGGGTATATACTCACCCTCTACAAGCAATTATTTCAAACCAAATACATATAATTTAATCATTTTAGTCCCTAAACCCTAAAATCATAAAAAATCACCTTACAAAAACACTAAATCCAATCACCAAGCTTAGAAATCTACCATAAAATTTCAAGAACAATCTCATTAATAAATGGCAAAATTTATACAATTTTACAGATTAACAAATTAGTCCTTGAGTTAGCTAAATTAAGCTAATATGAACTCAAAAACATAAAAATCACTAAAAACAGGTGAAATTTACTGACCCAATCAAATGCTCAAAGTTGGCCAAATATCTCCTATGGTAGCTTAGGATTTTAGTTTGCTTTAGGGAAGAAGAAGATGAATGAAAAATGAATTTTAATTCTTTAAATTTGATTACAATCACTCACTTTTTTAATTATTATTTTACCGCTTTTATTTTAACTTCAAATCTCTCATAAGCTTGCCCATAATTGTCCACTATTAGCTGATATGATTTGTTAACCATATTGATCCTCCTTATTAGCTTCCTCAAGCTTTAGTAACTTAAGCTAATAGAATCCAACTTTCGTACCTTTTTCAATCTAGTCCTTTTTACTTAATTAACTATCCAAACGATAAAATTCCTCAACCAAAATTTAATATGATGCTAATGACATCATAAATATTAAAATAAATAAATTTTTGACTCGACTCATCGGAGTTTGTGATCCTGAAATCACTGTTTCTGACACCACTAAAAATCAGACTGTTACAACTCTCTCCCTCACGAAATTTCGTCCCGAAATTTGTTACCAATAAACAAGTGAGGGTATTGTGATCTCATTGCAGCCTATGTTTCCAATGTTGCTTCCTCTAACGCGTGACGATTCCACAAGACTTTTACTAACGGTACCCTTTTATTTCACAACTCTTTTACCTCACTAGTCGAAATTCTAACCGGTTTTTCTGAATACGACAAATTCGGTTGTATCTTAACTTTACAAGGAGTAATCACATTAGAGGGATCTAATGTATACCGTCTCAGCATCGAAACATGAAAAACATTATGAATCTTTTCAAGTTTCGGAGGTAAGGCTAGCTTGTAGGGTACCGAGCCTACTCTCTTAATAATCTCATATGATCCAATAAATCGCGAACTTAACTTCCCTTTCCTGCCAAAACGTAACACCTTCTTCAAATGTGAATGTAACACCCAAAAATCGTAACCATCTTTGATCTAGGGTCTTAGGGTTTACAAATTTTTACGAGTATTCTCTTTCTTTTTTTAACATACCAAACAATCACAATTTATTTAATTACAAACTTGCAACTCAGAATACTAATTCCATTTAATGTCACACATTCATTTACAACCTTTTAATCAATCAAGAATCAAATTTAATCACATAAGAATTTAAGAGTCACGTACTAATATTTTCCACCTGGGATCGCATGGCTCTGTATCTTAAACACAATTTTCACCACTAGTTAACTAAACTATAACCCAAACATATTCATTATTACATCGCAAGAAAGAATCAATATTCATATCACAAATCATGACATCTATATTTCATGTCAACCATAATGTCTTAATAGCATCCAAGCTACATCAATCATTCATACTGTCATTGTATAGTACTTAAACCCAACACCGTCGTTGGTTAGGGTTGCGAGGTCACATGCATTCGTGCCTCAAATCATTACCTATTCAAATCTTATTTTAACATCTCTCTTGATTTAATAAAATATATACATTTATAATTCATTATTCTTACTTTGTTTATTAATTCAGTAAGGGTAGAAATGTCATTGCCATAATTCAGCAAGCAGTGCAGATTTCTATCGAAATAAATCATGCTTCTACCGGTATTAAAAACTCTAAAGAGCTAAGATGTCCTACCCTACAGCTTCTACCGATACAAGTACATAAACCATCGGTACTCCTATAGGCAAAACTGCCGATACTTATATGCAACTACCGATAGAACTCAAGTCAGTGAATAACTTCTCTCCTGCTCTATACCTCTACCGATACATGCAGGGGTTTTACTGAAACAAGTATGCAAATTTTGTTTAATCACAGAAGTCCTCAAGTTTATCAATTATCACTCAATAGAATACTCTTATTTAAATTCTCATCTTGCAAAATCTATACATGACAATACTTGTTTCTTCATATAACACACAATACAATCAATCAACACAAAGATTCTTAAATTCACATTTCAACTCATTACTAAACACATTTGCTTAATTAGAATATCAAGCAAGCATGAAAGTTTAGTTCAACAAAGAAATCAACAATCTAAGATCAAGCATTTTAAGGGTAACATCATCCTAGTACATGCCATATAACCAAGTGATGTAAATACTACCGAATGAGCTCCCGAGATAGTGTGATTTCTTTGAGATGATTCGATCTTCAAACAATAAACAATCTAGAAAACAACAATAACATATTTGGTAAGCTTCAAAGCTTAGTAAGTTCGAAGAGTTTAAAGAGTTACCAATCATATGCATAAAGCAATTATATCTCAACTGAGCTAGGATGAATTGTTGCTTCCTCAAGCCATATTTGGTGTTCCAACTTTCATGTTTATAACTTTTCTGTTTCCAGTTCTCGATTCTGCTCACATGAGCTGTCGAGAAGTCGCAACGTATGCGGTACCCCAACTATCGATACGGTGTCTATCTGTACTATAAACTGTTCCTTAACGATGCTGCTCATACGAGCTGTCGAGAGTATGCGTAAAGCATAGTCCTAGCCATCATAGGGTCTATAATCCATTTAGGATTCATATCTCTTTCTCGAGTCATGTTGTTGCTCACATGAGCTATCGAGGACTCGAAACATATACGGTACCTCAGCCATCGATACGATATTTGTGTATATAACTGTTCCCTAACAATGCTGCTTACATGAGCTGTTGAGAATATGCACTTATGCATAAATCTCAGCCATTGTAGGGCCTGTAATCCATTATTGGATTCTTTTCTCATTTCCCAACTCACAATGTTACTCACACGAGCTGTCGAGGACTCGCAACATATGTGGTACCTCAACCATCGCGTCAGTTTCAAATCATCTGTTCAAAGCCTGATATCTCTTTCATTCATTTCTTTTTCATCTTTCACAATTTCACGTACTATAACATTTTCTATAACAATCCTAAAGAATACAATTAATATACTATTTAAATGTAAATTTAACGTTACAAACTTACCGGACGAGATTGCAGTTAACGTCAACTTTAGGGGCAATTTCATAATTTTCCTTTTTCCACGATCGGGACACGATCTTGATCTATTACAATAATTTCATTCAATTATTTAAATAAATATAAATTTTTAATCATTTTATGCAAATAAGCCTTTTTGGTATTTTTACAAAATTACCCTTAACTTTTCACTTTTATTCAATTTAGTCCTTTAGCTCAAAACTTGCAAATTAACCATTTTATTTTAAATTTTTAGCTTGCCGAATATTTGTGCGTCTTTCAACAGCCTAATTTTGTATTATTTCACCTTAAGTCCTTGTAAATTTAACACTTTAACAATTTAGTCCTGAAACATTAAAATAATAAAAAATCACTTTACAAAATAATCAGATCCGACAACCAAGCTTAATAAACTTCAATAAATTTTCAAGAAACAAAACATTCATCAATGGAAAAATTTATAACGTTTAATAGATTCATAAATTAGTCCCCAAGTTAGCTAGATTAAGCTAATACGAACTTAAAAACATAAAAATTACTAAAAACGGGCAAGATTTACATACCAAACGCATGGACTAAAGTTGGCCGAAGCTTCCTCCCATGGTGTTTAGGGTTTACGATTCTAAAATAGGTGGAAGAAGGTGATTTTAACAGATTCACAAATTAGTCCTCGGGTTAGCTAGATTAAGCTAATGCGAACTCAAAAACATAAAAATTACTAAAAAGGGGCAAGATTTACATACCAAACCCATGGACTAAAGTTGGCCGAAGCTTCCTCCCATGGTGTTTAGGGTTTTTGGTTCTAAAATAGGTGGAAGAAGGTGATTTCTTCCAATTTTTATTATGTTTTTATGTTTATAATTGTCTTTTTAACATAATTACATTTTCACCCTTATTTAATTCATTCAATTTCAACCAATTTAAAGGTTAAGACCATCTAGTAAACTTCCTAAAGGTATAATTACCCTTTAAGGACCTCTCTAGGTCATTCCTTTACATATTAACATGTTTAGTCAATGATTTCTATATTTTACAGCCTTTACAATCTAGTCCTTTTTACTTAATTAATTGTCTATATGATAAAATTTCTTAACCAAATTTTAATACGATATTAATAACCTCATAAATATTAAATAAATAATATTTACGGTCTGACTCATCGAAGTTGTGGCCTCGAAACCATAATTTCCAATCACACTAAAAATAAACTAATTAGTAAATCCTCATTTTATTAGGATTTAATTGCAATTTATAAAAATCTAAAGAGTTTCAAATAATTTCTATTTTTAGGCTATTTAAAAAGGATCTAATTTCATAATTGGTCCTTCAATTATATAAAATTCCAATTAAATAAACTTGTTTATAATTTAGCCTTAAACTAAAAAGGACTAAATGTATAAATAACCTAAAAGTTAGTGGAAGGTAATCATATCCTCCATCACTTGCTCTTTTTGACCATGGTGTAATTTCCACTTTGGTCCCTTTTATTTTTGATCAATAGCAATCAACTTTTACCCTTTTACAATTTACTCCATTTTCCTTAATTAAGCAATTAATCATCAAAATTATCTAATCGAACTTCAATTCACATATAATAAAACTCTATAAATATTTAATAAAAAACTACCCTTAATTTCAAAAACGAGGTCCCAATACCTCATTTTCTAAAACCACTTGACTTTTGAACTAAATCACTTATATTAACTTCTAATTCAATAATTGAAATTCTTTAATTCAAAAGTCCTTATAAAATTATTATCGACTTATTTAATTTAAACACTCATTATAAAAATTTCTCATCGGGTTTGGGGTCCAGAATCCATTGTTTTCAACACCACTGAAAAACGAGCTGTTACAGTGAAACTCTTAGAAAAACTCGACCTCCAACTACAAATTCTATATTGTTTCTCTTGAGATCTACATACAATTTCTGACGATCAGATGCTGCCTTTTAGCAATCACATACTATCCAAACTTGATCTTTAGTCTCATGTATTAGGTCGATCCCAACCACTTTCGATTCGCTCAACTCTGACCAATATAGTGGTGTTCTGTACTTTCTACCATACAGAGCCTCAAACGGTGCCATTTTAATGCTAGGCTTTATAAGCAAGCTCTACCAATGATAGGTATCTTTCCCAACCACCCTCAAATTCAAGAACACAATATCGTAACATATCCTCCAAAATCTGTATTACTCGCTCAGAGTGACCATCTGTCTGCGGATTATTTGTAGTGCTGAAATTCAATCGAGTGTCTAAAACCTTATGTTACTTACCCCAAAATCTTGAAGTAAAAAGCAGATCCCTGTCAAAGATAATAGATACTGGTACCCGTGCAATCACATAACCTCGGATAGATATAACTCTACTAGCTTCTCAAGTGTGAAATCTACATGAATAGGGATGAAATGATTTGATTTAGTCAATCTATCAACTATAACCCAAATCACATCTTTCTTTTTCGGTGTCACTTGTAACCCTGTAACAAAATTCATAGTAACCCGTTCCCACTTCCACTCAAGAATGGAAATAGGTTGCAGTAAACTGGACAGTACTTGATGCTTAGCTTTTACCTACTAACACACACCAAATATTTAGTTACAAACTCAGAAATCTCACATTTCATACCTGACTACCCGTACATTTTTTTCATATCATTATACATTTTTTACACTTTTTGGATGAATGAAGTAAGTGCTACCATGAGCCTCGGTTAGAATGTTTCATTTCAAATCTAGAACGTCGGAATACATACTCTGTTCCAGTAGTACATCATGTCTTCAGCATTCACAGTGAACTTTGTAGTGGAATTACTCTGAATCTGTTCTTTCTTGGCTACCAGTTTTGGATTATTTTCCTGCAATTCTCGAATTCTTTACAGGAATAAAGGTATCATCCTAAGTTCAGTTGTCACAAAAGCATCACCTTCTAGAGACAAATGTGCATTCAACACCCTCAATGCAAACAATGATTTTTGACTCAAGGTGTCTGCAACAACATTAGCTTTTCCTAAAAGATAATCAATCACCAGGTCATAATCTTTCAGTAGTTCCAACCATCGTCGCTATCTCAAATTTAGTTCCCTCTTAAGTAATCAATTTTTTTAAACTCTTATGCTCTATAAAGATGTAACATCTCTCACCATAAAGATAATGTCGCCAGTGCAAAGACAATGGAAGCTAGCTTTAAATCGTGAGTTGAATAATTCTTCTCATGCGGCTTTAACTATCGGGAGGCATAAGTTATCACCTTCTTAGCTTGCATCAATACACATCCCAATCCATTCAGTTATGCATAGCTATAAACAACAAATTCTTTCTCTGTCTTAGGCTGTGTCAAAATCGGAGCTTCCGTTAAAATTTTTTTTAGCTGATCAAAACTCTGCTGACACTACTCTGACTAGACAAACTGAACATTCTTCTAAAGTAACCTTGTCATCAAAAAAGCTATTATGGAAAAATCTTTAACAAATCGACGGTAATAACCCGTAAATCCTAAGAAACTACGTACGTCTGAAACATTATTTCGGAACTTTCCAACTGATAATGACAGAAATCTTACTCAGATCAAACAAATCATCTATACAAGGCAACAAATACTTATTCTTTACTATAACTTTGTTCAGCTACTGATAGTCAATGCACATTCTCATCAAACTGTCTTTTTTCTTTACAAATAACATAGGTTCACCCCAGGGTGATACACCCGGACGGATAAAACCTATGTCCAATAACTCTTGCAACTGTGCCTTAAGTTCTTTCAACTCAGTTGGTGCCATCCTGTACGGTGGGATTGATATCGGACTAGTGCCAGGCATAAAATCAATACCAAACTCCACCTCTTTAATCAAAGGTAGTCCTGGTAATTCTTCAGGAAACACATCTGCAAACTCTTTAAGAACAAGTACCCGATTCAATTCTGTCTCTGAATCTCAAGTGTCTAGTATATAATCTAGGAATGCTTCACAGCCTTTACAAACCATTTTCTGTGCAGAAATCGCAGAAATCACTCTAATATTGATGTTCAACCTGTCGGACTCAACTGTGATCATTTCGCCTATCGAGCATTTTAAATCAATCCATCTCTATTTGTAGTTGATCAGCGCGTCTTGCTTAGATAACCAATCCATCCCCAAAATCACATTGAACTCATAAAAGGGTAACAACATCAGATTGGCAAGAAACTCACAGCCTTAAACTTTTAATGGACATTTACGACATACTAGGTTAATTGTGACACTATAGCCAAACGGGTTCTTAACTTGCACATCAAGTTCAAATTGACTCAATAGAAAATTTTTTATTAGTTGCCATAGCAGTACAAATATAAGAATGAGTCGACTCTGGGTCAATCAAAGCACACACAGTTACCTAAAAAAGATAGAAAATACCTGGAAACTATCGTCGACTAGGGTTTTGGTGTCTTTTAATGGTGTAACATCCCCACACTCAAGTAGATGATTATAGTGCTAGATTAAATGTCCTAAAACTTAAATGTTAAAATTAGATGAGTACGTGGTAAAAAGATGTAAAAGTTTATGTAGTTAGATAATAGTTGACGAGCTTAAACATTCTGTGATTTCATTATATGATGTTCAAAGATAGCTTTGCTATGATAAAAGCTTATTTTAAAGAAAGGAGATGATCTGAATGTGTTGTATAAATATTTTCAAATGAAATTAGACATATTTATGTATACTTGTCTTACTTATGATTTAATGTTCTTTGTAGATTTTGATATATTGTATCGCGAGGAATCGGCATCGTTGGAGCATATACTACTACTCTAGGTTGATTGCGGTAGTTATTTCCATCCTAACTTAGTTAATTTATGGCATGTAATAGGGTTTCATTTTGTAAGTGTAAATTTTAAGGCTAATCATCTTTGTCGAAGAAAAATATCTTTTTGAATGATTATAATGAATCATTAATAAGTTTAAAACTTGGGTATGTTGATTGTTTGTGAAACAGGCCCAAATATGGTAAAAATCCATGTTAACTTGGTCATATTTGAGTTGTTTCGGAACAATTCTTAACGGTTTTGATAGAAGTGCAGGGGAAATGAAGTCTTGCTTACTAGCTATTTTAGTTTCGGTAGATGAAAGTAGAAGTATCGGTAGTAATGAGAAGTTGTTTCGATAGGAAATAGTAAGTACCGATAGAAGTATCTTCTTTGTTCAAAGTTGCTCACTGTGATTTTTGGTATCGATAGAAAAATATCGGTAGTAAGGTAACTGTTATACCGATAGAACTAGGTATGTATCGGTAGTATTCTGCAGTATTTTTCAACAATTAATCCTCATTACTTCTACTGAAACTTGCCACTTTAGGTATCGATATATGTACTTATTTTCTAAAAAAATATTATAACTTTTAGAAGAATATAAGGTGATTTATTCACTTTGTTTTCCTTCTTTTTGATGTAATAAAGAATATAAAATAAGAATTTAAATGGATTGGTCATGTTTTGAAACCTAAAAGGAAATTTTTGAATTGTAATATTTCTATAGTCAATTTTAATTACTAAATTAGAATTAGGGGTGTTATATTTAGTGGTATTAGAGCATGTTTTAGTCGGTTCTAGGACTAAACTTAATGTGCATTAAGTCTAGAATTACATGCCATATTAACTTATAAGTTAAGCAATGCTCGCGATCTGATCTAACACTCTTTTCTTTCTAGACTTTGAAAATGGTAGACAGAAACGATCTTGTTGGAAACGACGAAGTTGAAAGTCATGCTCCCATTATAGGTGAAGGAACAAATCAGAATGTGTCTGAATCTCAGACTATCAGAAGTGGAAATCGAGAGACCTTCTTTCAAATGATGAATGAATGGTTTGCTCAATTTGTGAGAAATAACCCTATGGCTCCTCCACCTCCACCTTCTCTGAGGCCTCTTGTTGTACCATCCGACCACAAAAAATGGACTAAATAGCAATCCATCGCCTTTTATTGATAAAATACGAAAGCGTGGGGCCGAAGAATTCCTTGAACTTTACAATGACGATCCCCCTAAGGTAGAATATTGGATAATAAACGTGTAGTGTGCATTTGATGAATTAAACTATTCAGCTGAGGATTGTTTGAAATGTGCAGTCTCCTTACTAAAAGAAGATGCTTACCAATGGTGGATTACTTTGACTTCCGTAACTCCTAATAATCAGATTTCATGGGAGTTTTTTCAGAAAGAGTTTAGGAAGAAATATGTCAGCCAATTGTATTTGGATGATAAGAAATAAGAAATGAGAATTCTTCGATCTAAGGCAAGGAAACATGTCTATGATGGAATATGAATGAAAGTTTGTGAACTTGAGTAAGTATGCCCAGGAGCAATTGCTTGGGAGCAATTGACATTAGAGGCTGAGATGTACGCACGATTTGAGAGGGGCTTAAATGAAGACATTAAGGCCATGGTTGGAATGTTGGAAATTAAGGAGTTTATTATGTTGCCTTAGCGAGCTCAGAAAATGAAAGCTATATGGAAAGAGAAGCAGCAACCCAAAGGTAAGAAAAGGATCTTAAGCAAAAGATCCAATTTTAGAAGTTTTGTTCCTCCTCCGTCCAAAAAGATGTGGGAGTTTATGAGTCACTTCGTTCCTAGGGAAGGAAGTCCAAGAAGAAATACTATCAATAAGTTCTCATCGAAGTCACAACTTACCTCTGTAGCTAGTGTAGGAAGTGCTCAAAATGCCGACATCTCTGTTTGCAAACATTATGGTAAATATCATGCGGGAGAGTGTAGAGCCAAGACAAAGGGTTGTTGTCGATGTGGGTCTCTTGAGCATCGTATAAGGGAATGTTTGCATAAGGTGAAGTCGGGCTCGGAGTAAGCATCAAAGCTTATAACTATTGCTCAGAAGGGTAGGAGGTCAAGATTTGGAAGTAATACTAATGTGAATCAAAGTGAATCACGTGAAACAACTTTTAGAGCTGAAAGCCGAGCACCAGCCAGAACGTATGCAATTAGAGCTAAAGAAGAAGCTACTATACCTGATGTCATAGCTGGTACTTTTACTCTTTATAATATTAATGTTATTGCTTTGATTAATCCTAGATCCACACACTCCTATATATGTAAAACTTTAGTTTCTGAGAAGGAAATTTCGATGAAGTCTATTGAGTTTGACATTAGAGTATCTAACCCAATAGGGCAAAATGTGGTAGTGAATAAAATCTATAGAGAATATTCGTTAATGATACGGGGATATGATTTCCCTGTTGATTTGATGGTGTTACCATTTGATGAGTTTGATGTTATTTTAGGAATGGATTGGTTAATTTTCCATGATGTTGTGGTTAGTTGTAAACAAAAAAGGATTATTTTAAGGCATATGAGCGGAGAAATGATTTTTATTGAACCTTAACGAACTGATTGTTCATCCAATATAATATCTGCCTTAACTGCTCAAAAGTTGATAAGCAAAGGCGCTAAAGCTTTCTTGGCATATATATTAGATTCTCGGGCATCTGAATCAATGATCGATCAAGTACCGATTGTTCGAGAATTTACGGACGTTTTTCCGGAAGAGTTACCAGGCTTACCTCCGGAATGAGAATTAGATTTGGTAATTGATGTGGTAATGGGATTAGCCCCAAAATCCATGGCTCTATATAGAATGGCTTTATCGGAGTTAAAGGAATTGAAGACACAGTTAAAAGAACTTTTAGATCGTGGTTTTATTAGACCAAGTGTGTCATCCTGTGGAGCCCCTGTATTATTTGTTAAGAAGAAAGACAATACTCTTAGGTTATGCATAGATTATCATCAATTTAATAAGGTAACCATAAAGAATAAATACCCGTTGTCCAGAATCGATGATTTGTGTGATCAATTAAAAAGGGCCACAGTATTTTAAAAAATAGATTTGCGTTTAGGATATTATCAGTTGCGAGTTAAAGAATCAAACATTCCTAAGACAAGATTCAGAATGCGATATGGACACTACGGATTTTAGTTATGTCATTTAGGTTAACGAATGCTCCTGCTATGGATTTGATGAATAGAGTGTTTCAATCATATTTGGATCGGTTTGTGATAGTATTTTTTGATGACATTTTAGTTTACTCAAAGAATGTAAACAAGCATGCTCAACATCTAAGGATAATACTACAAGTTTTACGTGAAAAACAACTCTATGCAAAGTTTAGTAAGTGTGAATTCTTATTATCTAAGGTCAGGTTTTTAGGGCACATAATTTTAGTTGAGGGTATTCAAGTTGATCAAAGTAAGATTTCAGCTATTGTAAACTAGAAACCTCCGAAGAACATTACTGAAGTGCAGAGTTTTTTGGGCTTAGCGGGATATTATAGACGGTTTGTGAAGAGCTTTTCGAGTATTGCTTCTCCGATAACCAAACTATTGCAGAAAGGTGCTCAGTTTGTATGGATAGAAAAATGCTAGCAAAGTTTTAAAAAACTTAAAAAGATGTTGACTGAAGCTCCGATTTTGACTCAACTTGAATCGGGAAAAGAGTTTTTAATTTATAGTGATGCCTCATTAAAGGGCTAGGGTGCGTGCTTATGCAAGAGGGTAAAGTGGTGGCGTATGCCTTGCGGCAGCTTAAGATTCACGAAAGGAATTACCCTACACATGATTTAGAATTAGCAGCCGTTATTTTTGCATTGAAAATATGGTGGCATTATCTATACGGTGAAAAGTGTCACATCTATTCAAATCGTAAGAGTTTGAAGTATCTGATGAGCCAGAAAGAACTAAATCTTCGACAGAGAAGGTGGCTTGAGTTATTAAAAGATTATGATTTAACTATAGACTTTTATCCGGGAAAGGCAAATGTGGTTACAAATGCTTTGAGTAAAAAATTATTATATGCCTTGAGAATGTTAAATGCCAAGCTATCTTAGAGAGTGATGGAAGTATTAATGCCGAGATGAGGGTTAAACTAATATTTCTACAGAGAATCAGAGAACTGCAAGAAAAAGATGCAAAATTGCTAAGCAAACAGGTGCAAATTCAAGAAAACACAAGTACGGAGTTTACTATAGGTGTTGATGGCATGGTTTATTTTCATGACAAGATATTTGTGCCAGATAATTTAGAACTCAAGACTGATATTCTATTCGAAGTTCATAGTGGATCTTGCTTTGCATATCCAAGTAGTATCAAGATGTTCAATGATTTGAAAAAGATGTACTGGTGGTTGGGTATGAAATGTGATATTTCTAAATTTGTAGCCAAATGTTTAGTCTCCCAATAAGTAAAGGCTGAGCACCAAATGTCGTCTGGATTATTACAACCCATCATCATTCCTGAATAGAAGTGGGAAATAATTACAATGGATTTTTTTTCAGGATTACCTGTTACACCAAGAAAAAAAAGATTCGATTTGGGTTATTGTTGATATATTAACAAAATCAGCTCATTTTATTAAGGTATGAATGGATTTTCATTAGAAAGGTTAGCGGAATTATACGTTTCAGAAATTGTTAGGTTGCTTGGGGTCCCATCATCCATTATCTCTGATAGAGATCCAAGGATTACCTCATGGTTCTGGGGAAAACTTCAAGAGGCTTTAGGCACTAAACTCAATTTTAGTACTGCATATCATCCTCTAACAGATGGGCAATCCGAACAGGTGATTCAAATTTTGGAAGATATGCCGAGGTGTTGTGTGTTGGAATTTGAGGGGAGTTGGGAAAAATATTTACCCCTAGTAGAATTTGCATATAAAAACAGCTATCAATCTAGTATCAAAATGGTGCCATTCGAAGCTTTATATGGTAGGAAGAGCAGAACCCCATTATATTAGACCGAATTGAGTGAATCCAAAATTGTTGGCATTGAACTAGTCAGAGAGACGGATAATAAGGTATGGATAATTCGAGATAATCTAAAAGCAGCTTTAGATCACCAAAAGCCGTATGCTGATTTAAAAAGGAAAGATATAGAGTTTTCTTTTGGCAAGAAGGGAAAGTTAAGTCTAAGGTTCATTAGACCATATGAGATTTTGGAAAGAGTAGGTCCAGTAGCTTACAAGTTAGCTTTACCTCCTGAGTTAGAAAAGATACATAATGTCGTCCATGTATCAATGCTAAGGCGGTACCGGTCAGACCCGTCACATGTGATAACTCCTTGTGAGGTGGAAATACAGTCAGATTTATCATACTCTGAGGAACCGGTTCAAATCTTAGATCGTGAAGTAAAGGAACTACGACATAAGAAAGTACCGTTGGTAAAAGTTTTATGGAACCGACATGGGATTAAAGAAGCCACTTGGGAAACAAAAGATTTGATGGAAACACAAGAAATTTCGAGGACGAAATTTTTAAGGAGGGGAGAATTGTAACATCCCCACACTCAAGTAGATGGTTATAGTGCTAGATTAAATGTCCTAAAACTTAAATGTTGAAATTAGATAAGTATGTGGTATAAAGATGTAAAAGTGTATGTAGTTAGATAATAGAAATTATATGTGACATTAGTCTTATATATATATATACGTATATATTATGAAAAGAAATTGAGGACTAATGTAATAAATTCACCATTTTAATAATATAGTTGAATGGTTTGGTAACCCACTATAGAAATATGTGGTGGAAATCAATAGGGGAAATAATAATAATAATAATAATAATAATAATAATAATAATAAAAGGATTAAGTAAATATTAATTTGAAAGAAAAGGGAATATAAAAAGGAGAAAATGAGCTAAAATTTTTCATTCATCTTTTCTTCTTTTTCTCACTCACGAAATTGGCAGCTAAGGAACATAGGATTTTCGGCAAATTAAAGCTAAAATTTGTGAATTTTGGTGAGATTTTCTTAGACTATTACTATGTTAACTTCTTCTAATTACTTTTCTTTTAGATGGAGAAATTAATCATTAGATCTTGAAGGTTTTGAGTATAGTTAATTAAACCTTATTTTGCTTTTGTTTTTAATGTTTGGTTAATTGATGAAAAGAGGGTAAATTGAGTGCTTCATTTGTAATCTCTTGTAATTCACATGCTTTATTGAATGGGTATGTAATTAAATTGCATTTTTTTTATTTATGGGATATGCTTTTTAATAGGGAATTTTGAGTCAAAGATTGTATTGAGATGGTTGTGGAAGTAAAATAGAAATTGAAATGAAGATGATAAGTATTAATGAAATATATTTTGTTAGATCAAGAATCTCATCAATTGGAAGATATACGCGGTAAAGGAAAGGTCGTTGCTTAGTTTCGGTGGATGTGTTGACTAGGTAAGTTCTTGTTTACAGGTTTAATTCTATGTTTTATTCATGTACCTTGAATTATTAAATATTATGTGACTGGTTGTTAATGGAAGGCATATTAATATTAGACGAATGGATTGAGTAAATTATTTATATATATTGGGTTGAGATGATGTAAAGATTAATGTGGGTAGTTATAAAAGTCTCTGTAAGCTGATGAGCAAAAACGTTCTAAATGAGGTCTTTGCATGTGTTGCAAACTCATGAAAGGAAAATTCATACGGTTGTGAAGTTAAAAACTAGTTAACCGTTGTGAACTATTTCTGTTACTAGCTCTGGCCAAGCTAGAATTATATGAGAAATCAGTGTTAAAGTGCAAATAGAAAATCTAATTCATCTCATTCAGTTCTGAATAGTTGACGAGCTTAAACATTCTGTGATTTCATTATATGATGTTCAAAGATAGCTTTGCTATGATAAAATCTTTTTTTAAAGAAAGGAGATGATATGAATGTTTTGTATAAATATTTTCAAATGAAATTAAACATATTTATGTAAACTTGTCTTACTTATGATTTTATGTTCTTTGTAGATTTTGATATTTTGTATCGCGAGGAATCGACATCGTTGGAGCATATACTACTACTCTAGGTTGCTTGCGCTAGTTATTGCCATCCTAACTTAGTTAATTTATGGCATGTAATAGGATTTCATTTTGTAAGTGTAAATTTTAAGGCTAAGCATCTTTGTAGAAGAAAAATATCTTTTTGAATGATTATAATGAATCATTGATAAGTTTAAAACTTTGGTATGTTGATTGTTTGTGAAACAGGCCTAAATGTGGTAAAAATTCTTGTTAACTTGGTCATATTTGAGTTGTTTCGGAACAATTCTTAAAAGTTCCGATAGAAGTACAAGGGAAATGAAGTCTTGCTTACTGACTATTTTAGTTTCTGTAGATGAAAGTAGAAGTAGCGGTAGTAATGGGAAGTTGTTTCGGTAGGAAATAGTAAGTACCGATAGAAGTATCTTCTTTGTTCAAAGTTGCTCACTGTGATTTTTGGTATCGATAAAATAAAATAAAAATATCGGTAGTAGGGTAACTGTTATACTGATAGAACTAAGTATGTATTGGTAGTATTCTGCAGTATTTTTTAACGATTAATTCTCATTACTTCTACCGAAACTTACCATTTGAGGTATTGGTAGATGTACTTATTTTCTAAGAAAATATCATAACTTTTAAAAGAATTAAAGGTGGTTTATTCACTTTGTTTCTCTTCTTTTTGAAATAATAAATAATATAAAATAAGAATTTAAATAGATTGGTCATGTTTTGAAACCTAGAAGGAAATTTTTGAATTGTAATATTTCTACACAATTTTAATGACTAAATTAGAGTTAGGAGTGTTACAAAAGGATTGTATTCCACACGTTATAAATCATTATTTGATTACAAGCACAAATCAATAAGGCCAAAAAAGTCATTTTTGACATTTCCGGAAACTTCTACCGGTACCTGTTGGACAAGTATCAGTAGTTGTCCAGTCAGTAAACAGTTCAAGAATAGTGCAGATTTGTATCGATTCAAGTGACTCCTCTACCAATACAAGTCTTACCTCTACCGATACAAAAAACTCCAGAGATCTAAAAATCTTACTATGCTATTTCTACCGATACAAGTATGCAAACTACCGGTACTTCTAAACACATGACTACCGATACTTGTTATTCATCTACCGATACAACCCAAGTTAGTGAGCAACCTCTCTCTTACCCTGTACTTCTATCGATACATTCATGGGTTCTACCGAAACAAGTATGCAGAATCACATGAATCATGCCAAAACACAAGTTTATCAACTCAAAACATTCATGACATCAATATGCATTAAGTTAACATGTAATACATAGATTCCAAACCATATCTTAGTGTTTTTAAGTCTATATTCCAACTTACACAACATGCATTTGCTTCATTCATCAACATAACAAGATTTTCTCAATCTGATGTACATAAGCAAAGAAAACATCATCCTAGTACATGCCATAAGACCCAGTGATGCAAAAACTACCAAAAAACTCTGAGATAATGTGACTTTGAAGAGATGACGATGATCCGATCTTTAATCAGCAAACGATCTACAAAACAACAACAACATCTTTGGTAAGCTTCATAGCTTAGTAAGTTTGATAGTTTAAGGAGTTACCAACATTTGTAATAAGCAACTATAGCTCAACCGAGCCAAGATAATCCCATTGTTTTTTGAGTTAAATACAACTTTCATTTCCCTGTCTATAACTTTTTGTTACTAGTACCCGGTGCTACTCACACATGCTGTCGAGGACTCGCAACATATGCGGTACCCAGCCATCGGTACGATGTTTGTCTGTAAACTGTCCCTTTAACGATGCTGCTCACATGAGCTGTAGGGAGTATGCATAAAGCATAAGTCCCAGCCATTGAAGGGCCTATAATCCATTTAGGATTCATATCTCTTTTTCGAAGCACGATGCTGCTCACACGAGCTGTCGAGGACTCGTAACATATGCGGTACCCTAACCATCGCGTTGGTACTTTTTTAACGGCATAAAACCTATTATCTTTTTTGTTTCATTTCCTCAATCTTTTCAATGTCAAATGCTTCCGATTTTTTGAACATTGACAATTTACAAACAAGAAATATTAAGTAAAATTTACATTACGAACTTACCGAACTAACTTGCAATTATGATTAGACTTTAGGGACTTCTCCGCTAATTTCTCTTTTCTGCGATCTAAAGCACGATCGTAGTCTACATCAACAAATCATACAATTCTCACATTAAATCACATAATTGAGTCATTCAACACAATTTAATCTTTTTTGGGAAAATTACAATTTTACCTCTTATAATTTCCTTTTATTCAATCTAGTCCTTCCAACACAAAACATGAAAAATAACCTTTCTCTTACACAATCAATCTTAGTCGAATTCTCTAGGGTGCTCATCCAACCCCCTTCACACATTCATTTGCACAACAATAGATGTATTTTTATCATTTTCACATTTTAGTCCTTAAACCTTAATTTCATTAAAAATCTTTTTACAAAAAGATCTAATCCAAGTATCAAGCATTCAAATCTATTAAGAGCTTTCAAGAACAACTATTTTCAATAATGGAAAGTTTCATAACATTTGACAAATTTACAAATTAGTCTTGCAGAAGCTAGATTAAGCTGACACAAACTCAAAAACAGAAAAATTACTAAAAATGGTTAACATTTGCTTACTCAAATCAAAGCTCAAACTTTGGGGATAGAAACCGTAATTCCTCTTGCCCTAGCCGTGTAGAAGAAGAAGAAACAAGTGAAATTTCTATTTTTTTCTTCTTTTAATTTCCTTTGTATACTAAAGAGCAATTTTGTAAATAATTAGACTTTGTGAATTAGTTTAATTAATCACTTGCTTAACATTAATAAATCCTAATTTTAATCATAATATCCCATGATAATCCACCCACTAACATATTTTAGGTTAATTTACTCATTTGGTCCTTCTAATCAACCATCTCTACTTTTACACATATTACAATTTAATCATTTCTACTCAATTAACTATTTAAACATTAAATTTTCCTTACCAACTTTAAATTCAATGCTAGCGAAGTCATAAATATTCAAATAAATTAATTAACAACTCGACTCGACTCGTCGGAATTTTGATCTCGAAATCACTGTTTTCGACACCATCGAAAATCGGGCTGTTACAGGAGGTTTCACACTCTAGTCTTCCTTTTCCTCAGGTGCCACCGGATAGTTTCGAACAAGGTGATCAATTGCTCCAGACTTGTAACATGATCCCTTTTCAACCCAACACTCATCAAAATGAAATCTCCCACAGTGCTCACATGCAAGGTTTAATGCATTACGGACATTGGTCACACTATCCATAGGTCGATTTTGGAATCTAAATCCAAGTTGTCCCGATCTGCTACTATGAAAACCAGATGAAGTAACTACCTGATTCTCATTTACTCTTAACTTCTTTGGCAGCGGCATAAAAAAAGCTTTTGGAAGGAGTCTTTTTATTGAATTCCATGAATCTTTTCTCTCTTTCCTCTTGTGATTGTAAATTTCCTCCATTTTCTGAGCTCGATCCATCAATACAACAAATGGTCATAATTCTGAACCACCGACCATCAACTTAATTTCATCATTTAACCCGTCTTCAAAATAGATACACATAGCTTCATCTGTCGACACAATCTCTCGAGCATACTTATTGAGATATACAAATTCTCGTTCATATTCAACAGCTGACTTGTTTCCCTGCTTTAATTCCAGAAACTCTTTCCTCTTTCGATCTAGATACCGTTTGCTGATGTATTTCTTTTTGAATTCAGTCTGAAAGATTTCCCAGTTGATTATATTTTCAGGAACAACTACCAACATTGTCGTCCACCTACTATTCAACATTTTTCATAATAGTGATGCGTCACACCTCAAATAATCTTTGGGAGGATAGGTCATTTCTTTCGGAACTTTTAAAGTATTTTAGAGCTAGTATTCAACTCTGAATGGATTATCTTCGATACTTTCTTAAAATTCCTCTACCCCATACTTTCTAACCTTATCTATTGAAATGCATTGTCTCTGCTCTATCACTAAGGGAGGTGGAGGCACAACTGGAGGTGCTACAGGTTGTGCAGCAGACTGTGCAACAGGAGGTGGAGGAGGTGGCAGTACCATCGAATTATTCCTCATGAGCTCTGAGAACCACTATCCCATTAGTCCGAAGAACATGTTCTTAACTTCATTTTTTGTCATCGGTAGTATCGATACACTGTGGCTTACCCAGAAATCATTAGTTGGAACATTACTGTTAACCTCATTAGTCTTATATCATTTAGAGTCAAACATCTTTACTTATCTGCAAAAACTTAAGGTTAGATCGGATCTGTCATAATCACACTATCATAGGTCTATATGGCATGTAATTCTAAACCTTTAAATTCATAAATTCAGTCCAAGAATAGGCTAAACCGTAAGCTTTGATACCACTAATTGTAGCACTCAAAACTCGATATCATCATTGGTTAGGGTTTCAAGGGTTACTGAATAATTACCGTCAATGCAATCACAGTTTCAATTCTTATCTCAATATTTCATAAGCATATAAAAGTACTTTTCAAATAGATCACATTATCTTCAGTTAGGTCATTTCAATTCATAAGGACTTGATTGAAATGCAACGAAAACATTTTCAAAAATGTCAAAATTCAACGAAACAGGGATCACACGACTGTGCCTCGGACCGTGTGCATAAACGAAATACCTTTACATGGTCGTGTCACAAACTGTGTGACAAGCCATGTGAACATGCGAATTACCCCACACACTTGTGTGTGAAACTGTGTGCTGGACTGTGTGTCTACTCGAAATAGGGTCACACGGTCGTCTCCCAGCTCGTGTGTTGCCCGTGTGTACCTGCAACTATTTTACTCAAGACAGATGCTCGTGTTGTGGGTTATTTTTAAGACCGTGTGTACCTGCTAAAAGTAAAAAATAATGTGTAAAATTTCCATAAATTCCCTTAACACGTGCCTATCATAACATGGATAAACAGCCTATGAACATACATCGAAAATAAGGCAAATCATACTCATTTCCATTCAAAATGCATACCAAACATATAAATTAACAAGTATAATTTCATCACCCTTTCAAATTGTACTCATTAACCTAAGTACATTCTAAAGCATAGCAAACTTAAGCAAGTTACAAGTTTTATCATCTTAATACATTCCATAAATAACCAAGTGATTAAAGTCTATCAAACGAGCTCTCAAGATTGTGTGACTCTTCTTGAAGATCTGATCTTTAACAGCAAAATGAATCTACAAAACAGTAAACAAATACACAGATAAGCTTATAGAGATTAGTAAGTTTGTTCGAGCAATTAACTTACGGAATAACTTATTCCAAGAAGAGGTTAAATAAACTTCTTCATTATTTCCACATTCGTATCCCACGATCTCTTCAAGTTTCCCAGTAAATTTAGCTCATACGAGCCCATATTGTTCTTACGAGCCAATATCGCTTTTATGAGCCAGTATCGCTCTTACGACCCAGTTCAATAATTCTTCAGAATGTTCCATCTCGTTCCAACATCAAGATTGTAACCAAGAAAATTGAAATTAGGATTATTAAATAGAAATATAATTACACGAACTTACTGGAACAATTTGTAGCTAAGGCTAAGCTTTAGAGACTACTCCATTATTTTCCCTTTCCCTCGATCCGAAGCTCGCTCGTGATCTAAATCAATAAATCATTCAATTTTAACATTAAATCATGTAATTCATTTAAATTCTTTTAGAAAATTTATGATATTATCCCTAACATTTCATTTTTATTCAATTTAGTCCCTAGAGCTTAAATATGCAAAATAACCATTTCCTATTAAAACTTTTAGTTACCGAACTTCAAAGGGTATATCCTCACCACTTACAAGCAATTATTTCTTATCAAATATATGTAATTTAATCATTTTAGTATTTTAGTCCCTAAACCCTAAAATAATCAAAAAATCACTTTTCAAAAACACCAAATCCAACTACCAAGCTTACAAATCTACCATAAAATTTCAAGAACAAGCTCATTCATCAATGGAAAAAATATAAAACATTTGACAGATTCACAAATTAGTCCTTGGGTTAGCTAGATTAAGCTAATACGGACTCAAAAACATAAAAATCACTAAAAAAGGGCAAAATTTACTCACCCAATCAAATGCTCAAAGTTGGCCTAATATCTCCTATGGTAGCTTAGGGTTTCAGTTTGCTTTAGTGAAGATGAAGGAAAAATGAATTTTAATTCTTTAAATTTGATTGTAATCACTTACTTCTTCAATTACTATTTTATCCCTTTTATTTTAACTTAAAATCTCTCATAAATTTACCAATAATTGTACACTATTAACTCATATGCTGTATTAACCATATTGATCCTCTTTATTAGCTTCCTTAAGCTATTTAGTAACTTAAGCTAATAGAATCCAACTTTTGTACCTTTTTCAATCTAGTCTCTTTTACTTAATTAACTATCCAAACATTAAAATTCCTCAACCAATATTTAATACGATGTTAACGACATCATAATTATTAAAATAAATAAAATTTTGATTTGATTCGTTGGAGTTTGTGATCTCGAAATCATTGTTTCTGACAGCTCTGAAAACCGGGCTATTACAACTAAACCTTCACTACAAAAAAAGGACTCAAAAGGTCACCTTGTCGAATTCCATGTGAAGGTTGAGAATTAGGTCAAGCCTTTCCATTAATGCTAGCTGAATACGAGAGACTATTGTAATACATCTTAAAACTAGATCCACCCAACTGTCTGCAAAGCCTATTCTCAACATCATAGCTTTTAAGAAGTCTCATTCTACTCTGTCATTGGCATTACTCATATCCAGTTTGATAGCCATCAACCATTTTCTACCTCCCATCTATTGGCCAAAAGTATGAAGAAGTTCGTAAGCAAGTAAGACGTTGTCAAAGATTAATCTTCTTGGGATAAACACACTTTGGGCTTTATCAATAAAATCTTTAAGAGCCTTTCTGAACTTATTCATAACCACTTTGGCAACCAGTTTGTAGATAACATTAAATAAGCTAATGGGGTGAAACTTTGACATATTTGACGGATTTGGAACTTTTGGAATCAGAACAATATTCGTAACATTTATAAGATGAAGGCTAGAACCATTGTTGAAAATATTCAAACAAAAACTGCTAACTTCGTTACCCACAATATGCCAACACTTCTAAAAAAGAGGGCTGAGAATCCATCCAATCTTGGTGCCTTAATAGGCCCCATATCTTTAATGGTTGCCATTATCTCATTTTCGGTGAACACCTTCGTTAATTCAATATTGGTTTCGTCCGTGACACACCTATTAACACCTGAAAGGATATGGCTCATATCAGTAAAAACTAATCTTGAAGTAAAGATATCTTCAAAGAAACCTTTTGCGATCGAAGCCATCTCTTGTGGATCTTTAGTAAAGCTACCATCTTTGTGTTCAAATTTATTGATAAAATTTACTTTTCTTCGTTGGGACGCGCACTTATGGAAAAAACTAGTATTTTTATCTCCATTTTTGAGCCAGTTAATCCTTGCCCTTTATTCCCAAAAAACTTCTTCCTTTTCTATTTCCCAATTCAATTGGAGCTTTGTATCAATTAATTTTACCAAAGTATCATTGTAACGATTAGCCTCCATAAGTGATTCTAAATTTTTGGTCAATGCTTCCTTCAGTCCCCCTCGGTCGTCCCTGATATGATTAGCCCATCTTGTAAGGCGAATTCATTCTCCTTCCAATTTCGAAAAAATGCTTCCTTTGCTATCTGCCCAAAGCTTTTAAACTTCCTCCTCAAACGTATCTTGCATACACCATCATGCTTCGAACTTGAAATCCTTATGTCCCTTTCTAACTCGGGCATTGTGCAACTGAAGCAAAATGGGACAATGATTAGAAAGAAAATGGGGTAGATGCCGAATAGTTGTAGCAGGGAACAGACTCATCCACTGTTCGTTTGCCATGCCATTATCTAGACGTTCTTGAATATTTGTGGATTGTAAATCACCCCTTTTCTCATGTGAAGCACTGCTCAGAAAATCCAATATCGATTAGCCCACATTCCTCAAGAACGCATTGAAACACTTCCATTCTTTTCTCATCACGCGGTAGGCCATCCTTCTTTTAAAAAGAATACATGATTTCATTAAAGTCACCACATACCATCCATGAAAACATATTGTGAGACCTTAAGCATCGAAGTTTGTTCCAAGAGAGACTATTATTATTTGTGAAAGGGGAACCATAAAACCCCATAAACCTCCAATCAACATCCACATCAGAGTTATTAATCATCACATCAATTAAAGTCTTTGAGAAGATTCATAACCTAACTTGCACCTTATTTGTTCAAGAAACCATATCTTCAGCGAACTTGTTCCAAACACTGAGCATTCAACTTAGTCTTCATTAAGAAGACCACATGGGGTTTGTGCAACCTCAACGCCTGCCAAAGTTGCCTAACTTCCCATGGGTTCCCCAACCCACGGGCATTCCAACTGATGGTTTTCATTGCGCCCAGTTGGCATGCCTCTTGGTAGTCACTGATAATGATTTAGTTAGAATCACAGATTGTGTTGAAAATTACTCCATCGTTGTTAAACCCTCCATGTATAACGTTTGATCCGCATCTATTCTCACCTTTTTCCTATAACAAAAATCTTCGCTACATTCACGCTCAAAGTTATTATTGTCCCCTTTCCTTTTTCGAAGCCCCTCCACTTTCCTAGTACAACCTGTCTTTGCTTCATGTGCTAAGCGCTTTCAACTTCTTTTATTGCATGAGGAGGATTTTTCAAATTTTTGTAGAGAAATAGATTGGTTTTGTCTAAAATTGTAATGGACTCATAACCTTCACCTAAACCATCATGTTCCATATCAGTCTAACTAGACTCCTTAAAAGGAGGAAGTTGATTTCTATCCAAAATCTCAATTCTATCTTCAGCCCTAGATTCACGCCCCAAATTAAGGAAATTCAAATCAGAGACCTCTTGCATAACGCCTTCTTTGCATACCACCTCATCCCTAGACTCTCGCCCCAAAATAAGAGAATTCAATTTAGAAACAAATTACGCAACACCCTCCCTATGCACCACCTCATCCTTATATTAATGCCCCAAACTAGGGGAGTTTGTATCAAATACAATTTGCGTGCCACCCCCATTGCAAGCCACCTCACCATCGAACACCTCAGTTCTATTGTCAACTCTTGAAAAAATTGCCTACACTGAGCTCGAAACTACAACATCACTATGTGCCGTTGGTTTTATTCCTGTAGCCACCATAGTCGCATGGTCTGCAAATGTATCACTAACATTATTCATTTGACTATTTAACATGGACTCTCCCTCATATGTATGGATCATTGTTTGTTTCTTTCCTTTTGACCCTAGTTGCAAAGAGATCTCCCCTACCAAAGTCAATTCTGCTTTAAGAGCTAAGGAGTATGGCGACTCATCTTCTAGTAATTCTTTCACCACCTCCGGGACTTTCGCACAGTTAACCAGGTCATGCCCTAACCTTCCACAACCAAAACAAAATCCAGGTAGATTTTCATATTTGAAAGTTAGCCATCTCTGCTTATTAGGACATGTTCATAAGAAAATCCCTCTCCTTAAAGGCTTTTGTACATTAATCATGACTTTAATACGACAAAAATCACCTTTAATTTTGGACTTGATAACTCCTACAAAAGTGGATCCAACCACATGAATTAAATCTTTTTTTATCACATTATGGCAGGCACAGACCAACATTAATCCGAAAAGGAGAAGACACCAACCTAATTTTACCCCTCTCACTAGGTTCTTGTAACCTATAAAAAATAATTAACTGTTTTTGGGAGAGCCATGGTCTTCCTTCTAGAATTAACTCAAGATCATCCTCTTCTTCGAACCAAATTGAGAATAGGTTCTAATCCACCAACTAGATTTTAAATTTTTTCCTTGTCTTCCAAATACTCTTCATCTAAGCCCGAAAACTATCCGGGTTATATGATTTTTTTGTCCATATCGAACATAGCAAAGTTGTCTTCTTCCCAAGAATAACTAAAGAGCTCTTCACTGTTAATCAAATCAGTTCTTCCTTTAAAAGAGCATCATCATCTTTATCCTTCTCCATCTTCTCCTTGCCACCACTCAATCTAACAACCCAGCGACAAAATTCACTGCTTTTCTAAGAAAGTAAGAGAGAGCACTCTTGACCTTTGAAATGTAATTAATTAGAATATATTTCAAACCGACAAAAGGTATTCGAATATTTTCTCAATTATTTGAAATTAATGTTTGTATTGAATTATTTTTGTGTATTTATGTAGATTAACTTTTTATACAATAAAGTGTTTGTATATTTTTTTTTACTTTTTATACATTTAGGTTTTACATCAATTAAATATTCACATAGATTTCTGAAAAGATGAAATTGATTTATCCCAAGCAATAGAAAGAATAGATCGCTCGGTATGAACTCAACCTCTATATTAATAAGATATGATTATAGGTAAATATATTAATCTATATACATATTTGAATTACTCTTATTTCATTTTAAATATTTATCTACAAGTGAAATAATTTAAAATAATGAGTTTTGATTCAGGTGCGTAGTTAGGGAGTTGGTAGGGGCTCGATCACTCATAAAATGGAAAATTTTCCATTTAATTTAAGCTTTTTAAAATTTTTAAAATTTTAAATTAGTAAAAGTAAAATAATATTTTATCCCCATAAAAATGATAAAATTTTGATTTAATCATCTAAAAATTATAAAGATATAAGTTATTAAAATGGTAAAATTGCATTTTTACTCTCGTAAAAAATTACAATTTATTTTCGCCATCCTATTTTTTTTTTTTGGTTTTGCCCCTGTTTTGGTTGGAGTTAGGGGTGTTCACAGTTCAATTAAAACCAAATTAACCGAATGAACTGATCTAATTTAGTTAATCAGTCGGTGGTCAAATTTAGTTCGGTCGGAGGTCAGTTAATGATTTTTTGAAATTTTGGTTATCGGGTAATTCGGTTCAAAACCGAGTAATTGACAGAAATAAATAATATATATTATATATAAATAATATAGTGTTTGGTTATTAACTTTCAAGAGTTATGTAGTGTTTCTAATCTTTTATTTGTTGTTTTTACCTCCATTTAAAGTTTTTTGAACTATTAAAAAAATAAGAAAATGAACATTAGCAATGTACTTTTTAAATGTTTTATACTTATTTTAACAAAAAGATAAGAACATATAAATTTCAGTTAATTTGGTTAGTCAACCGAATTAATCGAAATATTTCGGCTCGATCAATGTATTTAAAAAAAACTTTGATTTAATTAACGGTTAAAGATTTTTACATTTCAAAAAATTCGATTAATGATAATTTAATTTGGGTATTAATTAAACCGACCGTTTGAACACTTTTAGTTGAAGTAATATCGTATGTGCGAATAAAACGTATTTATAAAAATATGGTTAAAAGGGAAATATTACCAAAAAAACACAATGATAAGATTAATTCAAATTTGATCCCTTCTCATTTATACTTATAAAAAACCTAATTGTACAACAACTATATACTCCTGATAGGAATGACAATGTTTCAGAGTTTGAGTATGATGTTACAGAGGTATGACATTTACATGTTAACAATTAATTAATTAATATTCTTCATCAATTTCTTTTTTAAAATATTAATATTCTTCATCAATCTTTTAAAAATATAACCTTACATATCGAACTAAAAGTAGTAAAATAAACTCGAGTCTAAAAGAAAAAGATGTTAATAACATTTATTATCTAATTGAAACCTACTAAAAAAAGTCTAAAAACAAGGTATAAAAACGTAACAAAATTACAACTAATCAATAACAACAAATTTCGATTAAGGTTAGTTTCATCATGAACCGAGTAAATCTATAATTCACAAATTTTCAAAATTTTTATTGTTAATCCATCGAATTAAATGGTTGGGTCATTTCCATTAAACCAGATTATCAACTCTCACTCCCACCTAAAACCTAGAATTAATAACTTGTAAGCCATTAAGAAACCCCTTAATGTTTAAGCGGCCTTGGCGAGGACTGTTGGGCACTAAATAGTTGAGATTTATGTTAATAAGCTGAACGTTTTCACAAGGAGCCTCTGAGCTGCAC
The DNA here is from genome assembly GCA_005610355.1 of Gossypioides kirkii. Lineage (NCBI taxonomy): Eukaryota > Viridiplantae > Streptophyta > Magnoliopsida > Malvales > Malvaceae > Gossypioides > Gossypioides kirkii. The sequence goes on from CP032252.1 coordinate 12,378,072, forward strand.
AGAAAGATTACTGCAGATTTGGTGTTGTAGGTGCCATTGATGTTCTTTATGGATATGTCTTTGAGCTTCACCATGGAAGGCTGCAATTCCAGGAACAAACACAATGAATCCATCCATTTGTTTTTTCTTTTTCTTTTAAGTGAAACTAAGATTAGATATTTACTTCATTACTCCTGCATTTATGTGAAGGACAATATTCTTGGTCTATGATTATGGGGTTGGAGACGTTGACCATCACAATGTCTTCAAATGTCATGTTGTAAGCATTGCTTGGACGGTCTCCGGGCCATGTCTTCATCCGAATACCGTTTTCTGTGCCGTTTATCGTGCAGTTTCGGACGCTGATCCCAACCACATCCTTCTCGTTTTTATACTTGCCGAGGCTGCCCACACTAAGCCATTTTTGCACAAGTTATATGGAAGTTTTTATGAATCAAACTTGTTAGTGTTTTGTATAAACAGGCTACCTTATTCCATGGCCTGGACCGCATCGGATGTTGGAAACCGAGACATTCTTGCTACCGGGTCCTATGGAGACACAATCATCACCGACTCCGATTGTCGAAGAGAAAATGCTTATATTTGAGGAGTTACTGACATGGATGCCATCAGTGTTTGGGCTATCCTCAGGAGCAATAATTTTGACATTGCAGATTTGAATGTCCTTGCTTCCATGCAGACCTAAGTGGAAGCCCTTGCTGTTTGACAATGTGATATTGCTGATGTTTGCATTTGAAACATTTATAAAATCTATAGACTGCATAACATTAAGTAATGAAAAAAGTTGAACGCAATTGGATTACTTGAATAAACAAAGTTGAAATTTTGGTAACTTGTAATGGAACTTACTGTGATTAATTTCTTACATCTTGCTGATTTCTCACAGCTAGGCTCTTTCCAGGCCTCTACTGCTCCTTGACCATCGAGTTTGCCGGATTCGGGTCCCCCAATAAGAGTGAGCCCTTGGAGGTTTTTGAATGAAATCCAATAAGAGGACTTGAATGAACTAAGGCTACTTAGAGCAAATAATGTTCCCCTGACCTCGACGTTAGGCGATCTATCGTTATAGCAGGGGCCACGAAATAAGATCGGACCGACCAAGAATGTTCCTTCTGGTATATATAAGGTAGAGTTCCCCGGATAAGCACATGCTGCATACCATGCTGCAGAGAATGCCTTTACACCCAACAAGAAGAAATGAAATTAAGCATCATAACCAGGATTCCAATGCTGAAATCAATGACATAAAGTTAACAAAACACGGCGGCTAAGAAGCACGAACCGAGCTACATTCGGTCCCACCATCAGCCACTGCTCCATAGTTGGTGACATCGAAAACACCATCATCATCAATTGGTGCCTCACTTGGTTCCGGATATGGAGCCAGTTCAGGCGGATAAGGTTCGGGTACTTGCGGTTCAGGTGGAAAAGCTTGGGGTTCAGGTGCTGGAGGAGATGGTTCAGGTGAGCCACAGGTTTGGCAAGAAGGCAATGCTGCCACCACAATACATGCATGAAACAATGCTATAAAAGCTACAATGTTTCTCAAACTAAATGCCATCATTTTCCTGTAGGTTACATTTTCACAGCACTGGTCTTTTGGTACTTATAGTGTCATGGTGATATAGAAGTTGACCAAACATATACTTAATTTTCTATGCTCTTTTGTGACCGTTTAGCTATAAATGTTTAATAGAAGTTTTTGTTTTGATTTATAACTGTTATTTAATAACTTCAAGTCTCATTTAACTCTTCTTTAAAAATTAAATTAATTCATTATGCCCTCTAAATCTACGGAAGTTAAATATAGTCATGTCAGTCCTACGCTCAGCCTAAATATAAACTACAAACTATACCTCGATACCAACTGCATGTTGCTTGGATCAGTTACAGGAAGTGCAAAGTCATAGGAAGAATTCCTTCACTAAATCGAGTGAAAAATTTTGGTCTTATTTTATCTTCTTGATTTAATTTGAATTTTTTCTAGAGTGAAATAAAAATTCGAATAGAATCGAATAAATTTATTCAATTTAATTTTAAAATATTTAAACAGGTTAAAAACTTATTTTATCTTAATAACATTCATTATCTAATTGAAACCTACTAAATGTCTAAAAACAACTCAACATCATTACAACTAATGTATAACAACAAATTTCAATTAAGGTTAGTTTCATCGAGAAGGGATTGTATGAAACTGTGATTCTATGTCATCCCTATCTTTTTCCAATATGGAAATGACAAATCAGATTTTTCTTCCTGATTTTTAGCATTTTTAATTTGTCATTTTCCTATTGGAAATAGATAAGAATGACATGAAATAACAGTTCCATACAATCCTTTCTCAATTTCATCATCTATCGAATTAGTCCATAATCAACAAATTTTCAAAAATTTTATTGTTATTCGATCAATCTTATTGAAACTTTTCTCTCTAGCTTCAACTTTTTTCACTAAACTCATCCAAACTCTAGGCTGAAAATAATGTATTTGAAGGTAGAAATGAGTTTTGAAAGTAGTTTTTCAAGTGATTTTGAATTTTTTTTCACTGATTCCCATCTTCAAAATCAACTTACTTTCGTAAGGGTTCTTTATCTAATTGATTTTCTAATTTTTCTCATAAATTTTCTGTATTCGATATTGAAATATTATTAGTATCTTATCGAAATTTTTTGGGTGTTACAAACATTACTTTTCATTTAGTTTTACAATCACTTGAAAAATTAACTTTTCATTTATGAGAAAAATTAGAAAAATACTTTGGTCCAGTTAATAAAAATAATGATTACTTGGTCCAGTTAATAAACCCACGAAAAAACTTAAAATTATATCGTCATTATTTTTAATTTTCGCTGATCTCTGACTCGAAAATTAAATTAGTAAGAGATGGACTAAGAGCATATATATAAAAGATGTCAATCTTTCATTATTTGGTGTGAAGGTAGAACGCACAAATCAGTTCCTCGACGAACATTTCTATTTGAAGTATACTGTTTAATATTATGTTGCAATATTTTAACGGGTCAACAACCACAAAGTTTCATAATTATATTTTATAAAATAATTAAATAAATTTAATATATTATAATTTAATGATATCACTTATTTTTTTTTAAAAAGTATAAACTTAAAGAAAAACAAATATTTTATGTGGGAAACAAAGGGTTTCACCTCTAGCATATATGTATGTAAATATCCAGAATGTTGGGTTGATGAGGCAGAAATATTCTGGCTTATCTCCATAGAGATGAGGCAAAGCTATAATGTTGAAAAGTGGCAAGAAATGAGACATTCTCTTACTTTTGTTTGAATAAATAATACATCAATGACTGAAGTGGGATAAAGTGCCATATGATATTCTCACACATAGAATGATGTTATCTAAGAGATGAATGAGGTGAGGTCACATGGTCCCAGAAAACTTTTTTAATTTTTTTATAATTTATAAAATTTTAAATGAGTAATAATAAAATTATATTTTATTTTTTTAAAATGATAAATTTTAATTTAATTTTTAAAATTATAAAATATAAATTATTAAAATAATAAAATTATATTTTTATTATTATAAAATATACAATTTAATTTCGATTTTATTAAATTCTTTTCTCTCATTAGAGTTTCAATAGAATATTATATGCCTTCTTCCACAAGAGTTTGCTTTTAGTAGAGATAATGAGAGGAGAATTAACATGGAGAATTTCATTTTAATAATATATGTTTTAATTAATTTTTTTCTTTAAATGCGTATGCAAAATTAGAAGTGTTCATGAGTTGGGTTTGAATTAGGTTTAAGCATGACATTAACATATTTTATATTTGTCTAAGTTTGGTTCGACTTGAAATACGTGCTTAAAATTTTTCTCAAACTTGTTCATATTTGCAAAAAATTAATTCAAGCTCATTTTATGTCCGTCCATATTATTTTTAAATTTTTTTAAAAATATTTATATTATATTATTTTAATATTTAATAATTTTATATATTTTTTATTTATTAAGAATTTTTATATAGTCCTCTTAACATTATTTCAATGTCTACATTAAAGTAGTATTATATATTTAGTATAAGTTTGTTACATACTTAGTATCACCAACCCGAAACCTAAGTAAGATCCGAATAGCCTACCTGTGACCTAGCAATTTGCTTTTTGATCTAACATATATAGACCGATTTATCTATTTTTTAAATAAAAAAGATTAAATGCAATCTAATCCATGATACAGAGACCTTCATGGTACTTTACCAAAATTAGATTTGAATTTTGACAAATCCAAATCCAATTTCATAATAACTAAAATTTAGAGCTTAAAATCAATTTTAAAACATGGAATTTTCAAAATCTAAGGTTGATAAAAAGACATGGAAACTTTTTTTTTCTCTTTTCTTTCACAGTGACTTCAAAACCCAAACAATAAATAAATAATTTTACTTATAATATTATCATCAACAAAGTTCAAAATTTTTATAATTGAACCGGTAGACGAATCAATCAGATCACTATTTTCAATTCAACTGATCCGACCCATTCTTAATCTAATCAATTAATACCATGTTCAAAATCCTTTTAAATAATTAAATTTTTAAAAAATATTTTTAAACTTTAAAATTAATTCAAATTCAAATTCAAATTTAAATTATTTCAAAAATAAATTTGAATTAATCTAAAATTTTGAATTTCAAATATTTTAATTTTTAAGTAAAAATTTGAAAATAAAAAAAATGATAAATGATAAATTAAATTTTGAAAACCAAAACTGAATCACAATTCTAATTCTTAATTCATTTGAAAGTGATGTGTTTTCTCATACAATAATTCTACTCGAAACTCACATTATTATTATTATTATTATTACTTACTCAAAGCATTGCTAAGATTGAAAAAAGGCCAGAAATTTTGTTCTTCATGTGGAAGAAGAAGACACGTTCTTTTCGAAAAGTGAAGTGAGATTCTGAGCACCTTTTACTTTCTTCTATTTAATCATTACTCCTTTGAAGGAATCTTTGATGAAATCAGACGTGGAAAAATGAGCTCGACTTAAAATTTAATTTTCAAAAGTTAAAGCTATTTTTTATTTTTATTTTTTGAATTTTTATATCTATTTTATGATTTATATTTGTGTTGGATTTTATTCTTTCAATTTTTAAAGTTCTATTGAAAGTATAATATACTTTAATATTACACCAAACATTTATTAGTATAAAATTAAAAATTTTAAATATATTTTTTAAATTTTCTAAAGTTTTAATTATTTTGTTACTTAAAACTACTTAAAATTTTCTTGCTAAGCCAAAATAGTTAAATGCATGACAATACAAAACAAAAGCACCACAATTACAGGTACCTACAACCTTACTACCAATACGTCTACAACATATCCTAACAAATCTTTGGCTTTGCAAGGAATCAGCAATTACATACATCACCATATAACCTGTCCACATTCAGAACCCCTAAAGCGGCCTACACAACCACCCCTTCTGGAGGACTCCATCAATTTTATAACTTATTTCCATTGATTTGACCTCCAATCATGGAAGTTGGAAGGGTTTTGAATGGAAGCAATGGAACTGAAAGCCAAGTTAGTCATGCATGGGAGACAAACATAAACTTGTAATACAGGAAAGTTATCAACATAAGTACAGATGATAGAAGCCAAAGAAAAAAATACAAAACTTAAAACTAGCCCCACATATATTCTTACACAAAGCATAGCTATTTTCAAGCAGCAAAAAGCTTCGGTGAAACATACATGCGTCGTATTAACTAGGCTAAGGAGTTGTACGTATCTACTGGCTAGTAGTATTTTTACAAAAATAAACAAAGAAGCTAAGTAATCTAGTGAATTCTAAGCCCTGTACTGTTTGTGTTTAGTCTTTAGCATCTCACCGTAGTATCCACCTGCATCATTGCTGCTTATTGATACATATAGGATTTTGGGAAACCTGACAAACACACCATCTTTCGTGGTTTTGGGTGGTCTGGATTTGATGATAGTGGCCGGTACCAGGCTGTTGAATCACAGTGACAGCTTGAGGTCCATGATAAACGTATTGGCTGGCTGTATGTTTTGGGTGATGATAGTTATCCTGATTTCTTAGCAGATCAGGAGTTCGGCGGTGAGTCGTCTCGGCTAGCTGCCGGCCGCATAGCTCATCTATCAAGGGAAACCTTGCTGAGGTAACTTTCCTAAGATGATCTATTGAACATGCCATTGTTTTTGTAGTACACTAGAACAAGTAAAATTGTGTGTTGGTTTTTCTTGCATGTATGGTTAGAGGGCGACTGTCCTACATATATATAGGGGGAGTTTATGATAGGGGAAACTCTCTAACCTCAGTTTTCATAATCAAGAGAGAAAGATTAAAGGGAATTTCTTTGGGGTAAAAGAAAGGAAAAAGAGCCTCGTTTATTCTTTCAACTTTATGTGATTCCAATTCTTGATTAAAATCATCTATAGTAAAATTAAAGTGTTTCGAAGGTTTACTTGATAATCAATATTTATTGTTTCAAATATAATTTAAATTTGAATCTTATTAGTGCTATTAAAACTTTACCTTCCATTTGTAATTAAAAAAAACTTAAATATTTTGAAATTTTTGAAAATAAAACTTTACCCTAACCGATATTATCTCATATTTTGAAATTTTTAGTACCCATTACTAGATCTTTCCTAGCCATTAACAGCCTCGAACCCAAGTGAAAATATATTTTATAATAAGATAATATTTTATAATAATAAATATCATATATAAATTTAATAATAAATAAGGTTTAATTAAAATTTAATTTAAATTATATATAAGTGTATACAATGACACATTAGAGTTGAAAAGGAAAAATGAAGAAAATAGTGATTTAAACAAATACTTATATTGATATAATTAAATTAATAATATTTTATACTATAAAATAGTTATAAATTTTAGTATATATTTATTATTAAAATAATATAACTATTTTTCAATAATATATTTTTGGGAGTTCAATGTACCGTATCACTGCACCAAATATTTGTTGGTATTTTTTTAATAATATATTAAGAATATAATTTAAAATTTAAAATTATTACTTTAAAAAATTAATATCAAAATAAAATGGTAATATTAAATAATATATTAAAATTATTTATTATATTATTAAATATATATAATTAGAACATTCCCTGAATTAGTTGGGGTTTTAAGTATATTTAATTAAAATAATTATTATTTAAATTTTAAAATTGTAAAGTATATATATATCAAAATTAATTTTGTGATAAATTAGTTCTTGTGTCACATGCATTGTACGTGATTTTATGTGTTTATTTTTTAAATTTATTAAATAGTATATTTTTATAGTTTTTTAATATATATATTTGCTAATTATATGAGAATTGATCTAATTTATAATATAAGCTTATTAATTTTAAAAAATAATTGAGAGAATAAAATAACATATTAAGTAATTTTTGTAAATTATAATAAAGGTTTAAGGCAAGTATTCATGGTTAAAACATGACTTTATATGTATGTGATTTTGGCATCAAATCTTGTTGGAAGTGTTTATTTTTTAACTAGTAGTTTCAGATCAAATACCTGAATCTGAATATGCAAGTGTAGAAATGTAGATTCGAATAATGGATATTCGAGGGGATCATCCGGATCTTCTCTAAATCTATAGCAGATAGTAATTTTACCATTAGAATCCAAATATTATCCAAATTCCTATATATAGGGGTGAAGGGAGGGGGTTTGTGGGGGCTTTGACCCCCTAAAATGAAATAGTGCTTTTTTAGCCCCCAAAATTTATAAAATCTAAAGTTAATATGTGGTAAAATTATAATTTAATCCCTAAAAACGTTAAAATTTTAATTTTATCTTTTTGAAAACCATAAAAATATAAGTCAACACAAAGGTGAAATTATATTTTAACTCTTATAAAAATATATAATTTAATCTCGACCCCTTTAAAATAAAATTTGACTTTACCACTGCTTATATATTAGTGACAACTCCCATATTAACAAAAACATATTTGTCAAGATTGGTCAATTTTCAAAAACTATCGTTACCACAGTGAGGCACAAATATACTAGTTTATCCATGGAAATTAGGCAGAGCTATAACGTTAACTGTAACTTTTACTTGAGTAAATAAATGTCGCGTTGTTATTATTTTGGCTACTCTTATTTTTTGTTAATTTAGTCTCTAATTAAAATAATTACTTAAATTAATAATTATTTTAAAAATTCTATTAATCCATTAATAAATTATTGACGTGATATTTTTTTTTAGCTAAAACTAGAAATTTCTCTATAATTAGCCTCAAACACTTTTTTTAGTTTATTTACAACATAAGAATCATTAATCTTCATCATAGACTACTGCCTTGTACTAGCTTTGTCAAAGTGATTCCACTGCGATTATTAAATCAAATGATGACAATCAAGCAACGATAGAAAGAGTGGAGTTTTTTTTTTTTTTTTTGGGGGGAGGGGGGGAGGGAAGGGGGTTGCTCATTAGTTTAGGAACAGAACTTGAAAGATAAAAACTCCTATCATTCTTAGAGACTCCCTTGTAACAATTCGAATTTTAGTGGTGTTAAAAAATACGATTTCAGAATCCCATTCCATAAATTGAGTTTATAAATATAAAATAAAGATATTTTCGGGTTTAATATAAAAATATATTGAAATCCGATTAATTAATTTAGTCAAAAATAGTTAGGTAAAGCTCAGGGATTAAATTGTAAAAGTTCAATCGCTATTGAGTTTTAATTAAGAAAAGACTCGGGGACCTAGATAGTGGTTCGCGACGAAATGTGGAAGTGTGCATAGTCGTTATCAAGTAATAAGTAAGTAAAAGAGTATGGTCTCCACAGAGATTGTATCTGTTAATCAATAATTGTAAAATTTAGAATTTACAAATTGGTTAAGAAAACACAATATTTTAAAGTGATGAACGTTAAAATAAAATTAATAAGCTAAATGCAAATTAACCTAGATGCAAATAAGATGAAATAAAATGCAATTAAATGGGTTTAGCATCTCACAAGTTTTAAAAACAATAACATGAATAAGCTAGAACAATTACAACACTTGACTCAATTCATTATTTATCGTGTTTAACAATGTTCCGGAAAAATTTCATGGTAACTCGATCATTCATTAACTTGGAATCTAATATAAGTTTTTTTTGAAGTCTTATACTTAGAAAAACATGTATATTTCTATGTTCATATTTAACTAAGGATTCCTTAGAATTTATGTGAAGTAATAGAGGCTGGTTGGTTTGAAACAATTTAATCACATAAGCCTAAAGTTATGCAATGTAATAGTGTTCTCTTGCCTTATTACGAACCTTTAAATTATTATGGGTTGATATAAATTAAGCATGCACCTTCTAATTATTGCGTCCATTAATCACCATCAGGTTAGGATTAAGCAACTAATTCTAATGCATCCAAACATATTTTAATGCATAAATAACATGAATGATTTTAATTGGAAGCATGAACAACTAAGGCACAAAACAACATAAACATGAATCGAATGAATTTAATCAAATATTGCAATTATTTTAGCTAAAACAAATTAAGTCATCATCATTAATGGAAAAACAATTAAACAATTTGCAAACATGTTTAAATAATTCAGTACAAAATCAAGATAAAGGAAGAAGAAACTCTTGATGAATTCGGTGGTTTCCCGAAGACTGGTCGTGATGGCTTCCTCCAATTCTCGTGGTTGCTCCTTCGTAAATTGCTCCTCAAGGTGGTAGGCCAAGAAATGTTTTTCTAAAGGAATGCTTTCTAAAAACATGAAAATATGGAAAGCTTAGGCATGGAAGAGAGGAGAGAAAGATGAGAAATGAGAGAAGCGTTGAATGTGAGGGATAAGGGATGATTAAAGAGTGAAATGAGAGGTTCTATTTATACTTGAGGGAGAACTTGAGAGTTTTCTAAAAATAGCATGCACATCCCTTAATAATCTCCCTTGCATGGCCGCTCATGAATTATGGGATGAGGGGTTGTTGGTTGCTTGATTTGTGATCGATTCTCCCTTGATTCATGGCATGAAGTTGGAAGGCAATCAAGTCATTAGTTGGGGTTTGATTTGTGATTTTTCATACATGTAGGAACATCTACTTAATTATTCCAAAGCTGAATTTGGGCTACTCTTGATGTCTTGCCAAATTTGGGCTTTTCTCCCCTTATTGGACGGTTTGGCAACCCAATTAAAAAGCAATTTAATTCTTTTTAGCAACCATCTTCCAAGCTAGGTCAATGCAATTTTATGAGCCCAATTCATCAACTTTGCCGCCCATAATCTTGGACAATTAGCTCACTTGCATGTGTTCCCTTACTTGTTCCCAACATTTAGTAATTTAATGGTCTATACTGCAACATTTTAATAAAGAATTTTCATGTAGCATATTTCAGTGAAATCATGTAAAATTAACACCTAATTGTGTAAAATTACAAACTTTACTTAAATTATACCTAATGTCTTAATATGAAATAAAATTACACAATTAGCTATCCACATGCTTGGAATTTGCATAAATTTTAAGTAAAAAGGTGCTAAATAAATTTGCATAAAGTCCACTAGGACGTAAAACATGGGGTTACTCGTATAAAGTTCGCAAAACGGTATACCAAGAGACATGTCAAGGTATAAAGTAGAGTTCACGGTGTGACGAGTGTGATAAGTCACAAGAACGAATGAACTTGGTGCGTCTAGGGAACACAAACCATCGAGATAATGAGAGAATTAACCAAAGGCGATGATAGGTGGAGCCAAGGAAGTGTCTTAACCCAGTTAGGGTGAAAGGAGGAAGAGGCTCCTTAGTTAAGGAGGTAAACGTAACGTACATAAAAAAAAGTCCACTAGGGAAGTCACGGACCCCACATTGTTTAAGCAGATACAGAATAGGCTATAATAGGAGCAGTCTTAAATTGTATGTCGACAAGAGGTAGTCAAAATATTGGATATACGGTAAGAGTCTTTATGAGAGGAAATGCAAACTCAAGTTCGAATGCTCAATAAAGTCCACCAAAGAATTGTGAAAAGAGATGGCCTACCAGGACCATGAAATATTTGAGCAGGAAATAGTACGTTAGTACCACATGTCTAATGGAGAATCTTAAAGGAATGGGTTGAAAAGGTAGGTACTATGGTACTGCATTGTAGGCACTAGTTTTCCAAGGTAGTGAGGATATTATATTTTGGTAAAAACCGTAGTTATGATAATCACTCGGGTAGTCACCTAGTGTCGTCAGCCACAAGTATCAGGGATACAGATTAATAAGAGATGGGGAAAGGGTGAGACCCATGAGGGGACATGGTCGGGATCAGACTAGGGTCTAAGTTTGCCAAAAAATGGCTTAGAGTGTATAGGGCATTTGCCATGCCAACTCAATTCACAAAATCTCCTATGAAAGTCAGGAAGTTTAATTCTTAGCCAGAAATCTCAATTTCTTAAAATTTATGAAATCTTACATGCATTTATGTACAAATCTCACTAAGTTCTCCCGAACTTGTAAAATTGTTACTTGAATGTAGGTTAGATAAAGATTTAGAAAAAAAAATCAAAAAGGACCAAGACAAACTCTACCGAAGTTACGTGGTGCACGATAGTTGTTCATGTATATAGAAGGGCACCCATAAAGGCCATGTCTCAAGGTTGAAGTTGTCTAAGTTTAAACGAGTCAAATTGTAAATTATAAATAATTGTTAGATCATTAAAACTGTCAAGTTGTAAGAAACTAGAACTAATACTTTGTGTGTATAGATTTCGGGGAGTAATTTGAAGGTCCAATTTGTCTATGTATGTATCCAGATTAGAATAGATAAGTGTTAATTTATTCGAATTGTTGTGGCATCCGATACTCGAACTTGGTGATTGGGTCGAAAAAGGGTGTTACCAGACACCGAAGTGCAAATCAGTAGACACTGAAGTGTAGAGCAGTAGGCACCGAAGTGCAAATCCTATACAAGCGTGCAACTAACTACATTAGCATGTCGATCATATTCTAGTCGTTTATTAAGTTCAAACGGGCTTTATAAAGAATTCAAAATATTTACATTGTTGAAGCATTTCCATGAATCAGAACATATATCATAACCGTGTCATATCATTCAGCATCCCACATGGACTATAATCATCAAGTATGCAAAACTTTACAATTAAGTCCTTAATCCATTTGTCACCTTTCGTACTAAATTGTAGGCATTGTAAAATAAAATCAAATGTTGTAAATTCACAATTCAATCACAAACATGACATATCTGAATAACTACACCATATGAACTTATTAAGTGCAACAACAACTTAAGAAGTGTCAATGACTAATATGCAATTTTCTCTTTTCCTTGATTATCCACCAGTTGGTTTAAACATTGATCTATAAAATAATTCATTTCAAATCATCAGTGCCAATTACCTTAAAACATCTAATTTTATGAATGTAACAACTTATTATTTTTACACAATTTACCTAAAGTTTCACATTTTATTTGAATTTAATCACTAAAATTTAAACTATCATATCTTTCACATTTAAGCCATGTTTTTCAATCCTATTTCAATTTCATCCTTCTATAACCTACTAGAACCAATAATTACAAAAAATTCATATAAAATTTAATATTTTTACATTTTAGTCCCTAAACTCAAAACTAACAAAATTCTCTTTACAATCTAATCCACAATCAAATCTAAGCTCACAAACAAGCTATTTAACATCAGAAACATCAAAAGCCATGAATGGAAATATTTCAAAACTTTAACAATTTCAAAAATAGAGGTACATTTTAGCTAAATCGAGTTATAACAATATAAAAAAACATAAAAATTACGAAAAATGGACCTAGGAAGACTCACCATGCAAAGTCGATTATTCAAGAGAGTTTGAAGCTTTTTCCTTCTCTTAACAATGGTAAAGAATCAATGGAAGATGGAAAATAGAAATATGATGACCTTTTGGTTTATGTTTTATTATATTTTTAACTTTTATTTTAACACATAAATCATCAATTAATATGCACTAACTATCGTGGTACTAAATTTGAAATGGCCAATTTGCCACATAAAACCTCAATCATTTACCTTTTTAGTATTTTAACTAATAAAAATCAATAGCGATTAACTTTTACGATTTTTACGAATTAGGCCTTGTACCTTAACTAATCATCCAATCATTAAAATTTATCAGACCAAAATTCAATATAACACTATATTGGACTCGTAAATATTAAATAATAATATTTACGGACTCACTTGTTGAAATTATGATCCAAAAACCACTATTTCCAACACCACTTAAAGACGAGTTGTTACATCGAAAGTGATAGAAATGGTGAAATAAAATTGAGCAACAAATTGATAGATATCTACATATATGTAAATGTATATGGATGATGATATGGAATAGGTAGAAATAGAAATGCTACTGAAATGGCTAGATGGCTGAAATGATGAAAGTGTCATATGTTGAATGTGTAATGTATAGGTGATTATGATGCAAAATTATGAACTTTAGCAAATGGAAATGGTTAGAATGTTGAATTGGTTGATTTGGTATGCATGTTCAATTGAATGATTGTTTTGATTAGGTACCACTTGGACCATTTACAAACTGACGATCACGTCGTGATGTCGTGCCCTTAATGTCACAATGAGATCAATTCCGTAAGTTGCGCTGCGACAAGGAACCCCAGAAGTTGCGATGCCAACCAAAAAATTTGCGAACTTTACAGTTTGGTCTTATTTCGATGTCTGGATGGAAAAAGAGATTTCATAAGCTCATATAAGACCCAAAAATGATTGTATAATATATTTTAAAGGTCTAATATATATTAGCATGTATTCATGGTTGTATTGAATTGTTTTTATTCGTAGTTGCTCAAGCAATGAATGTAACATCTTGTAGCTTAGACCTGACGACCAGATTGGGCATGGGGTGTTACGCCTTTAACCTTTCATTTCTATTCCAGTTGCTACATGCACAAGGAAGTCGTAAGTTTATATCAAAAAAATTATGATGAATATGGTAAAGATCCATACAATGAAAAGCTGAATGATACTAACTTAAAATGCATGTGTTAATATGCACGCAGAACTCAACAACAATGTCTATTGACATAAAACGATTAACAACGGAGACTGCATTGAGTTTAATTTGAGATTTGGCATCACACCTTGAAGAGTTTTAACTTTGTAAGAGTATAACATAAAAAAATAGAGGTAAAATCAGTTCAGGTAAAAGAGATGGGGTGACGGAGTGAGGAGAGATAGAGATAGGGTTTATGATGGGTGTTGGACAATGATGAGGGTTGGTGATCCTTATGTTGCAAATAAACAAAAAAAGTGTTTTGGACTAGAGAGGTCCCTAACTTTAGTCAAATGTAAAAAAAAAAAAATACACATCAGCAATCCGTTAATGGGTTAACGTAATTTTTAACGATAGCGACCGATTTAAACTCAATTATCTTAATTAGAATGATTAATTGATAAAAAAATTAAAATAACTAAAATAGAAACAATGTTAACTTAGAGTCACCTCGATGTAAGTTACCCTAAATAAATGAATAGTCTTCTCACATACAAAATTCTAGAGAAAAATGAAAATAAAGTTGAAATACGAATTTATGGCAGAAAATCTCCTAAATATGCTTTCAATTTCGTGAGGAATATTAAAAGGAGGTCCAAGGATTCCATTTGATATTTCTTTCACGTATTTCTTTGTGGTGAAAATTTTAAATTTAGAATCTTTAAAATTATTGAAAGCATTCATGTGGAGTTCGATAACACATATTCCTTTTTTTGTAGCCAAAAAAGCAAAAATTCTTATGAAGATAAAAGGTAGCTGAGATGCGATGTTTCTGATAAGTCTCATCTTCTCTGCCTTCTTCCACCACAGTTTGTTTTCCATTACAAAAATTCTTATTTTAATACCAAGATTATGGAATAGGAAAGGTAATTGATATGAATGATAATTAAATTAAATTTAAATTTTATTTCTATCATTCAACTATCAAATATTACAATTTGATCATTCATGTTATCAAATATTACAGGTAATCATGATCCACATTTCAAAGATAAATATTGATATGTATTCTTTAAATTCCCAAAATTTTAAAAATCTTAATATATAAAAATATATAAAGCATGTCCTCTAACTTTTGGATAAGTACAAGTCCCATTCTTGTAAATATATAATAATAAATATTCCTTCATTGTAGGAAAAGGGATTCGTAAATTTATTACATATATAAAAAGAACAAACATATGAGTACTGTAGATGTGTTACCTTCTAACGGTGACAACTGTCGTTTGGTGAATCGGTAAGAGATGAAGATATACTTTTAAGGGATAAAAATGTAAGAGGAAAGAAAAAAGTGAACAGGCGAGGAAGGCATAAAAGAATTAAGGATAAAACAACCTTTAAACTTTAAATTTGTTAACTTTTTTAATTTGATCCCTAACTTTTTTGGCCATATTAATTTTGGAATTTGAATTTTTTTTTTAATTTGATTCATTAATTTGGATCCTATTAAGGTGTGATGATGTGTCACTCAATGATTATGTTATTTCGTCACTTGAAAATTAAAAATATTATATAAAATCTAAAAAATACAAAAACTTTTAAAAAAATTTTGGATGATAATGTGACATGATCTCAGAGTGTCATGTTATTATATCTTAACTGAATTTAAATTCATGGGCCAAATTTTAAAAAAAATTATTAAGTTTAAAGATTAAATATTGTTTTATCCACAAAGAAAAAAGTGAAAATGAGAGAGTGGGTAAGGAATTGGTGAAAAAGGAAAAGAAATTGAAGTAATTTATCATTCTTTAAAAAATAAAGTCGATGGATGAACCAATTGAACCATAAATTTTTAGTTTAATAGGTTCAATCATTACAAATTTAAAATTTATAAAATTAAAAAATTATTAAGAAAAAAATTCATAAAAGCAAATATAAATAATTAACAATAGAAATATAAATATTCATTTTATAGATTATAAAAAAATTAAATATTTAAATTAATGTAAATCCAGTTTAAATGGTTTTAACATGTTTTTACTCAATTTAATCAGTTTTGTGCCGATTCAATCTTCCTTCGTTTTTTTAGTATCTATTGAACTATCAGTTTTCAGTTCAACTAGTCGATCCTTTTCAATTCCAGCAATCATGCAATTCATATATCGATATGTTTTATGTATATTTTAATATGGTTATATATTATGTTTAATTTATGCTACATTTTAATTATTTTTTCATGACAATAATTATGTAAGCTTATTTATTTATTAATTATTTTAATTTTTAATTTAAATGATACATTTAAAGAAATTAATCCGTAGTAGAAAATTTACCAACGTATATTCATGTAGAAACCATAAATTTAGAAGATAAATGTGAATAATAAAATTGAAATGTATAAAAGTATTATAATAAAATTTTAGTTAAGTGATAAATTAAATATTTTAATAATGAATATAACATATAGCTCAACTTCTTCTCCTTTGAGTCTATTTTCTTATTAAAGTCTTTTATTTAGTATATAAAATTTCAAATCAATTGGAAAATATTTACCCATTGAAAAATATTTTTTTCGAAAACTTTATGGCTAAAAAAAACTATTTTGAGGTTGTTTACTGAAAATGAGTTGATAAGAAAACAAAGAACACCTAAAACGCCCAAGAAACTGATACCAAATGATATATGGCAATGGAACAAGATCAAAAGCTTTCAAGTTGCGGATTTGACTTAAGATGCTTGACCGGCTTGGATGGAAAATTGCAGCATTAATACCAAATAGATTTTTGGATTATTGGGACTGAAAATTGAACTTGAAGTGAAAACAAATACATAAATTAAAAAGCAAGTAAAACTAAAAAAAAAAGATGAAAAGATGATGGGTGGATGAAATTGAAGATGGAAAATGAAGAATGGATTGTTGAATAGGTGCACTAAGAAGCCTTTGGAACAAGAGATCCAACAGCTCCCTTTAGTTGGTTCTAATCTCTCCTCCAAAAAAAAGTTCTTGGCAAGTCGAAGTTTGAAGACGATCGTCACAATCTAAGCAAGTTGTGTTGAACAATTTCTAAAACAAACAAGAAACCAATCTTGCAAAAAGAAACTCAAAGTGTATTTTTTATTAATAAAAAACTCACAATGTCCTAAAGATGGTGGATAACACTCATTTTTATACTACAAGAAGATTTGATAAAAGAGAAACAAATCCCAAAAATTGTGGAAGACAAATGCCTACAATTTAGCCAAACAAATCATTGAAATTGTAGAATGCAACTTGATTAAGCTTATTAATTAGACCATTAACAGATTGGGCCAAACTAAAACTAAAAAATAAACTAAATCCTAAAGTGATCCAAATAGACTCTAGTTGAAACTACAAGATGGGCTTATGGACGTCCCCATGGGATGATTTTGCATGCTGGATCTGTTCGTTACAAGATTGGGCTCATTTAAGCTTGTCAGTGTGATTCATTTCGTTTTAACTCCAAAATGTGTTTTCTTAGAGCAAGATTCAGAATCTTGTTTTTTTTTATGAATTCTTGGATCTTCATATACAATGGAATTGGTCCAAGAAAATGAATCTTGATATCCTTTTTTCCTTTGAATAAGCTTGTAGGGCCTTCGTCACAAACTCTTGGACTACTACATTCAATCTGGACTTGACTTGCTTTGCTTTCGATATTGTAATAGGGCCTTGAGACAGAGTTAGTCTAGCTTGTCCATGCTCCCTTGATTGGGCCTTGATGCTCTCATCAAATTCTTACTTAACAGTGGTGTAACACCCTTTTACCTGGTCCGATTGCTGGACCCGAACAAGAAAGTGTCACAACAATTTAATAATTAATACTTATTACAATAATCACTTATTCAAACATTTAAAATCCAAAATAACATATATATTCATGAATAGAAAAATTTTGATTCTTACAAGGACCTATTTATTATATACAAGTATAATATATAGTGATATTTGTGAAATTTAAAAGTTTAAACCATTTTCTCGAAGCTTATAATTGATATCGATACCATAAGAAAAATCAATACCCAACCACCATTCTGTTTTGCATTCAAACCCAGTGGTATAGATAAAAATATTATGGTATCAATATTTTATGAAAAATATCGGTAACCATTTATAAATCGGTACCAAACTAGCATTCTGTTAAAATCCTAAAAACTGAACCTGTAAAGAAATATCGATACCATTAATAAATTATCGATACCTTGAGGCAAATTTAATAAAACTTATATTTTTTCAATGTTACAACTTTTACCTAGTCAAAAAGGACTCAAAGACACTATAAATGTATTTAAGAACATATCAAAGTTAATCCAACATCCAAAATCAACCAAATAAATTCCTCAAGCAATATTCACCCTAAGAATCCCATATTTAGATAATTTAACCTTGTAATCATTCAACCAATTATATGCATTTATAAATGACCATCATAAGGACTACCGTTTTCATTTTCACACATCAATACATCCATCATATAAGCACATATCAACCAAAAACTCAATCATCATTTACTTACAAAATAAGGACTCAATAACAAAAGACATCCTAGGTACATGCCATAACAAAATAAGACATTATCACTAACTCTTTGGATGCTGAGTCACAGTCTAATAAAAAAGTATCTAACCTGCACATGAGAAATAAATCGCATGCATGAGAATTACTTAGTTGTATTTCCATAACTAAACATTAAACTATTGTTATATTTAATAGATTCTAAGCTAATATAGCTCTTGTTAATTCTACTATCATATTTTTCCATCTTGCTCATGAATCATTATATTATCCACACATGAATATATATATATATATCATAATATCATAGATCATATTTATCTCTCAATTCTTATATATATATATATATCATAATATCATAGATCATATTTATCTCTCAATTCTTGTAAAAGCCCAGTTTTCAGTAATCTCGAAAATAGTGATTTCGAGATCACAACTCCAATGATTTAAGTCGTAAATTAATTTATTTTAATATTTACTGCTGTCATTAGCATTGTATTAAAATTTGGTTATAAAATTTTAATGCTTAGATAGTGAATTGAGTAGAAAGAACTAAATCGTAAAAGGTACAAAAGTAGAGTTGTTAAGTTAGAAGGATCAAATGAATAAATTAACCTAAAGTATTGAAGTGGGTGCCTTATCATGAGATATATTGAATATAAGTAGAATTAATTAAGGTTAAATGAGTGATTAGTAAAACTAATTATGAAAGTCTAAATAATTACAAAATTACCATTAAGTGTATAAGTGAAATTAAAGAAGAAAAATGACATTTTTCTTCATATTATCATCTTCTTCACACAAATAAGAGAAGAAATTAGGTTTTCCATTTTTTGAAACTTTAAAGCTTTGATTGGGTAAGAAAACCTTGATCGTTTTTAGTAATTTTAATGTTTTTGAGTCCGTATTAGCTTAATCTAGCTAACCTAAGGACTAATTTGTGAATCTGTCAAATGTTGTGAAGCTTGACATTGTTGAAAATGCTTGTTCTTGAAAGCTTTTGATGGATTTGTATGTGTGATATTTGGGTTGAATCTTTTTGTAAAGTGAAATTGGATAAAATTAGGGTTTAAGGACTTAAATGTTAAAATGACAAAATTACATGTACTTGGTATAAAATAGTTGCTTGTAGGGTGTGAGAACATACCCATTGATATTTGGCTGGTTTTGGTTTGAAATGGAAATGGTTATTTTTCATGTTTTATGCTTAAGGACTAAATTGAATAAAAGTAAAAGGTTAGGGGTAAAATCATAATTTTTCCAAAAAGGATCAAATTGTGTTAAATGATTTGATTGTTTGATTTAATGTAAAAAATTGAATGATTTGTTGATTTAGGTTATGATCGTTCTACGGATCGCGAAAAAGGAAAATTACCGAATTAGTCCTTGTGGAGCCTATCCATAATTGCAATTCAGTTTGGTAAGTTCGTTAAGTAAATTTGTATTTAGCTAATATTAGTACCTATTCTATACATATCAAGAATTGGATGGAAGCACTTGGAATCAAAGAGAATGAAAAAAAGGGATCGACAAAGATAGCTAGCTTTATGCTGAAGAAACGAAACCAACGCGATGGCTAAGTACTGCATATGTTGTGAGTCCTCGATAGCTTGTGTGAGGAGCATCATGATTAAAAAAAGAGATATGAAATCCTAAAATAGATTATAAGCCCTGCGATGGCTGGGATTTGTGCTTAAAGGCATAATCTCGATAGCTCGTGTGAGCAGTATTGTTAGGGACAGTACAGACAGACACCGTACCGATGGCTGGGGTACCGCATATGTTGCGAGTCCTCGACAGCTCATGTGAGCAGCATTAGGTACTGGTAACAAAAAAGTTATTGACAGAAAATCTAAAATGCTAAATATGGCTTGAGGAAGCAACAGTTCATCCCAGCTCGGTTGAGTTATAATTGCTTTATGCATATGATTGGTAACTTTTTAGACTCTTCAAACTTACTACGTTATGAAGCTTACCAAAGTTGTTATTGTTTTTTTGTAGATTATTTTGCTGCTTGAGGATAGGATCATCTTAAAGAAGTCACACTATCGTGAAGCTCGTTTAGTAGTGTTTTATCACTTGGTTATATGAAATGTACTAGGATGATATTATCTTTGATATTACTTGTATGGAAATGTTGGGATTCCTTTTTGTGAACTTGGATAATGATGAACATAATTTATGTAACACCAAAATCTCGAACATCGTCGCCGGTTAGGATTCGGGTGTTTCTATTCATTTAACATTGTTCATCTTTAAAAAAATCCTAATATTCAACTTTATTACATAAGAAATTCACTTCTCACATTATATATCGACATTTAATCATAAACATAATTCGACAAGGGTAAAAATGGCATTTTCAATAATTTAGGAGACTTCTACCGATACTTGATGGTCATGTATCGGTAGTAGCCAAGTCAGTGAACAATTCAGAATCTGTGCAGATTTCTACCGATACTTAGGCTATCTCTACTGATATAAGTATGATTTTTATCGATACAAGTCATGCATCTACCGATACCAGAAACTCCAGAGAGCTAAAATTCTCCCTCTGCAACTTCTACCGATATAAGCATACAATTTACTGATACATCAATACTAACAACTACCGAAACTTGAATTTCAACTATCGATACAACTCAAAGTTAGAGAAAACCTCTCTCCTACCCTGTACTTCTATCGATACATGCATAAATTCTACCGGAACAAGTATGCAGAATTTCAAAAATTATGCCAAGAAACAAGTTTATCATCTCAAACATCTCAAACATAAATTATGCATTAGGCCTTCACAAAACATACATAATTTCTAAGTCTTTACAAAGCATCTTAAGTTTAAACATCTAAATTGTACTTCATGCATACACACATTCAACATAGTAAGATTTCAACACTTTTAATACAACAACAAAAGTTAATATCATCCTAGTACATGCCATAAGACCGAGTGATGCAAAAACTACCGAAAAACTCCACGATAGTGTGACTTCTAAGAGATGACGAGGATCCGATCTTCAGTCAGCAAATGATCTACAAAACAACAATAATAGTTATGGTAAGCTTCATAGCTTAGTAAGTTCGTTAGTCTAAGAAATTACCAGACATTATAATAAGCAACATTGACTCCATCAAGCCAATATAATTCTATTGCTCCATGAGTTATTTACAACTTCTTTCCTGTCCATAACTTTCATTTACCAGTACCCGATGCTGCTCTCACGAGCTGTCGAGGACTCGCAACGTATGCGGTACCCCAACCATCGGTACAGTGCTTATCTGTACTATAAACTATTCCCTAACGATGTTGCTCACACGAGTTGTCGAGAGTATGTGTAAAGCATAGTCTCAGCCATCATAGGGCCTATAATCCATTTAGGACCCATATCTCTTTTTCGAGTCACGATGCTGCTCACACGAGCTGTCGAGGACTCGTAACATATGCGATACCCCAGTCATCGCGTCTGCACTATTTCAACAACATAAAGCCTACTATCTCTTTCGTCTCATTTCTTTGATCATCTTCAATATCAAATGCTTCCAATTTGTTGACAATGACAATGTATATATATAAGAAATATTAAGTAAGATTTACATTACGAACTTATCGGATTGGATTACAATTTAGGAAAGACTTCAAGGACTAATCCGCCAATTTCCCTTTTTCGCGGTCTGTAGCACGGTCGTAGTCTACATTCAAAAATCATTCAATTCTCACATTAAGTCACATAATTTAGTCATTCAACACGATTTAGTCCTTTTTTGAAAAAGTATGATTTTACCCCTATTAGTTTCCTTTTATTTAATCTAGTCTTTTCAACACAAAACATGCAAATAACCATTCTCTCACACAACCAACCATAGCCGAATTCTCTAGGGTGTCTATCCAACCCCTTCACACATTTTTTTCACAACAATACTTGTAATTTCATCACTTTCATATTTTGATCCTTAAACCCTAATTTCATCAAAAATCCCTTTACAAAAAATTTAACCCAAGCATCAAACACTCAAATATTTCAAAAGCTTTGAAGAACAAGCATTTTCAACAATGACAAGTTTTATAACATTTGACAGATTCACAAATTTGTCTTTGCATGAGCTAGATTAAGCTAATACGGACTCGAAAACATAAAAATTTCTAAAAATGATCAAGGTTTACTTATTCAAATCAAAGCTCAAAGATTGAATGTATAAACCCTAGCTTTTTCCCTTCTTTTCCGTGGAGAAGATGAAGAAATAATGAATTTCTTCATTTTTTCTATTTTAATTTATATATATAGTCAATGGTAATTTTGTAAATATTGAGACTTGCATCATTAAACTTTAACTAACCATTTTTAATCTTAATTAAACCTATTTATAACCAATATAAATCATTCTAATCCTCCCACTAAAATACCTTAGATCCATTTGCTCATTTGGTCCTTCCAATTATCATCTCTACTTTTGCCACTATTACGATTTAGTCCTTTTTATTCATTTACCTATTTAAATGTTGAATTTTCATACCAAAAACTGAATACGATGTTGATGACATCACTAATATTAAATAACTAATATTTATGACTCGACTCATCAAAGTTTTGGTCCCAAAACCACTATTTACCGACACCACTAAAAATTGGGTTGTTACAACTCTTCCCCTTAGGGAAATTTCATTTCAAAATTTCTTACCAGTAAACAGGTTAGGGTACTATAATCTCATTGAAGCCTTGGTCGGTGTTTTTACGTCACAACAATGTGCAAGCGGACACACGTCGATACAAGTATAGTTGATAGAACAATTCTATCGGATATTGGTCCCACAAGGAATGGGTTCTTGATGTTTAAATGCTGAAGCAACTAATACTGCAATTAAGTGTAATGTGAGTACTGATTTCAGTTCATTTATGTTAGATCTGCATACTAAATAATCAAGAATGTCAACGCAATTAGAGTTAAACTTCAGAGGTTAAATGTTAGTGTATTGAAAATAAATCCAATTGTGTTGAGTGTTGAATGCTGAATATGTAAATCCATAAAATATAAATATGATCAAGTGTAGAAGGGCAGAAAGGGTTCACTGATTCTGCTAAATTGCAACGCTGGATGCGTCGACAAGGTAAAATATAGATGGAATGTTGCTGCAATGAAGTCCCTTTGAGTTCTTACCAACAACAACTTTCTACTTAATCCCGACTTAAATATCCATAATCACTCCACCTCTCGGTGTGAGCAACAATATGTATTCAAGAACAAGTAACTGCGGTTTGTCCCAGTCCCAAGCAGCTCTCGCCTAACTTACTTGTTAACCCAACCTATCACCGCATCTCTCGATGTCAACGCACTGCAATTTCACTCTCGTGCTTAAAGCGGTTAGATCCAAGAATAAATAGATAAGCAGTGTAAAATAAGAATCAAAATGATTTAACATTAAAAGACACTTTCGTATTTATTTAATATCATCAAAATCCATCATCGTTTAAGAAGAATTAAAAAGTACAATAAAGCTTACTATCTCTAGACTACTAGGCCTACTCCCTAATTATTCCTTTTGCTCTTCATCAAGCACCTCTCGTCAGAAGTGGATACAGACTTGCTTCATCGGCTCCCCGATTTCCAGCTCAAATCTCTAATTCACACAGAATTTTCAAAATTAAATCCCTTCGCTCTTGATGATTTTTTCATTCTTTGTTCGTCTATTTATAGCCTTCAAAATGTTACAGGATTCAGCCTTCATTCCCAGATCCAGATCTAGATTTTGCAGCTGTTAAAGTTAGTTAGAGTAAGCTGTGCACTCACACAGATTGTATGTTTTCATCAGAGATCTACAAATTGTCACTGTATCGCTCGGCGTTCTGAAATCATAATTGCAATGACATTTGTGAAATTCCTGCGTTGGTGCTTCCAACTATGAATTGAACTTGATTCTACTCATTCGAGGCTCAATTTCAATGCGACGACATCTCTTGATCGCAATTTCCAGCTGGTCTTGTGGCTGCATTCGTCCAGCATTAAGCTTCTAGATTGAGTTCCTGTGCTGACAATATTAAGACGCAGTATATCGGCTGCTTGTGTCGACATATAGTACAAAAATAGATAAAAATAACAAGAATTTAAACTAACTAACAATGAGTTGGAAAATATGGAAACTAAGTATAAAATGCTAATGACGCATGCTAAATGAAATACAAAAGAACAATTAAAACATTAAATTGGGGAGAAAATCTATGTCATTTGAAATACCATAACACCTCCAAACTTGAGTTTTTACTTATCCTCAAGTAAGCAAAAAATTAACAAAGTAACAATTAGAAATGTCACTGCAATCATTATTCATACAACTTGAATTCTCTAAATCCCTAATGTTTAAATTGCATTCATATAATAGAATCATGCACTGATAATTTATAGTTATGAACAACGTAAAACTGCAACTTCATCAATGTTAGTATCATGCATTGAATCTTAACCTTCCTTGAACCATTGCAACAATTTATTCTTCTTTTTCTTTTCTTTCTTCTTTTTCTCATTTTTGTTTTTCAAGTGAATGAAAGATGTCATTGCAATACTCTACCTTTGTTTCTGAGTAGTAATGATGGGGTGCAACAAACCCCAGGAGGTATGAAATTACGCCGACACACACTCTTGCAGTTACAGCCTTTGGCTAGATGAGTTTTTTTTTCTAAGTCTGCAGCGGAGTGTTCTCCCTTTAAAAGTCACAATGCACTCATATTGGAGCGTCTTTTATGAATACGATGTTGCTGTAATGGTTAATAAGTTCAAGATTTAATACCAACACTATCCATCCATTACTGAAGCAGTTTCAATTATTCATTCAAAAATAGCAGACTCATCATTCATTCATATTCATCCAATTTCCACATTAACATTTAAACAATTCCAGAATTACGCATCAAAATAAAAGTTGTGGGCACATTTCTGTTGAGATTTTGCAAATTCTCATTAACTAAAGAAACAAAATAAAAGTCAAACATGAATGTGTAGTTGCATTTACCATTCACATTATCTTCCTCCCAAACTTAATGTCTTCATTGTCCCCAATGCATTGACAATAGTTATACAGAAATAATGAAAATGCAGCTACAATGCACTAAACTAAAAGGGATGCAGTGACAATTAAAATGCAGACAAAATAAGAATGCATGAAAACTAATTAAAAATAAATATACCAAATTATTCAACAGTAGCCGATGCAGAGGTTACCTTGGTTTTCTATTTTTCTTCGTTGGGCGCTCTCTTTCGTCATGGTGTTTCTTCTTTTCTTGTCCTTGCACCTCTTCCGCTTTTTATCCTTTGATCCAACAAGCTCAGTGGATTGCTCCTACTCGACGGGTTGGGTGGCAGCCTCATTAGTTGTCACCTTTGATGGGTGGATTTTTGCGAGTGGTGCCACATAGGGCATAATAGCCAAAGGATTCAGTTCCTCTATCTCCCTAGTGACAACCTTAGCCTGGCTCGCAGTAGGTAAAGCCTCATCTGAGCTGGATGCCCCCACAACATCCTTAACGATCATTATTGGGGCATCGGTTTCCTTCTCCTCCTGTACATCAGTAGGTTCTTTTTCTTCTTTCTATTTTTCCTTTCCTTCTTCTTCTTCTTGATCCTTCTCCTTCAACTGATCCTCCCCTTGGTCCGCATCCTCTTTTACCTACTGTTCAGGTTCAAGTGGGCCGCTGTGGGCACAATCCATCACGTCAACATCCTTCCCCACAACCGCTGCTTGTTCAGCCATATTTGTGCCCAGACTATTAGAAAACTCATCTTAAAATAAGTGGGCAATGTGGCGATGATAATCGTCATCAGTCTGCGAGTGTCCTTCATCCTTTTCATCATCAAAAATATGAATCTAGATTAGTGCAGATGCATGCCTACCTTCAGGAGTAGGTTGCTCGAAAGACGAGTACTTTATTGGGTGATAGATTGATGGGAAGGTTGGGAAGTCTAGTAGTGGAGTCTTGTTGATTTGGCTCAATGCAGCGACAAGGGCTTCATTTCACACCTTAGTGTAGGCATAAAACTTGTGGAGCCTAAAATCCATGTCGTCCACTATACTATCAGTGTGGATGGATCGAATGTCGATACGGTCCGAGTGTAGTTCCATCAAAGCTAGCTTCTTTGCCATTTGGGATTCTGTCGACGCATCAGGTTGGTCAGCTTTCTTCTTACCCTTTCCTTTATCCCTTTTCTTGGAGATTTCTTTGGCAACTGGTGTATCTTGGCCTCGTGTCATCCTCTCAACAGAGATATCGTTGATTGGGCCTTTATTGTCCAAAACCTCCTCACCATCTTTGGGCACAATACCTTTGTGTTGGCAAAGTAGCATAATGAGAGAATGAAAAGGAATGATACCAGTTTGCTTTCATGCAACATCTATGATCTGGGCGTGTATGAGTTCACCGATGTCAATGTGTCGGTGGTGCAGAATGGAATGCAGGAGACACATACGGTCCAATGTGGCCATAGTTCTGCGGGTCGAAGGCATAACACTGTCATAGTATCATCTGCACATTGTAAAGTTTTGAAATCCATTGCCCGTCTATGTAGCGCCATTAATGCAGAGATCTTTCATCATCTGGGCCATACAATCATCGTCCAAAAGATGCAAAAAGAGTGCATGGTCATCCATCCGTTTTATAATCCTTAGCAGTACGTTGATCTGCGCAGCGCTCCATGGAACAAGCCCCTCTCATACAAAGACAAACTCCTGCTCCTGATCCACCAGATTTGCATAAAACTCCCTAACCAATATGGGGGTAGCCAGAAGGATAGTCGCAAAAATATTCCCGACCGAGACGGTTGATGGTACAGTGAACTTGCTTTCCCAAGGTCTGGTATGAAGAAAGTTGGAGTCCCTATTCGGGATGGATATTGCATTTTAACATGATATTATGGTACGGTGTTTGGCCGTAGTGGTTAGAAATAAGACTGGGTTTGTGGATGAGGGTGGTAGTGCTGTGGACGGAGCCATAGTAAAAGTGGTCGGGGTGTTCTTTGAAGGGGTTTTAGGAGTGTTTCTTGAAGCACGAGTTTTTTACCATGGTGATAATAAAAGAAATTCAAGAAGTTTTTGCGGAAAAGGATTGCTTTGAGATTCGAAAAGAAAATATACAGACAATGTAGAAGATGAAATGCAGTAACAATGGCAGATATGAAGAGAAAAAGTATTGCAAAGGGAGACTTTATAACCTAGGCGTGATGATTGGAAAATATGGGGAAACGTTACGTCTGCAGCCATTAGTTTCCAGGTTACAGATCATACTGATTTGTTTTGATCCAACGACTGGAAAGAAAGAAATCAATCAACGTGATTCTTGCTGAAAAAGTAATGCTGACTCATCGCAGAATGCACTGACAATCTGTGCTTCAATGCGTCGACAAAAAGAGGATTTTTTATTTCTGCTAGGAATATGAAACAACACAACAAAAAGTGAAACAAATAAAAGGAAATAAAGAAATGCATCGACATTATTTAAATGTCACTAGGTTGACAGCTTCGTCTGGTTCTCGAAAATTTGGGCTCACATAATGTTTAAGACGTTGGCCGTTTACTTTAAATTATTGTCCATCCTTTAGGTTTTCGATTTTCACCGCACCGCTTTGGAATGCTTCGACTACTTTATATGAACCTGACCACCTTACTCGCAATTTTCCTGGATGCAATTTCAAACGTGAGTTAAATAAAAGTACCAACTGACCAAGATGAAATTGTCGATACAAGATAATGTTGTCATGCCATCTCTTTGTCTTTTCCTTGTATATCACAACATTTTCATAAGCATGATATCGAATTTCTTCTAATTCCGTGATGTCCAACAATCTTTCTTTCCAGCAGCATCATAGTCCAAATTCACCTGCTTAATTGCCCACATTGCCTTATGTCCAAGTTCAACGGGCAGGTGACAAGACTTTCCAAACACTAGTTGATATTGCGACATCCCTAATGGGATTTTGTAGGTAGTGCGAAGAGCCTATAATGCGTCATGTAACCGCGTAGACCAATCCTTCTTAGATGGATTAACCACCTTATCAAGTATGCTTTTAATTTGACGATTGGATACTTCGGCTTGACCATTAGTTTATGGGTGATATGTGGTAGCCATACGATGCTTCACACCATATCTTTTGAATGCAGTCGCCACTTGGTTATTATAGAAATGAGTGCCTTGGTCACTTATCAACGCTCTCGGTGTTCCAAATCTTATGAGGATGTATATGTGAAAGAATTTTAACACCGTCTGAGCGTCGTCTTTTGGCACCGTAATAGCTTTAATCCACTTTGAGACGTAGTCAACAACCACTAATATATACACATTTCCAAAAGAGTTTGGAAATGGTCCTATAAAGTCTATACCCTAGACGTCGAAAATCTCTACCTCTATGATGGGTTGTTGGAGCATCTCGTTGCGTCGAGATATAGAACCAGTGTGTTGACAACGATCACATTATTGTGCAAAATTGTGGGCGTCTCAAAACAATGTGGGCCAATAAAATCCTGACTGTAAGACTTTTAGCAACAGTCCTTGGTCCACCAAAATGTCCTCCATAAGGGGCATCATGGCAATATCGTAGGATTAAATTCATTTCTTCTTCAAATACACAGTGACGAATAATATTGTCGGTGTTTACCTTGAATAGGTATGGCTCATTCCAGCAGTATTTGGCAGCATCGCGTATGAACATGATCTTCTTGTGACCAGTAACACTCATGGGTAGCTTCTCACATACATGGTAATTGACGACATTGACATACCATGGCGATGCGTCGACAAAGAATAATTGCTTTTCAGGAAATGCTTTGACAATCTGGGATGTTTGCCCATCTTCACTTTCGACTTCCAGCAGAGACAAGTGGTCAGCTACTTGATTTTCAGATCCTTTCCTATCTCTGATTTCAATGAAAAATTCTTGAAGGAGTAGGATCCATTGTATCAATCTAGGTTTGGCATCTTTTTTATTGAAAAGGAATCTCAATGCGGAGTGGTCCGTGTAAGCTATAGTCTTTTCTCCAACAAGATACGAACGAAACTTGTTAAAAGCGAAGACTATTGCTAGCAACTCCTTCTCAGTGGTAGTGTAATTAACTTGCACTTCAGTTAGAGTTTTACTAGCATATTAAATAGAATGGAATACCTTTTCTTTTCGTTGGCCAAGCATAGCTCCTACAGCAAAGTCGCTTGCATCATACATTAGTTCAAACGGTTGCGTCCAGTCCGATGTAACGACAATTGGGGCTTGTACTAGCTGCTTCTTTATTGTCATGAATGCACCCAGAAAGATGTCATCAAACACAAACTTTTTATTTTGCTTCAGCAATAAGCATAATAATTTAGCTATCTTGGGGAAATCTCGAATGAATCTTTTATAAAAGTCAGCATGTCCAAAAAGCTTCTTATTGCTTTGACGTTGGTGGTCGGTGGTAATTTTTCGATGATTTTTACCTTTGATTTATCAACCTCAATGCCCTGACAAGATATTTGATGCCCGAGGATATTGCCTTCAGTTGCCATGAAGTGGCATTTCTCCCAATTCAGAACTAGATTTGTGTCCTCGCATCTCTTCAAGACTTTTGTCAGATTGTCAGCGCATTGGTCGAAATTCTGTCCATAGATAGAGAAATCATCCATGAATACCTTTAAGAAACTCTTGATCATGTCCGAAAATATTGCCATCATACACCTTTGGAATGTTCCTGGCACATTACACAACCCAAACGACATACGTCGGAAAGAAAATGTTCCAAAAGGACATGTGAACATTGTCTTTGCTTGATCCTCCGGCACAATAGCAATTTGGTTGTATCCATAGTAACCATCTAAGAAATAATAATAGTCTTTACCAACTAGCCTATCCAGCATCTGATCGATGAAAGGTAGTGGAAAATGGTTCTTCTTTGTGGCCGCATTTAGTCATTGTTAATCTGTGCATACTCGCCATCCAGTTGCGATGCGAGTAGGGATTAACTCATTCTTGTCGTTGGTCACAGCTGTGAAACCACTCTTTTTAGGCACATATTAAACGGGGCTCACCCAATCACTATCGAAAATAGGGTCTATAATGCTCGCATCTAACCATTTGATAATTTCCTTCTTCACTACTTTTTTCATCTTTTTATTGAGTCTTCATTGCTGCTCAATTGATTGCTTCTTTTCATCTTCTAGCCTAATCTTGTGCATGCAAAAAGAGGGACTGATGCCTCTAATATCAGCAATGCTCCAAACTATGGCTCTCTTATGTTCTTTTAAAATAGCAATGAGCTTATCTTCTTGCGTTGCATCGAGGGATGCATTGACAATAGCAGGTAGTGTCTCGTTGTCACCAAGAAAAATGTACGTTAAATGTGTTGGCAATTGCTTTAACTCCAAGGTAGGAGATTGCTCAATAGATGGTTTAAACACTGGGATTGTCCAGTTAGAAAAATCTAAAGATTCCAATTACCAATTCTATCTTAGCTCACAATTGTTAACCTCTTCTTTGTCGCTACAATCAGCTAGGATTTCCTTAGTGAATGTCGTCGCATCTTCATTCGACATTGCTGAACTCCTTGCATTGAATTCTTCCGAAATGATTTCATCCAGCACATTGATGTGGTGATATTGCTTATTACTCCTGCATGGAGATGCCTCAAACACACTAAAGGTCACATGCTCATAATTATGATGCATGATAAGTTCTCCCTTGAATACATCGATAAGTGTTTGTCCTATTGCTAGAAATAGCCTCCCCAAAATAATGGGTACCTCCTTATCCGCCTCGCAGTCTAGGATTATAAAATCAGCAGGGAACATGAGTTTATTAACTTGGATAAGAACATCTTTAATTTGGCCTTCAGGTTGTGCCAAAAACCTGTCCGCCAGTTGTAATGTCACCGTAGTGGGCTTCATCGAACCTATTCGTAATTTCTTAAAAGTAGACAAAGGCATCAGGTTAATACTTGCTCCTAAATCACATAAGGCCTTACTTAAGTAATAATTTCCAATGGAGCATGGGATTGTAAAGCTGCCAGGATCTTTCATCTTGGTTGGCAACTTATTTGTAAGCACAGCGTTGCACCCCTCTATGAGCGTAATCGTCTCGATGTCAGACAATTTCTTTTTCTTTGATAACAGCTCCTTAATGTATTTCCCATAGTTGGGTATCTGCACAAGAGCATCTATAAGAGGTATATTAATGTGTAATTGTTTCAAAGTAGAAACAAACTTTTGGTATTCTTTGTCATAGGCTTTCTTTTTAAATCTTTGCAAAAACGACAAAGGTATTTTAACATTGGGTTATTGTGGAAAACTCGGAGGTGTCGATATTGACAGTTACGTCGACAACTTAGTTGGGCAAACTGCAGACATAGATGACACTACAGTTGGTTCCTCTTCATTTTCTTTTTCTTGACTTTCTGCAGCTGCATCTTTCTCCTATTGTTGTGGTTCAGATGCGTTGACATGGTCTTGGCTAGAACTACTTGGTTCCATCATTTGCTTGCCACTCCTCAACATGATTGCTTTGCAATGCTCCTTCCCCTTCTGCGTAGGATTCCTAGTATCATTAGGCAGAGGGCCTGGTGACCTTGTACTTAAATTAGAAGCCAACTACCCTAGCTGGGCACTATTCCCAGTATCTAATGGAAGAAGAGTTGCCTTGCACTATTGCTTCAGTTCGTGTGATATGCTCAAGCATCATTACCTCAAGAGCAGCCATAGGATGTGACTTAGGTTGAGAAAATTGTTGCTGTTGATGTTGATAA
This sequence comes from Gossypioides kirkii, assembly GCA_005610355.1. Taxonomy (NCBI): domain Eukaryota; kingdom Viridiplantae; phylum Streptophyta; class Magnoliopsida; order Malvales; family Malvaceae; genus Gossypioides; species Gossypioides kirkii. The sequence goes on from CP032252.1 coordinate 12,410,385, forward strand.
TGTTATCCTTGCATATGTGGTAGCACAGTCTGTTGTGGCTGTAATCGAGATTGTGGTTGCATCTAATTATGTGACTGCATTTGTTCAGATCGAGAATTTACTTGCTAATTCTGATAAGTCTACTGTGGATTGCTATTGTAACTCTCTTGTCTATAACTCCCTTGATTTGAGGAATTTCCATATCTAAATGTAGAAGCGTTTTGATTCCCCTAAGGTTGTTGAGATCGGTTGTTGTATGTGTTACAAAATGAACGCCCCTGATGTTATTGACGTAGAAAGCATTTTCTGCATGTTGTGGGTAATCTTCATAACTATGACTGTCGCCGCAGATTTCACAAGAAAATATCGGTTCATCCAATTGCTGGGCCACTTGAATAGGAGCAACGTCATTTGTTCCCTTCATATTCTTTATAATATTGGCAATGAGGATACCTGCACTGACAAAGCAAAAATAGCATCTAACTTAAGAACTCTAGGTTTAGTTTTTACTTGTACAGAACGAGAAATAGGATATTGGTAGTCGTTCTGAGCAATCCTCTCTGGAATTCCTATAGCTTCATTGTATGTACAATTTAACAAGGGACTATTAGCCAATGCGTTGACAAGGTTCCTTGTCTGAGCATTCAAACCATTGTAAAATATTTCAATCTTGGTTTCCTGCTGAATTCCATGCATTGGGCAGCGTCGAAGCAATGTTTTATAACGCTCTCATGATCCAACTAATGATAAGCAGTAATGTCATTTCGCAACCTTGTGTTCATTGTCGATGGATTGAAACGCAAAACGAACTGCATTGCTAACGCATTCCAAGATGTAATTGATTGTGCCGGCAATTCCAAGAACCATGTTCTTGCTTTACCCTGCAATGAATAAGGAAATAATTGCATTTTTAAGGTATTATTAGGGACACCATGTTGACTGAAGGATGCAAAAATAAGCAAAAATGATATCAAATGTTCTCGTGCGTTTTCATACGAAAAACCTGAATATTGCCTATTCAAGTTGAGCATCTGAAACATCACCAGTTTTAATTCAAAATTGCCAGCTTAAATAGCCAGTCTAACAACCCTTGGTTGTAAATCGTCGAGTATAGACACAACAAAATCTCTTATTGTCCTATTTTGCAGTTGCTCTTCTTGTGGACGTGGTGGTGGTATATCATTAACAATTTGTGGAAGCACTGGAGGAATTCCATCTTGTGGCAACAATGGTGGCAAATTATTGTTGTTGTTGTTACCAGCCATTTTCCGTTGTTCTTGTCTTCTCTTCCTAAGTGTCCTCTCAAGCTCCAGATCAAAGCTTACAATGTCCTTAGGATTTCTCCTTGTGGACATATAACAATTAAAAATTTGAAAAAGAAAACAATTAGAGAAATAATAACAAATTAGTAAAGATTAAAAATTAAGTAGAATTATTTGCAACTACAAAAGTAAACATCAAACAAACGTCATTCCCCGACAATGGCGCCAAAACTTGGTCGGTGTTTTTACGTCATAGCAATATGCAAGCGGACACACGTCGACGCAAGTATAGTTGATAGAACAATTCTATTAGATATCGACCCCATTAGGAATGGGTTCTTGATGTTTAAATGTCGAAGCAACTAATATTGCTGTTAAGTGTAACGTGAATACTGATGTTAGTGCATTTATGTCAGATCTGCACACTAAAATAATCAGGAATGTCAACACAAGTAGAGTTAAACTTCATAGGTTAAATGTTAGTGTATTGTAAATAAATTCAATTGTGTTGAGTGTTGAACGTTGAATATGTAAATGCATAAAATGTATATATGATCAAGTGTAGAAAGGCAGAAATAGTTCACTGATTTTGCTAAATCGCAATGCTAGATGCATCGACAAGGTAAAATATAGATGGAATGTTGTTGTAATGAAGTTCCTTTGAGTTCTTACTAACAACAACTTTCTACTTAATCCCGATTTAAATATCCATAATCACTCCACCTCTCGGTGAGAGTAACGATGTGTATTCAAGAACAAGTAACTGGAGTTTGTCTCAGTCTTAAGCAACTCTCGCCTAACTTACTTGTTAACCCAACCTATCACCGCATCTCTTGATATCGGCGCACTGCAATTTCACTCTCGTGCTTAAAGCGGTTAGATCCAAAAATGAATAGGTAAGTAGTGTAAAATAAGAATCAAAACGATTTAACATTAAAAGACACTCTCGTATTCATTTAATATCATCAAAATCCATCATCGTTTAAGAAGAATTAAAGAGTACAACGAAGCTTACTATCTCTAGACTACTAGGCCTACTCCCTAATTGTTCCTCTTACTTTGCATCAAGCACCTCTCATCAGAAGTGGTTGCAGACTTACTTCACCAGCTCTCTGATTTCCAGCTCAAATCTACAATTCACACAGAATTTTCAGAATTAAATCCCTTCGCTCTTGATGACTTCTTCATTCTTTGTTCGTCTATTTATAGCCTTCAAAATGTTGTAGGATTCAGCCTTCACTCCTAGATCCAGGTCTAGATTTTGCAGCTGTCAAAGTTAGTTAAAGTACAGTTGAGCATTAACGCAGATTACATGTTTTCTTCAGATATCTACAGATTGTTGCTGTATCGCTGGGTGTATTCTGAAATCATAATTGCAGTGACATCTGTGAAATTCTTGCGTTGGTGCTTCCAACTGTGAACTCAGCTTGATTCTACTCATTCGAGGCTCAGTTTCAATGTGACGACATCACTTGCTCACAATTTCTAGCTGGTCTTGTGGTTGCATTCGTCTAGCATTAAGCTTCTAGACTGAGTTCCTACGCTGACAATATTAAGATACAATATATCGACTGCTTGCGTCGACGTTAGCACAAAAATAAATAAAAGTAACAAGAATTTAAACTAACTAACAATGAGTTGGAAAATATGAAAACTAAGTATAAAATAAATGCTAATGATGCATGCTAAATGAAATACAAAAGAGACAATTAAAACATTAAATTGGGGAGAAAATCTATGTCATTTGAAATACCATCAAGCCTCTATCTCCTAAGTGGCTTCCTCTAACCCATGACGATTCCACAATTCTTTTACCAGCGGTACTATTCCTTAGCTCTTTTATCTCGCGAGCCAGTATTCTAACCGATTCCTTTGAATAAGACATATCCAGCTGAATCTCAACCTCCATGGGTGTAATCACATGAGAAGGATCTGATCTGTACCGTCTCAGCATCGAAACGTGAAATACGTCATGAATCTTTTCAAATTCTGGGGGTAAAGCCAACTTATATGCTATAGGACCCACCCGTTCGACGACTTCATACGACCCGATAAACCGCGGACTCAACTTTCCTTTTCTGCCAAAACGTAGCATTTTCTTCGAAGGCAAAATTTTTAGGAAGACTCGGTCTCCCACTGCAAACTCTATATCTTTTCTTTTAAGATCTGGATGCAATTTTTGTCTGTCAGACGCTGCTTTCAAGCAATCATGGATCACACACACTTTCTCCTTAGTCTCATGAACCAAGTCTATTCCATTTAACTTAGGTTCACTCAATTCTGACCAGTACAAAGGTGTTCTGCATTTTCAACCGTATAATGCTTCAAACGGTGCCATTTTAATGCTGGACTGATAGCTGTTGTTATATGCAAACTCCACTAGTGGCAGATATTTATTCTAGTTTCCCTCAAACTCAAGTGTGCAGCATTGTAGCATATCTTTAAGAATCTGTATCACTTGCTCTAATTGACCGTCTGTTTGTGGATGAAAAGTAGTGCTAAAATTTAGCCTAGTTTCTAAGGTTTCATGTAGCTTACCCCAAAACCTCGAGGTAAAGTGTGGATCCCTATCGGAGATAATAGAAGCTGGTACTCTGTGTAGTCGAACAATCTTGGACACATATGGCTCGACCAAATTCTCAAGTGGATAATCTACTCGAATGGGAATGAAATGAGCTGACTTCGTCAATCTGTCTACAATTACCCAGATCAAATCTTACTTTCTCGGTGTTACCGAAAGTCCTGTGACAAAATTCATTGTGACTCGTTCTTATTTCCACTCTGGGATGGAAATCGACTGTAGTAACCTAGATGGCACCTGGTGTTCTGCTTTCACTTGCTGACATATAATACATCTAGTCACAAACTCTGAAATATCTCGTTTCATGCCTAGCCACCAATACATTTTCTTTAGATCATTATACATTTTCACACTCCCCGGGTGAATGGAATAAGTGCTGCAGTGAGCTTCCGTCAGAATGTCTCATCTCAAATCCAAATCATTAGGAATATATACTTTATACTCTATAATATAACATACCGTCTAAATCGACTTCAAACCCTGTGGGGATATCATTCTACATCTGTTCCCTTTTAGCCATGAGCTTTGGGTCTTTTATCTGAGATTCTTGAATTCGTTGTAGAAATAACAGTCTCGTCCTAAGCTCCGCGGTGATAAAACCATCACGTTCCAATGATAGGTGGGCATTCATTGCTCTCAAAGAAAATATTGATTTTTGACTTAGGGCATCAGCAACAACATTGGCCTTACCCGGATGATAGTCGATCAGAAGGTCGTAATCTTTTAGCAGCTCTAACCATCGGCGCTGTCATAGATTTAACTCCTTCTATGTCGTCAGATATCTCAAACTCTTATGATCAGTAAATACATGGCATCTCTCCCCATAAAGGTAGTGACGTCAAATCTTTAATTCAAAGACTATAGCAACTAACTCCAGATCATGAGTAGGATAATTATTTTCATGCGGTTTTAACTGTCAGGAAGCATACACTACCATTTTTCCATCTTGCATCAAAACACACCCAATCCGCTTAAAGACGCATCGTTGTAAACAACGAACTCTTTTCCCAACTCTGACTGCGTTAAGACCGGAGCTTCAATTAACAGCTTTTTCAACTGATCAAAACTTTGCTGACACTTTTCAGACCACACAAACTAAATATTTTTCTATAACAGCTCCGTCATCGGCAAGGCTATGATGGAGAAGTCTCTCACAAATCGACGGTAATAACCTGCTAACCCCAAGAAACTCCGTACCTCGAAAACATTCTTTGGTACTTTCTAATCAAGGATAGATGAGACCATGCTTAGATCAACTCGGATTCCTTCTAATGATACCATATGACCCAAGAATCCTACTTCTCTCAACCAAAACTCACACTTGCTAAACTTTGCATACAACTCTTTCTCTCGCAAAATCCGTAGCACCTCTCTCAAATGTTGAGTATGCTCTGATTCTGTCTTGGAGTAAATCAATATGTCATCAATAAACATAACCACAAATCTATCCAATTGAGGCTGAAATACTCTTTTCATCAAGTCCATAAATGTTGTGGGGTGTTAATCAACCCAAACGGCATAACCAAAAACTTAAAATGATCGTACCAAGTTCTGAATGTCGTTTTCATTATATCACAATCTTTCACTCGAATATGATAGTAACCTGACGAAAGGTCTATTTTAGAGAATACGATTGCACCTTTTAGCTGATCAAATAACTCATCGATCTGTGGTAACGGATACAGGCGCACCCCAAGGTGATACACTAGGTCGTATGAACCCTCTGTCTAATAATTCTCGCAGTTGAGCTTTCAACTCTTTTAATTCGATCGGTACCATTCTGTACGGTGGAATAGAGATCAGAGTGGTACTAGGTAATAAATCAATACTGTACTCTACCTCTCTGACTGGCGGTAAACTCGACAATTCTTCCTTAAATACATCTGTATATTCTTTAACAACTGGTACCTGATCCAATTTTGTGCTCGAACCCCGTATATAAAGTATGTATGCTAGGAATGCTTTACAGCCTTTACGAACCATCTTTTGTGCTGATATAGTTGAAATTACCCTAGTTTCACTATTCAATCTATCGGACTCCACTGTAATTACCTCACCTGTATGACATTTCAAACTAATCTGTCTTTGCTTGCAATTTACTATTACATCATACTCAGATAACCAATCTATACCCATTATCACATCAAACTCGATGAATGGCAATAGCATTAGATCGATAGAAAATTTACAACCCTGAACTTTTAGTGGACATTTACGATAAACCAAGTTAACAATGACACTATGACCTAATGGGTTTGTGACTTGAATATCAAATTCAGTCGATTCAATGAACAATCTCTTATTAGTAGCTAAGGTAGTGCACATATATGAATGAGTTGACCTTGGGTCAATCAAAGCACATACGATGTCATCAAAAAGATAGAACATACCAGTCACAACATCGGGAGCGGTAACCTCTTCTCTAGCTTGGATGGCATAAGTCCGTGCAAGTGCTCGAGCTTTTGACCTGCTCCCACTATCTCTATATTCATTTCGATTTCCATATGCACCACTACTCTACCCTGGGCGTCTGCCTTTTGCGGTGTAATCGGAGGATTAACACTTCGATCTTCCTTTGCTTGCGAGTTCATCGGACAATTTCGCATGAAATGGACGATATTTTCACATCTAAAGCATGCTCTTTTAATTAACCAACATTCGCTCGAATGGATTCTTTTACAATGCTCGCACACTGGTGTTGGCACGTAATGAACACTAGCCACACTATCAGTCGATCGATTTTGAAATCTAGATTCTGGTGGTCTCGATCGACTTCTACTTAAAAAGTCAGAAGAGATTGCTCCTCGGACTTCACTGTCTCTGAATTTCTTCGGTGGTGGCATCAAAAAGGTTCTGGTGGGATTTTTCTTCCCAAAATCTCGGACTCTCTTCTCTCTCTGTCTTTTATGGTTGTATACTTCTTCTATTTTCTGTGCTCTATCTGCCAAAACGACAAATGGCCGAATTTCTAAACCACCCACCATCATCTTTATCTTATCACTCAAACCGTCTTCAAAACGGACACACATAGCCTCGTCTGTGGGTACGATCTCCCATGCTTACTTGCTGAGAAAAACAAACTCCCATTCGTATTCTACCACAAACTTATTTCCCTATCTCAACTTTAGGAATTCTTTCTTCTTCTTATCTAGATATCTCTTACTGACATACTTATTTTTAAACTCAGTCTGGAAAAATTCCAAAGTAACTTCGTTTCCCGATATCAGTGCCATGATCATTCCCCACAATTATAAGCTTTGTCTTTTACCAATGAAACAACACACCTCACAAAATCTTCGGGTGGACAAGCTATTTCATTTAGTACCCTCAGGGTGTTTTCTAACCAATACTCAACCCAAGATGGATCATCTTCAGCATTTTCGCGAAATTCCTCTATCCCATACTTTCTTACCCTATCTGTCAAGATGTGATGCCTCTATTCTATTACCGGAGAAGGTAGAGGCATTATAGTAGGTGCCACATGTCGGGCAGTAGGCTGTGCAACTAAGGGTGAAGGTGGTGGCGCCACTCGGTTATTCTACATAAATTTTGAGATCCATTGTCCTATTAAGCCGAAGAACATGTTTTTAGCTTTGCTTTCTATCTTTGACAAGATAAAGGCCCCATGGCTAGCCTCGGAATCACTTGTCGGGTCATTGTTGTTTACTTCATTAGTCTTATCTCTTTCAGATTCAGGCATCTTTACTTTTATTTGCAAAAACTATGGTTAGATCGGATTCATTTGTATCACACTATCACAGGTTCATGTGGCATGTACTACAAAATCATTTAATACAATCATAACTGTCCAAGAAACAGTAAAATCAAAAGCTCTGATACCACTAAATGTAACATCCAAATCCCAAACATTATCGTCGATTAGAATTCCGGTGTTTCTATTCATTTAACACTGTTCATCTTTAAAAAAAATCCTAATATTCAACTTTATTCCATAAGAAATTCACTTCTCACATTATATATCGACATTTAATCATAAACATAATTCGACAAGGGATAAAATGGCATTTCCAATAATTTCGGAGACTTCTACCGGTACCTGATGGTCAAGTAATGGTAGTTGCCAAGTCAGTGAATGATTCGAAATCTGTGCAGATTTCTACCGGTACTTGGGTTAGCTCTACTGATATAAGTATGATTTCTACCGATACAAGTCGTGCATCTACCGATACCAAAAAATCCAGAGAGCTAAAATTCTCTCTCTACAACTTCTACCGATATAAGCATACAAACTACCGATACATCAATACTACAACTACCGAAACTTGAATTTCAACTACCGATACAACTCAAGTCAGAGAACAACCTCTCTCCTACCTTATACCTCTACCGATACATGCATAAATTCTATCGGAATAAGTATGCAGAATTTCAAAAATTATGCCAAAACAGAAGTTTATCATCTCAAACATCTCCAACATAAATTATGCATTAGGCCTTCACAAAACATACATAATTTTTAAGTCTTTACAAAGCATCTTAAGTTTAAACATCTAAATTTTACTTCATGCATACACACATTCAACATAGTAAGATTTCAACACTTTTAATACAATAATAAAAGTTAATATCATCCTAGTTCGTGTCATAAGACCGAGTGATGCAAAAACTACCGACAAACTTTGCGAATGTGTGACTTCTAAGATATGACGAGGATCCAATCTTCAGTCAGCAAAAAATCTACAAAACAACAACAATAATTGTGGTAAGCTTAATAGCTTAGTAAGTTCGATAGTCTAAGAAATTATCAGACATTGTAATAAGCAACATTGACTCCATCAAGCCAATATAATTCTATTGCTCCTTGAGTTATTTACAACTTCTTTCCTTTCATAACTTTCATTTACTAGTACCCGATGTTGCTCACACGAGCTGTCGAGGACTCGCAACGTATGCGGTACCCCGGCCATCGGTACGGTGCTTATCTATACTATAAACTGTTCCCTAACGATGCTGCTCACACGAGTTATCGAGAGTATGCGTAAAGCATAATCCAGCCTTCATAGGGCATATAATCCATTTAGGATCCATATCACTTTTTCGAGTCACAATACTGCTCACACGTACTATCGAGGACTCGCAACATATGTGGTACCCCAGCCATCGCGTTAGTATTATTTCAACGGCATAAAGTCTATAATCTTTTTCGTCTCATTTCTTCGATCATCTTTAATATGAAATGCTTCCAATTTACTGACATTGACAAGGTATATATACGTAAGAAATATTAAGTAAGATTTACACTACGAACTTACCGGACTGGATTGCAGTTTAAGAAAGGCTTTAAGGACTAATTCGCCAATTTCCCTTTTTCGCGGTCTGTAGCACGATCGTAGTCTACATTCACAAATCATTCAATTCTCACATTAAGTCACATAATTTAGTCATTTAACACGATTTAGTCCTTTTATGGAAAAATTATGGTTTTACCCCTATTAGTTTCCTTTTATTCAATCTAGTCCTTTCAACACAGAACATGCAAAATAACCATTCCCTCACACAACCAACCATAGCCGAATTCTCTAGGGTGTCTATCCAACCCCTTCACACTTTTATTTTCACAATAATACTTGTAATTTCATCACTTTCACATTTTGATCCTTAAACCCTAATTTCATAAAAAATCCCTTTACAAAAAGATTTAACCCAAGCATCAAACACTCAAATATTTCAAAAGCTTTTAAGAACAAGCATTTTTAATAATGGAAAGTTTGATAACATTTGACAGATTCACAAATTGGTCCTTGCATAAGCTAGATTAAGCTAATACGGACTCGAAAACATAAAAATTACTAAAAACGATCAAGGTTTACTTACTCAAAACCAAGCTCAAAGATTGAATGTATAAACCTTAGATTTTTCCCTTCTTTGTCGTGGAGAAGATGAAGAAATAATGAATTTCTTCATTTTTTCTATTTTAAATTTTATATATAGTCAATGGTAATTTTGTAAATATTGAGACTTTCATCATTAAGCTTTAACTAACCATTTTTAATCTTAATCAAACCTTTTTATAACCAATATGAATCATGCTAATCCACCCACTAAAGTAACTTGGTCCATTTGCTCATTTGGTCCTTCCAATTATCATCTCTACTTTTGCACCTATTACGATTTAGTCCTTTCTATTCATTTACCTATTTAAATGTCGAAATTTCATACCCAAAATGCAATATCACGTTGATGACATCACTAATATTAAATAACTAATATTTATGACTCGATTCGTCAGAGTTGTGGTCTCAAAAACATTATTTTTTGACACTACTGAAAATTGGGCTGTTACAATTTATGTATGCTTGTTCAATGTGAAATGTAGACATTCAAAATGTATGTAATGACCTAGTAACTATGAGCAATGTGTTGGTCTAATGCATTTTGAAGTTATGTATTGTTGAGTGATTGTTAAACTTGAGTTTTGGCATGCCTATTTGAATTCTACATGCTTGTTTCGGTAGAACTCATACATGTATCGATAGAAGTAAGGGTAGGAGAGAGGTTGTTCATTGGCATGAGTTGTATCGGTAGCTCTGCTCATAGAAGTATCGATAGTCTGTGTACTTGTATTGGTAGATGTTGCAGGGTAAGACTTCTTAACTCTCTGGAGTTTTCAGTATCGGTAGAAGCATGACTTGTTTCGATAGAAGTCTCACTTGTATCGGTAGATCTATCTTGGGTACCAGTAAAAGTCTGCACTGTTTTTGAACTATTTACTAACTTGACAACTACCGATACTTGTCCAACAGGTACCGATGGAAGTCTTCAAAAATCATAGAAATGACCTCTTTGCCCTTGTTGAGATGTGATTATAATTAATTGATTATTTAGGATATGTTGGATGAAATTCTTTATTGAAATAAAATTGAATAAATGGAATTAAGAGATGAACAGTGATAGATGATCAGATAGACACTGGAACCCTAACTGGCGACGATTTCAGGTTTTAGGTGTTACAATTCTTATCTCATTGTGCATACTATTTTAATACATGTAAAAATACCATTACTTTGAGCCTCAATGCACAATTCATTTCATATTCCCGTTTCTATTCATTTATGCATTTTATCATTATGCATATTAATATACCATTCCTTAATTTTCTCAATACATTTTCCATGTCCATTATGCATAATATCATCATGCATAACCAATTCCCATTTCTTTAATTTCCAATACAACATTCATAACATTTTCGTTCCATATGATCATAATAATAATTATTTATAATTTCCTATTAACACGACTCGGACTTTGACAGATACACGGATCCAACCAACATACTTGTTTGACACCCTGTGCCTCATCGGATAAATCCGAAGTAATAAATAGCGCTCTGCGCTAAAATAAAGTTGACACCTAGTGTCTCTCGGTGAAATCGAAGTAATTTTGGCACCCAATGCCTCATCGACTCGTGGTCGAAGTAACCTTGAACTCTTCCTATCCTATGGCATGCTATCTATATCTGACTCGGTCCGAACAGTTAATAGGGTAATAAATTCCATTAAAATACCAATCCACATTTTAACATTTAATTTTATTCATAACAAAGATGCATTTAAAATTCAATCTAATATTAATCATAAATTTACCAATATCACTATTTCACATCCTACATTTACACATGGAGAAATATACAATTTAAATCCTCATGCCATCAATTTATTCAAAGCAACCCAAATTGAGTAGAGAATCTCATACCTTATTTTCATACCTTGATTTTCCTACTTGAGCAAGTATTTATAATATGACAATTTATAAACTAGTTTAGGTTCTAGAAACACCAAACGTAAATTTTCGAGCTACTCGTCTATGATTTTGTCCTTGCCCTTCTTTTTCGAGGAATCCGGGTTGACGTTAGCTACAGAATTAAATAAATAATACATTTTATTAAAACACATCCATATTATTCTAACTAAATTTAACTTTCTATTTTTCTCATTTTTACATTAACTTACCAAACTTCCAAATTGACCCTTAATACAATTAAAATTAGCAATTTTTCCCACCGTTTATTTTTATTTCACTTTAGTTCTAAAATACACTAAGTTATCATCAAAGCTATATCCACCCAGCAATGGTAGTATTTAATTTTCTCAACAATATCGAAAAATACAACATGGGTCATGAAGAGCGAGGTACCGAGATTCTAAAAACATTAAAATTACAAGAAAAAAACTTGATTAAGCTTACCAATTTGGAGCTTAAACCTATCAAAAACTCAAAGTTTTTCTCTTAATTTCTTTCTCCCCCTTACTGCCAAATTTGAAACAAGAGAGAAGAAGGAGATATTTCTTTCTTTTATTTTCTCTTTCTTCTAACCCATACCTATTAAAATCATTACTATCATTTCTTTTATTCACAAAAATTCATAAGCCACATTTCTAGTTCATTTCTTTTAATTAAAGAAATTCTTAAGCAAATTTTAAGCCATAGGTTCTCACCTAACGACACTAGCACTTTCAATGGGGAATTTACCCCATTGGTCCCTCTTATTTATTCCAATTGAAATCCCTTTTATAAATCGTATTTTTATCAATTATGCAATTTAATCCTCATACCTAATTAATTCACTACACACTTAAAATGACCTATTCGAAAATTTATTCTTCTACCATTTACTTTCATAAATATTTTTATTAAATATTTACAAGTCTGGTTTGTGAATACGGAGTCTCAAAAAGTGCCTTTTCAACAACCCTGGATTTGAGTTGTTACAAGTGGTATCAAAGTCAACTTATCAAAAAAAAAAACAATTTTTCATATTCCATGGCATCTAAAAATTTTGTGCAACCAACGATACCTTGCTTCGATGGTCATTATGATAACTGGAGCATGCTAATGGAGAATTTTTTGAGATAAAAAGAATATTGGGAAGTTATCTTGGATGGAGTGCCAAAGTCAACAGCAACAATGTCAGACACAAAAATAGAGGGGATGAAGTTGAAGATCTTAAGGGCAAAAACTACTTGTTTCAAGCCATGGAATGTTCAATCTTGGAGACCGTTCTTTGCAAAGATACCTCTAAGCACATTTGGGACTCCATGAAGAAGAAATATCGAGGATCAAGAGGCGACAGTTACAAGCTGTACGATTTGAATTCGAAACATTATGGATGAAGAGTGGAGAATCAGTTTCTGATTTCTTCTCAAGAAGAATGACAATAATAGAATAATGCAAACGGTGAAAATATTGGGGATGTGACTGTGATTGAGAAAATTCTACGATTAATGAAAACATAATTTAATTATGTGGTATGTTTTATTGAATAATCAAAGGATCTTGATACTCTTTCTCTTGATGAGTTGCAAGGCTCTCCATTAATTCATGAGAAGAAAATAATTCACCAGGACAAGGAGGAGCAAACACTTAAAGCCTCTACAAATCATGTGTCTTTGATAACCGAGAAAGAGGTCGAGGTGCAAGAAGAAGAGGTTGAGGAAATAGAAATGGTGGCAGACATCACTAACACAATATGAATGATCAAGATTCATTTCAAGGCAAAGGCAAAGGATATGATTAGTTCTCCAAATTGAAAATTGAGTGCTATATATGTCACAAGCTTGGGCATTATCAAGCTGAATGTCGAACCAAATTGCCTCAAGTCAATGCGAAGGCCTCAAAATCAAATTTTTTTGCTTAAAAAGAAGAAGAAACATTGTTGATGGTAGTTCATGAAAATGCAAAAAAGACTAAAATAGAAGTTTGGTATGTAGACATAGGCTGCAACAACCATATGAGTGGTAGTAAATTCATATTTTCTCATTTAAATGAAAATTTCATACTACTGCCAGTTTTGAGGATAAATCTGCTGCAAAGGCCATGAGAATTGGAGATATTAAAATCAACACTAAAAATGGCTTTATAGAAACAATCTCTAATGTCTTGCATGTTTCTAATTTGAAAAGCAACTTGCTTAGTGTTAGTCAGTTGCAAGAGAAAGGTTATGTTATGAAATATATCATCCTTAAAAAGGTACAGTTGCCATTGTTCAAATGAGCTCGAATAAACTATTTCCATTATAGATAAAAAGTGTTCAAATCTGTTTGCAAGCCAAAGTTGATGAACTATTATGGTTATGATACTTTCAATTTGGTCATCTAAATTTCGGTGGACTAAGAACACTCCAATAGAGGAATATGGTGACAAGACTTCCTCAAATTAGTATTCTAGTAATCCAATATGTGAGGAATGTGTTGTTAACAAACAACTCTGATATCAGTTTTCACAAGGAAAGTCATGGAAAGCAAAGAAAGTGCTAAAGCTAATTCACTTTGGCATTTGTGAACTAATTAATCCAACATCAAGTGGAGGGAAACAATATCTAATCACTTTTATTGATGATTATAGTTGAAAAACATGGGTGTTCTTCTTGCAGGATAAATCAGAAGAAATCATGGCATTTAAAAGCTTCAAAGATGAAGTTGAAAATAAAGCAGAGAGTTCTATTAAGACATTGTGAACTGATCATGAAGGAGAATATTGCTCAAAGGAACTTAAGACATTTTACATTGGACAAGGCATTTGAATATAACTCACTAATAAACCATTCTCAAAATGGAGAAATAAACCATTCTCAAAATGGTTAAAAGCCTGCTAAAAATGGGGGAACACTCTAAAGACTTTTTGGCCAGAAACTATAAACTGGAGCTTTCATGTTTTGAATAGAAGTCCTGTTGAATAAACATTAAATGGTTGTTTTTAAGTTGGTTTTAAATTTAGAAGTTAGTGGGAAAATAAAAGATCAAGAGTTTTTTTTGTAGGTGAAAGGCCAAGGGTCAAGTCTTTATGGTTTTTAATAGAATTTATTTTTCAGTTTTTTAACAAGAATAGTGCCTAGTGTCTATATAAAGGTCTTGTTGATTTCGTTTGTAAAACAACAACAAGTTAGAGGAATACAAAAGCTGTGTGTTAATTTGATTTTCGTTTTCAAATTGGTATCAGAGTTAATGGTGAATGTGACGGGTCAAATGCCACTACCACGACTAACGAAGGCGAACTACAAGAACTGGAGCATACAAATGAAAGTCCTTCTCGGATCTCAAGATGCGTGGGAGGTGGTCGAAGAAGGTTTCGAAGAACCAATAATTACCATAGGATATACGGTGGCTCAAACCAAGGCGTTGAAAGAGGCGCGATTGAAGGATAAGGTGACACTATACATGTTGTTCTGAGTCGTTGACGAGTCTGGCTTTGAGAAGATTGTCGGTGCAGTTACTTCAAAAGAAGCGTGGAACATTTTAAAAAAAGTGTTCAAAAGAGCCGACCGATTCAAGCAAGTGCTTCTCCAAACTCTTCGTGGTGAGTTGGAGAGCATGAAGATGAAAGAGTCGGAAAGCGTATCCGATTATATCACGCGTGTACAAGCTGTGGTAAACCAACTCATTCTTAATGGCAAAACATTAATCGATGAGCGAGTTGTGGAGAAGATTTTGAGATCATTAACCGAAAATTTTGAGAATGTTGTGTGCGCGATAGAAGAGTCAAAAGACCTTGCGACGCTCACATTCGACGAGCTCACCGGTTCTCTCGAGGCACATGAACAACGTAAGAAGAAAAAGAAGGAGACACCCAAGAAAGCACTTAAAACCAAGGAATCAATCAAAGATGAAAAGGTATTCTATTCTCAAAATTTTTGAGGTAGAGGTCGTGGTCGTGGAGGTCGTGGAAATGGTCACGGTGGTCAAGGCGGCAATCATGAAGGATACTATAAGGAGAAGGGACAGTCAAGCCAACCAAATTGGCGTGGAAGAGGACGTGGTCGAGGAAGAGGCGACCGGTCAAACTATTCCAACATCGAGTGCCACAAGTGTTACAAGTATGGTTACTACGAGAAGGATTGCAACTCTAACAAATGTTATAATTGTGGTAAAGTGGGGCATTTTGGAAAAGATTATCGAGCCGATAAAAAGGTGGGAGAAACTATCAACCTAGCCTTGGAAGATGAAACGAATGAAGGCCTTCTCTTGATGGCTCAAAATAAAGTCAGCTTCAACAATGACACCCTATGGTACCTCGACTCGGGCGCAAGCAACCATATGTGTGGTCACGAGTACCTATTCAAAGAGATGCAAAAGATTGAAGATGGTCATGTTTCGTTTGGAGATGCATCAAAAGTGGAGGTCAAAGGCCGAGGTACGGTTTGTTACTTACAAAAGGGTGGCTTGATAGGGTCAATCCAAGATGTTTATTACGTACCAGACCTCAAGACCAACATTTTGAGTATGGGGTAACTTACGGAGAAAGGTTATTTGGTATTTTTGAAAGATCGGGTACTACACTTGAAGGACAAGCAAGGGCGTCTGGTTGCTCAAGTCGAGATGAGTAGAAATTAGATGTACAAATTGAATCTGAGAAGCATGCGAGAAAAATGTTTGCGAGTCGACGTAGAAGACAAGGCCTCGCTGTGGCATCTTCGCTTTGGTCACCTATATCATGGTGGTCTAAAAGAGTTAGCAAAGAAGAACATGGTGCACGAGCTACCAGACATGGATTATGAGGGTAAATTCTGTGAAGAATGTGTGCTTGGCAAGCAAGCGAAAACCTCATTTCAAAAGAAGGTAGAATATCAAGCTAAATATCCTCTCGAGTTGACTCATACCGACATATGTAGACAAATCACCCCCGAATCTTTCAGCGGTAAAAGGTATTTCATTTCCTTTATCGATGATTTCTCACGAAAAATTTGGGTTTATTTTTTGAAAGAAAAATTCGAGGCATTTGAGGTGTTCAAAAAGTTCAAAGTGATGGTGGAAAAGGCAACTGGTAGACACATCAAAGCCGTACGATCCGATATAGGTAGCAAGTATACCTCGACGACTTTCATGGAGTATTGCGAGGAGCAAGGCATAAGGAGATTTCTAACCGCACCATACTCTCCTCAACAAAACGGTGTGGCCGAGAGAAAGAACCGGACCATTCTCGACATGGTTCGATCAATGCTCAAGAGCAAGAACATGCCAAAGGAATTCTGGATAGAAGCCGTGCAATGTGCCATCTATGTACAAAATCGATGTCCACATGTGAAGTTGGTAGATCAAACACCAAAAGAGGCATGGAGCGGACAAAAGCCAATAGTTTCTTATTTCAAAGTGTTCGGAAGTGTGGCTTATGCGCACGTACCAGATCAACGTAGAACGAAGCTTGAAGACAAAAGCAAAAGGTATATTTTGATTGGGTATGATGAGAAGACAAAAGGGTATAAGCTACTCGATTTGATAAGCAAGAAGGTGATAGCGAGTCGTGATGTACAAGTAAACGAAGCAAGCGAGTGAGACTGGAACAATTCGACAGAGGTTATCATTGAAGTTGGAGAATCATCAGTTGCTACATCAACAAGCATACCAACAAACTCTGAAACTACTGATGATGAAGATGAACCACGACAACCAAAAATGCGAAGTTTGCAAGATTTGTATAATTCGACAATTGAGGTACACCTTGTATGTCTTTTGGCAGATGCTGAAAATATCAGCTTTGAAGAAGTTTTGCAAGACAAGAAGTGGCAAACTGCCATGAACGAGGAGATCAAGGCGATTGACCGCAACAAGACATGGGAGCTAGCAGAATTGTCGAAAGAAAGTCAGCCTATTCGTGTTAAGTGGGTGTTCAAGAAAAATATGAATGCTCAAGGGGAGATAGAACGATACAAGGCGCGACTTGTTGCGAAGGGATACAAGCAAAAGGCAGGAATCGACTATGACGAGGTGTTTGCTCCTGTTGCAAGAATGGAGACAATCCAATTACTCATTTCACAAGCTGCTTAATTCAAATGGTTGATATTTCAAATGGATGTCAAGTCGGCATTCTTGAATGGTGTGCTCGAAGAAGATGTCTAAATTGAACAACCACCCGGGTACATTAAAGTCGGAGAAGAGAAGAAGGTGTTAAAATTGAAGAAGGCACTTTACGGGTTGAAGCAAGCATCACGGGCATGGAATACACGTATCGATACATATTTCAAGGAGAACGAATTCAAGCAATGTCCCTATGAGCATGCCCTTTACATAAAGAAGAATAGAGGTAATGTATTATTTGTTGCTCTTTATGTCGATGACCTCATTTTTATGGGTAACAATGATGAGATGATAAAAGAATTTAAGGGCACAATGACACGGGAATTTGAGATGATAGATTTGGGCTTGATGAAGTTTTTTCTTGGTTTGGAGATTAGACAAGTAGAGACGGGTATTTTTGTATCACAAGAGACATATGGAAAAGAGATTTTGAAGAAGTACAAGATGGAAAATTGCAACCCGGTATCAACACCAATGGAATCAGGTGCAAAACTCTCTAAGTTCGATGGAGGAGAACGTGTCAATGCTAGTAAACACCGGAGTTTGGTAGGAAGTCTTCGCTATCTCACATGTACAAGGTCGGATCTTTCATTAAGTGTCGGCATTGTAAGTCGGTTCATGGAGGAGCCAGTTATTCACATTGGAAGGCATTGAAGCGAATCCTACGGTACATCCAAGAAACGGTGTCACTCGGGTTGTTCTACTCGAAAGCAAAAGATTACAAATTGGTTGGGTACTCTGACAGTGATTGGTGTGGAGACATAGATGATCAGAAAAGCACAACGGGATATGTGTTCTTTATGGGAGATACTGTATTTACTTGGCTTTCAAAGAAGCAACCGATTGTGACGCTCTCGACATGTGAAGCTGAATATGTGGCAGCATCTTGGTGTGTATGTCATGTGATATGGCTTAGAAATTTGTTGAGCAAGATGGAGCTAAAGCAACTAGGTGCAACCGTGATTCAAGTTGACAACAAATCAGCGATTGAGTTGGCAAAGAACCCAGTGAACCATGAAAGAAGCAAACACGTTGATGTTCGTTTTCACTTTATCCGAGATCATGTGAAGGAGGGAAGTGTGGAATTGGTGCGTGTGGCAAGTCAGGATCAAGTTGCGGATATCTTCACAAAACCGTTACCAAAAGTACTTCTCGACAAATGCAAGAAGATGATTGGCATGATGGATGGTAGAAGCATTTAAGTTTACGGGGGGGTTTTGTTGAATAAACATTAAATGATTGTTTTTAAGTGGGTTTTAAATTTAGAAGTTAGTGGGAAAATAAAAGGTCAAGAGTTTTTTTTTGTAGGTGAAAGGTCAAGGGTCAAGTCTTTATGATTTTTAATAGAATTTATTTTTCAGTTTTTTAACAAGAATAAAGTCAAAGGAATACAAAAACTATGTGTTAATTTGATTTTTGTTTTCAAGTCCCACCTTTTTTGTTCAAAACATGACGCCGAAAGAAGCATGGAGCAGCAGAAAACCAACTGTAGATCACTTCAAAATTTTTGACTGTCACGCACATGTTCTAGATTAAAAAAGGAGAAAGCTTGATGATAAAGGTGAAAAATGTATTTTTCTTGGTGTAAGTGGGACAAGCAAGGCATACAAATTGTTCAATCCGCTCACTAAGAAGATCATCATCAGCAAAGACGTCTTTTTTTTTTTTTTAATGAAAATGCTACATGGAATTGGATTAAGAAGGGTGTTAAATAAGAAATTCTTACTAATTTTGATAGAGATGAAGATAAAATTGAAGTTGCACTCAAGAGTAAGATTCAAATGGAATTGATCATCACACGCAACTCTTTTGTGAAAATCAACTGGAGAAGGACCTAGTCATCCATGAATCTCGACTGAGAAAGTGACTACCCTTGGATGATCGATTATGTAAATGGATATGAATTATCTGATGATGATCAAATTGCTTTTTTTTTTTTTGCATATTGTGATTCCCTTACATTTCAAGGAACTTTCAACGAACAAAAAAGACAAAAAGCCAAGAAAGAGGAGATCAACTCAATAGACAGAAACAACACTTGGAAGTTGACAGAACTTTTAAAAGAGCAGAAATCCATTGACGTGAAATGATTTTATAAAACAAAATTCAAGAAGAGTGGCGAAATCAACAAGCACAAAGCTTGATTAGTCGCTAAGGAATACAAGCAGAAGTTTGGCGTTGATTACAAAGAGATATTTGCTCTGGTTGCAAGGTTTGACACTATTCGTATTGTTCTTTCCATAGTTGCTCAGAATTTGTGAAAGGTTTATCAATTAGATGAAAAGTCAGCATTTCTACACGAAGAATTGCGAGGAGGTATACATTGATTAGCCTCCTGGTTTCATGAAGTAAGGCAATGAAAGTAAGGTATACAAGTTGGAAAAAAGCAATTTACGGACTAAAACAAGCTCCAAGAGCTTGGTATAGCCATATAGATGGTTATTTTGCAAAAGGTTTTTGTAAGTGTCCGCATGAAAACACACTATTCACAAAATTAGATGGTAATGGAAAATTACTTTTAGTGTGTCTCTATGTTGATGATTTGATTTACACTAACAATGATGAACTAATGATAGAGTCTTTTAAGAAAAACATAATGATTGGGTTTGAAATGACTGATTTGGGATTGATGTATTACTTTCTTGGCATAAAAGTTGTGCAATAAGATATTGATATATTCATTTCACAAAAGAAATACATTCTTGAGGTTTTGAGAAGGCTTAATATGCAGGATTACAATTTAATCTGTACTCTGGCAGAGTTTAGCACAAAGCTAAGAAAAGATGATGGAGCTAAGAAGATAAATGCTACTTTGTTCAAGCAAATGGTTGGAAGTTTAATGCACATAACTTCCCAAGACCTGATATCATGCATGGTGTTAGCTTAATTAGTCCTTATATGGAAAATCCAAGTGAGAACCATTTGCTAGCTGCTAAAAGAATCTTTCATTATATTAAAGGCACAACTGATTTTGGTATTATGTACAAAGCTGAAGTGAAAAGCTCCTTATTTGGATTTACGAATAGTGATTATGCCGACGATGTTGAAGATAAGAAAAACACATTAGGTTTTTGTCTTTATGATGAGTTTTGGAGTTGCATCATGGTCATCGAAGAAACATCAAATTGTGACATTGTCATCCACAGAAGTTGAATTTGTAGCAACAACTTTATCCGCTTGTCAAGCTGTTTGGTTGAGAAGATAGCTTGAGACACTTCAATAGCATAAAAAGGAAGTAACAACTATCTATTGTGATGATATTTTAGCAATAAAGATTTCAAAAGATCTAGTTCTTCATGAGAGAAGCAAACATATAGATGTCAGATACCATTTTATACGTAGTTTGTGAAATGATGGTGTAATCGATTCAGTGTTTTGTAACAGTGAAAGTCAAGTAGCTGACATCCTAACAAAGCCATTGAAGCAAGTTGTGTTTGAAAAACTTAGAAGGATGCTTGGAGTATGCTCTTCAAAGAAAGTTGCAATTGATGATTGAATGGTTTTATTTTTGATACTCTGCAAACATCAATTTAAGAGAGGGTGTTAAGATATTTTTTATATTTTGGTAGTTGCTATACTTTTGTAGATTGTTTTCTAATTTTTAGTTATCTAGTTTCCTACCTATTAGGAGAAGTTTGTTTTTAACGTTATTGAAATTGCCTATATTAAGTCTGTTATTTGATGAATAAAACATATAGTTCAACTTCCTCTCCTCTAAGTTTATTTTCTTATTGGTCTTTTGTTTAGTTTTAGCAAAACCTCTCAATTAACATTTAAATCCCATCATATGCATATTTTTATTTTTTTAAAAATAAAAAGACTAAAGTATTCGGTTGAGAGTAACATCAACTTGGGCTTAATTTGAATGGACGGTGCGTTTACCTCTGGTGAGATTAAAAACAACGTTGGTAGTGAGATTAATTATTGTAGGGATGAGATTTGATAATGTAACAATGAGATTAGAAATAGCGGTAAGCTGTGTGTTTGGATTCAAACGCAACTGTAACGATGAGGTGAGAATAGAAAATAACTATTAAGGACATTAGATTAGAAATGATATATAATAGAATAGAAAATTATAAAAATTATATTTATATTAAGGAATTATTAATAATTATATCTATATTGATTAATAAAATATAGTAATATTAAATGAGGAGTGAAATAATGTTTATATTATATCCAAATATGACTAGTCTCGAAAAGAGTGTTTTATTTTTATTTTAGTTTTAAATCATGCATATATAGAGATTGGATTAACTTAAATTAATTTGTATTTAATATCTTAATAATTCTCAGAAATTTAATTCCATGCTTAAAATATATCAATACTAAAAAAAATAAAACTTTTGATTAAATAATTACTATTATTTAATAAAAATTAAATTTAAAATAATTAATTATTTTAAATTAAAAAAATTAGAAACCCCAGCATATGCGGGGATATAATTCTAGTCTATATATATAGGAAGCTATCTTACGTGGGTAAGGCTTTTTGTCTTTAGCATTATAGAAAAATGGTTAAATTTTGAGCTATGATTTTTCTACTGTGCCTAATTTTAAGTTTAATATTTATACTTTGATCTCTAACATAATTTTGTTTTTATAATTTTTTAATTTTATTAATTAATTCAAAATATCGTTAACTTTTTGATTAAATGTTACAAAATTACGTATAATTTAAAAACTTTAAAGGTCTTAGAAGTGGACAAATATATATTTTTTTAATTTCAAAATATCATGAATTTAATTGAAAATTTTTATTAGGATAACAATTGTGTTGGAGCCCAATTTTGATCGGGCTTGAACTTTTGGTTTTAATTTGGAGTTAAATTGATTTTATTTAAATTTAAATTTATCTTAAATTTAAATTTAATTATTTAAATTTACTTTAAATTTAAATTAAAATTAAAATTAAAATACTAAACATTAAAAATTAAAAGTCCAATGTCCAATTACATTTGGCCCAATTTGGCCCACTTCCCTTAACCCATTTACACCCGTTCTTTTAAACTCAATTACATTTCAACCCAAAATCAAGTCCAATTCAGCAACCCCAAAGTCAAACCTTGAAATCTGATCTCCCACATGCTGCTGCCCACCAGCTCCATCCACCACCTGCTCCACCATGCCCTGCCATCACCATTGCCTAGAAGAACCTGCAACAAGCAAAGAAGTTAGGCAGGCATTTAAGGGCAAACAACAAAATAGCATCATGATAATCTGGTTATAAAACCAGAATCAATTCATTGTAAAAGGGGGACACCTAGTTCTCAAAAAATCTAAGTGCCAACCCTTGTTCTGAAAATCAATACAAACTCATTCTAGAAATCAGTAGACAAACCCTTGAATAATCAAGACAGAAGCAGTTAGCAATAATAAAGATTCGAATAGACACCAAGCAATAGAACAGATTCCAAGTTCAGGTATTAAAGTCATCCAGGTACATTTAATTTGTGTTTACTGTCATTCAAAGTCTCTAATCCTGCCCGTTTTAAATGTGTATTAATGCCAGCATTAAATCCCTCTGTTAACCGTTCGTTATCTTTTATTTATTTATTATTGGCTTTTAAAAAAAAGAGGAGTAATAAGTACGTATTAAATATTTTAATAATATTATTAATAAATTTGATACTAATGACATAAATTAATAAATTAATAATAATTTTTATTAAATAAAAAAATATGAGAGGACTCCCCGTTTCGATCTGTTGCCGACGTCGAAGGTTTGGACTGAGATCCCCGAGACCGTCGCAATCTCGCCATGCCCATACTCCGATTGTGCAGGATCAAACAAGGAACAAGGTTTTGTTAGTAAAAAAAAAGAACTCTAAATACCAAACTAAAAAAGGGATTGAAATAGGTTTTAAAAAATGAAAGAATGAAACAGAGAAAGAAGAGAACAACTAAAATTTGTTCTAGATCTGGATTTAAGCCCGGATCTGGGTTTTAAAGAGGAAAACAAGAATAAGGAAAGAAAAATAAAAAGAAAAGGAGTAAAAAGGATGACTTTTGAACTTACCGGCGAACAGACAGTTGTCGGGCGGCGCGTGCAGGCCTATCGATGGCGGAGCTGGGTCGGAGGTGAGTCGAGAAGGTCGGAAGATAGCCAGGGCATCACTGACGCGAATTCACGCGCGGGTTAGGCGGCCGTCGGAGCTCGACCGGAGGGTGGCCGAAAGGAGAGGGTTGAGAGAAAAGGGGAGAGAGAGAGGGGTGATTTTTGAGAAAATGGAAAAATGAAGTAAAAAAATCTGAAAATTAATATTTATACAAACCCATGTGTCGATTCGACCCGACCCGAATCTGCCTCAGGATCCGCATGTTTTCAAATATTGGTCTATTTGTGCAATTGGTCCTTCCGCATTTTCATTTGCTTCAATTTAGTCCTTTTTTGCATTTTTAATCATTTGCAATTTTGCCCTGTAATTTTAATTAGCTTTCAATTTAGTCCTTTGACTGTACTAGAAGCTGCCACGTGTCACTTTTTAGATTATTTATTCATTTAGTCCCTAACATTTTTAATTTGTTTTAATTTAGTCCTTAAATTAACTTTTATTTAATTACAAAATTGGTCCAAAATTTTTTCAAGATTTTCAAATTAATCCCTTGACTTCTGGATGCTTGTGGGGCTGCCACGTATCACCTGTTCTTGGTTTTATTGCTTTGCAAGTCCCTAAATTGTCCAAAAATTACATTTTGACCCTAAAACTTTCTAAAAATTATATTTTGACCCCAAAACTTTTCCAAAATTACATTTTGACCCCAAAACTTTTCCAAAATTATATTTTGGCCCTAAAACTTTCTAAAAATCATATTTTGACCCCAAAATTTCCAAAAAATTGTATTTTTACCCCGAAACTTTCAAAAATTACCATTTCACCCCCAAACTTCCCTAAATCCCATTTTAAACCCCGATTTCACTAAAATTACCATTTCACCCTCAAATTTCCCTAAATCCCATTTTTAACCCCGATTTCACCAAAATCTACCATTTTGTCCCCGGGTATCCAAAAAGTCTTGTTTTAATCTCGATTGCTTCATTTCTTTAATAATATTTGCATTTAATCTTAATTGTTATACCCCGTTCTTTGCGTTCGTTTTATTTTCACTTCGTGTAATTCGATACTCATTATAAAATTGCTCATTTATTGCGTATTTGTTTAAAAAATCGTTTTCACAAAATTTTAAAATTAAGGCAATATTCTTTAATTTCGCGTTTCAAAATCTTGCGCCTTAACTTACTAGGCGTAATTTTTCTTCAAACCGAAATAATCGAATACCCTTTATCAAGGCGATATTTCTTATCTTCGATTCCGAAAATTTGCTCCTTAACTCACTAGGTGCAATCCTTCGTTAAATCGAAATAATCAAATATCCTTTTTTCAAAAATAAAAAGGTTTTGCAAAGGAAAGCTCGTTATTTTTGGATCTCGAAATATTATGTCCCAACTTACTGGATGTAATTTTTTCTTCCTCAATCACTTTAAAATAGCGAGACTTCCAAACAAAAAAAATAATTTCTTTTAAAGATAACTCATGCATTCGAGGATCGTATTTTAAACTTTATTCGAGTTTTTAAGATTTACAAATTAAAGCTCGAAAATAATCAAAATGGTACCAATTTTGGGCGTATGAGGGTGCTAATCCTTCCTCATGCGTAATCGACTCCCGAACCTATTTTTCTGGATTTCGTAGACCGACATTTTTAACATTTTAAACGTTTTATGGTGATCCAATCACACCCAAATAAAGATTGGTTGGCGACTCCATTTTTACTCCTTATTTTCCAAATTCTAAAATAAATTTTTTCGAAACTTTCGCTTCTGAAGTGGTTTCGACAAATTGGACTTGAATTTTTAAATTTGAAAAATAAACGGACTAAATTCCTAAAGATAAAAAGTAGGAGAACTCAATTCCAAATGTACGAAGTATATAAAGATTTAGAACATATTTTAATATTCATAATTTTATTCTATAGTTTAACACAGACAAATAATCAACCAAACATAAAGCATGGGTTGGAACCATAATAGTACTAATATTCATTTCTTTTTCTTTTATACAATATTGGGATGAAGATGAGGTAACACGGTTTGAATTCGTATTAACAAGTGTTTGACAAAAACTTTAACAACCGCTTTATATAAGTCAAAATTTTATATGTATTCATTTCTCTTCTTACGGACACATTAATTACATATAATATCTTAAAAATATTTACTTAAACACAATACACTAAATATATGTATTTTTATAATGTTGATAATTTATTAATGGATAATTATCCTATATACAATCAATGGAGTAAAAAGACTTCACAAGTGGGTTTTGGTTGATTTCATTTGTTTTTAAAGTATAATAAAATAAAAATTAAATTGTAAGTATTTGGTATATTAGTAGTACACTTTTTTTATTCCACAAGCAACCTTAAAAAGTTGTCACATGTCTTTTTATTTTAAAATATTTATTTTTTAATATTTTACTATATTTTTATAAAACTTTTGTCAACCCCTTGATATTGCTTGTGAAATTTGATAATCTAACAGATATTTTTCTATAATTGAATAATTAAAAAAACCACTTGATATCATTTTAGACTCGTTTGTAGATTTTTTTTTACTTCAATAACAATGGAGAGAATAATATTTAGAGATTTTAAGGTTAATTTTTATTTTTCATTATGTCGAATGGTTTAACTCTTAAGAGTACTATATACTCATGAAAATGGAACCCTATATTGGCATCCTCTACTCGGAATAATATCCAAATTATCATACAAAACATAATGACTGCCCATTTGGACATGATAAGATGTTGTGAGCAACAAACACAAATGCCCAACAAGCAAAACCCTTGCTGGTTAATTGATTTAAAAGTAATGTGTTTTTTGCTAGTATGATTTTACACAAACTCATTGTTAAGATTGAAAAAAAAGGGGTTTTCCATTGTTTAGTGAGTAGGAGTTTGTTGCTTTTATCAAACTTATCTTGAATTTGTTGCTTTTATCAAGTTGGTGGCAAATAAAAATTAAAAGCATATTGGAAAATGCAATTATGGAATTTGGATGAGTTTAGTTCTAACTTTGTGTGCTAGTAATGAAATTGAAAACCAAGTTACTCATACAATAGAAAAACATAAATTATAGAGTTTTGATTCAGATGAGAAACATAAACTTGCAACAAAAGCAAGAGAAAAACATAGGTATTTATTACAATAGAAAAAAAAATACAACGCAAACCTAGAACGACCATTACAAGCTCTGATGAAACACTGATGAAAATACATGCGTGTTACTAACCAGGCTGAGGAGCTCTACCTCTACTATCTACCAAATACTATTACTTTTACATAAATCCACAAAGCCCCATGCTGTTTTTGTTTAGTTTTTCCAGAATATCATTAAGTAGCATCCCGCCATAGTATCCAACTGCATCATTCCTGCTTATTGATGCATATAGGACCTTGGGAGACTTGACAAACATACCATCTTTCATGGTTTTGGTTGTTCTGGATTTGATGATAGCTGCCGGTAACTGGCTGTTGAACAACAGTGACAGCTTGAGGTCCATGATAGACATAGTGGTGCGGTACCAGCTTCTGATGATGTTGATAATGATCCTGATTTCTCGGTAGAGGAGCTTGCTGGTGAGTCTTCTCAGCTAGCTGCCGGCCGTATAGCTCATCCATCAAGGGAAATCCCTGTGTCGGAACTTTCTTAAGATGATCTGTTGAACATGCCATTGTTTTTGTAGTATAGTAGAAGCTTGTGTTGTTGTTTTGGGTTAGAGGGCTAGGGGACTATATATATACTGGAAGTTTAGAATAGGGAAACCCTCTAACCTCACTTTTCAAGGGTTGATTTCCTAATAAAAAAAGAAAAGAAAGATGAAAGGGAATTTCTTAAGGGTAAAACAAAGGGAAGGAGGGACTAGTGGAGTGGGCTTGCTATTTATCCTTCCAACTTTCTGAGATTCCAATTCTTTATTAACAGGAATTATTGTGAAATTAAAATGCTTAATCATATCATTTTCTATTTATTAGTGCCTAATACTGAAATCTTTCTTAGCCCAATTGGCAAAAAGAATAGATTTGTGGGACTTCCCTTTACTGTAAATTCTTATCTATGGGGAATCGGAGAAAAAAGGGAGAAAAGTAAAATTAATGTTGCTTTCAAATGATTATTAGTATTAGTTTAACTTATAATGAGATTATCATTTGAAAAATTAGCCATTCTAAACACATTATCTCTCTAATTCTAGCGAGTCTCTTTGTGATTAAACACTCTAATTTTATAGAATCATAAGTGTTTAATTCATACACCATGTCTATACAGAATAAAATTTAGAAAAGAGTAAATCAAGCTTCCTGATATCTTCTTTCTTCAAAACATTAAAATAGAAAATATTAATTTTATTATAAAATTTTATTGTGGTTTATAGTAGATTCCAAAGTGTGATTTTCAATACTCCTCATTTGACTTAAGAGATGCAAATCCCAAATCTTTCTCATGGAAACTTGAATATTTCTCTAGGAAAAGCTTTAATTAGAATATCTGCATTCTGACTTTTTGCAATGTCGTAGATTAATTGATATTTTCCTTTTACACTTCTCTAGAAAATATAAATTAATTTTGCAGTGTTTTATTTTACTATAGAAAATATAAATGTGTGATATAAGTTTTTACATAAACTCACAATCCTTTTTTTATTCCTAAATAATGTGGGATTCATTCCCTTACTAATATAAAACCTAAGACTAAACTTAGTACCTAAATACTACTCACCAAAATTAAACTTTTTACAATATAAGCACTGACAAAATATATTTTTTAATAAGTTGGTGTGAATATTTAACATTCTCCCCAGCACCAACATTCACCACACCAATTTGACAACAGACACTTTTGAGCTTGTTGTCACACAAACCTTTTTTGTAAATAGGTTTGCAGTCAACTGCAGATGGTTTTCTTTGTACTCCGACAAATTCTACAACTTCTTCTTATCACCTGTCATGTGATTTGAATAGCTTAAATCAACAATTCAATTGTTCTCATAATCAATTTGATTGGACGTTATAGCTGTAAGAGTCATCTCCTCTTCCGCAGCAAACAGTGCATTGACATCTCATTCTTCTTCACTGTTTGCGATAGCAACAATACCTTCCACAAGATTTTTCTTCAACCAGTAGGCGTGCACCTTGTGACCCTTTTTTCGCAATTTTACCAATTCCCCTTGCATAAGAATTCCCTTCATCTCGTAAAATCTTCGCCTTATCATCTTTTCTTTTCGAACTACCTTGTTGCTTTGAATTCCAACAAATCTTGTTGGCATAGAGCACTCGCTCCTCCCATATTCTTTGCTAAACCTTATTGAGTAGCAAGCAAATTCTCAAACTCAACAAGTGATGGCTAGGTTTTCCATCTTTGTACTGTAGCAACAAAGCCTCTAAACTTTGTTCTTAAACCATGGATTATTATCCTCTTCACTCTGGTTTCCCCGATCAGAGCTTGTGGATCCAAATCACTTATCTCTCGGCATAACGACTTCACCTTGTAGAAATACTGTGAGATTGTAACGTCATGTTGTGCTATCAACAATTCCTTACCCTCGAGGAGTTGAAGCTTTGTGTCATTTTTCTTGGCGAACAAACTTGCGAATGTATCCCATGCTTCTTTGGGAGTTTTGGCATCCCAGATGTGCTCCAGCACATCCTCTTCAACCGTCGTCTTCAACAAGAACATTACTTTACCGGATTTTATTTTTCATTTTATTAGCGTGCCACTTGTATCCTCAGCTTTCAGTTGTGTCACTTCATTACCGTTGACAACCTCCCAAAGGTTTTGACCTTGCATATAAGACATTATACAAGTTGACCATGTGTTATAGTTATTATTAAGCTTCTTCATTTCACCGACAACTTGTTGGTTCGTCATCGTATCGACAAATGATTCTCACAATTAAATACATAAAGAATGAAAGTATTTTGTAAACAATGCACCAAGTAATTCCCAAAAAAGAGAGATGTACCACAATGGACACTTTTCAATACCAAATCTTTCCTTTGACAGAACATTTCCTAAATATACAATTTCACACTACCACACTTTCTTTCAACAACTAAGCAACCAAGGATAATCTTCAAGTAGCTATGATAATTTCTTTTTTGATGTGAAAAATCAAACAATGTTGCAGCCACAGAGCATACTAAAAAAATTTCACTTCAACTTGACTCTGATACCAACTGTAAAACACTCAACCCCACGACTTAACTAAACTAAAATTTAGTTACACCTCTTAAAACTCCAAAATAAGAAAATAAAGGAGAAATTTAAAGAACCAAAAAGAATATTTAATATTTTATTTGGTGCACTTAACATTTACTACACAAGTCTTTATTTAAACCCAAGGGCTCATCACTTTTGTTTTTCTAAAAAATGTGGGATATGAGTTTTTATATAAACTCACAATCTCTTACTTTTTTATTCCTAAATAATGTGGTATACATTCCGCTATTAACATAAAACTTAAGACTAAATTTAGTACTTAAAGACTACTCACAAAAGTTGAACTTTTTACAATATAAACATTGACAAAATATATTTTTCAATAAGTTGGGGTTGATATTCAACACTTTGTCCCTACCTTCTCTTGTCTTGTCTCTGTTTCTATTTTTAGATGAAGTTGTACCTAAAAGAATGTATCTTTGGAACCTATATAGATGCGAGAAAAATGAGTGGTGTTAGAAGTCTAGAGTTAGGTGGTTTGTTGACGGGGATAAAACACCCATATTTTCCATGTTGTTGCTTCGGGGAGGAGGAGAAGAAGAAACTAGATTGTTAGGCTAAATGTTGGAGGTGAGACCTTCGAGTCCCCTATTGAAATTAAGGTGGCAGTGAAGTCCCATTTCCAGCAAATTCATACTGATTCCCTAGCTGTCGGTATTGGTAATTTAGATTGTGAAATTAAGTTAATTAGCAGAGGTAGAAGGGAGTGTTTGGAGAGGTTGTCTCGGAGGAGGAAGTGTGGCAAGCCATTAGCTTAGGTGATAGCAATCAAGTGTCGGGACTGTTGGAAAAAATAAGGTTTGAAAACAGTTTTCTTGCACAACAAAAAAAAAATTTTGAAAATCGATCCAATTTTTTATATTTATAGCAATAAACCCTGACTGAAAAATAAAATTCAACCAAACGATATTCTCTGCTTTTCTCATACCATAAATTGCTTCGACTGTACGATCGAACAAATTGAATCACACATAAAAATTAGAAACAATTTTCTTTTCTTATTAGGTGAAAACGAAAATTCTCTCTTCAAAATAAAAATTAGTAGAATTGTTATTCTAGAAAAATATATTTAATAGTTGAGAATAAATTCCCTCTATTTTTTGTAAAGTAACAATAAGTTGTGTAAATAATCCTACCGGTGTCATCTATTTATAACGAGAGAAGGTAGAACCGTTGTTGAATTATTGAAAAATATGAAAGTTTACATAATCATTGGCAAATAATAATGTGATAAGTATAAAGTATCGTCTCCACAGGAACTATATAAGTAATTTTTTTGTGAAATAATCAAAACTTAAACAAATTGGTGGTGAAAAATAATGTTATTTAAAATGGGATGAAAACAAAAAAGAGTGGATTAACTAATTGAATTAACTACAAATTACCTAAGCATGTAAAATAAAAATAAGCATAGAAAGATATGCAAGTTTTGAAAAGTTATCACAATGACATGCTTGTGTCAGAATACTTTTTTTTCTAGCTTAAATTTATTTAAACTATGTTACAAGATGTTACGAAAATTCTGTGGTAAATTGATCATTTTCTAACCTTCATTTGATGGGGTAAATATGTTAATCTTATTTAATTACTAAGTCTATCTAGCATATTTCTATGTTTAATAAACTTATAATATCATAAATAAAACATTTTACAAGGTAATATGAAGTAATACTAGTTTTGATATTATTACAAATTTAATCCCAAAATGATTAAACATACACCATACAAGACTTTGTCAATTAATTAATTAACTAAATCATTTTTTTACATCCATAAATGTATAAGAAACATAGTCGTGATTTTACTTGCATGAGTAAATCGATCGAAAGCACATAACACCTTTAACAGAATTAAATAAACTAAACTATGGAAATCAAATCATTCGAACACCAACAAAATTAAGCAATCATGATCTTATTGAAAACAGAACACTTAGTTGCAATCATGTTCATGAAATTGTGCAAAAATAAAAGATTAAAGAAAGAAGAAAAAATCGCTTTTTGGTAGGTCTTCGAAGCACAACTCATTTGCTCCTTCCTTTGCTCTTGCCCCCTTGTCGAAACAACCAAGCCAAAAAGCTCTCAATTTGATTGATTAGGGTTACTCTCAAACCTTGCAAACATTCTTCCCAGAGGCAACAATTTAAGGAATGAAAAAAGAGGGAAAAGACAGGATAAATGGGAGAGGAAATGAAGAGAGAAAGATGAGTGTGTTGAGTGATGAATGAATGACAAGGTGATAATCTATTTATACTAGTATGGGCTAAAAATAGAAATTGGGAGCCTTGATTTTCTCTCCCCATGTAGTTGGCCCTTGAATGAAGGAAGAAGAGTTGATGGCTTGCTATTTTTAGCTTGTGGCATGAGAGAAAAAGCTAGAAAAGAGGAGGGGTTGAACGATTATGTGAAGGAGTCTTGGGGCTGAGTTTTAATGTTTTAAAATAAGCTTTAGATAGCTTATTTGGGTTGTATCATGGATGATTTGGGCTTCTCTTCTAAATGAATAATTTCAGGCTCTTTTCTCCTTAGTAGATTATCCAATTTCCCTACCCAAATTTTGATCTGGGTCGAACAAATCCATGACTCGTTAATCCTACATTTTGGGTGTCCAAGGCTGATTATTAATCAGCACTCTTCTATATGGCTTGTGCTTTAGGGATGTTACATCATTTTGAGCTTCAAAAAAGTGACTTCCAAAATTTCCCTTTCTTCAAGTGCACCAAACTACTTTAAATTGGTAAAATTTTGTAAATTTAGCATAAAATAGTTAGAAATAGAGATTTGTCTTTAATTCTGTCCAACTTAAATATTTTGTAATAAAATTACAATAATATGCTAAAAATAACTCAAATTTTACAAGAATTATAAGTCAAAAAGTGCTGAAAAATTCTATATTTTTTAGTTTCAAATTATAGAAGTTTATTTCAATTAGAAAAATGAAATCTTAGTTCAACTAAGATGTAGGAAGCGACAACCCTAGTTAATAATACTAGGGTTTGTCATCCCCTCTTATTACATAAGGGGCTTTTGTGCCTCTTCCATATCGGATTCAATTACAAGTACTTCTCGGGATTTTAACCCAATACTTTATAATTTGATTCAATTCAATATTTTTTCTATTTCCCAGAAATAAACTTTAATATATTTCCAATTAAATAAGTTTCTCAACCGAGTTCTAATTTCATTAAAATCATTATGACTTTACCTTAAAAGAATCTATGAGAAAATATATTTAATATTTCCGCATTCAACGTTTCACTATGACCAAATTATTTATTTTCATTTTCTAACTTCATTTAATTCGAAAAATATTATTTCATTTTTCATTTTCATTTTGAAAATCACATTCATTTCTAAATGTTTCTATTTCTCCATTTTCATTTTCATTTTAGAAAAAACCATAAATCATTTCCAAATGTTCGTTATTTCTCCATTTTACCATTCTATTAATTTATGTTCATTTGATTCAACATAATATTCATTTCTGGTTTCAACAACTAGTAGAGGGACCAATTGAACATATGCAATTGAGGCTCAAATAATTTATAATTAAGTTACAGCTTTTCTTATAAACTCATTTAGTCACGAAGTCATTCCACTATATTATTGTAACCGAGCTCTCCACAATGTCATACCATTACAAAAGCAACTCGATTAAAGCTCATCCAATGACCTTGTCATAAGTTTGTTACCCTCATAGGATATAATCTCTTTGAGATAATATACGTTCTCCCAATATGATCCTATTTTATCTCATGGTAATCATTACATCTTCCTTCATGAAAAGTGAATTACTATCAAATAGTAATTAAGTCATTCAACACAAAGACGAACGACCCGTAGCCATGTTTACTTTCATCAATCATGTAAAGCTAATGAGAGGATATCATTTACCCATGTCTCAGGCTATTAATTTCACTGTTGTGAATGAAGCTACATACTGAAGAAGTCGTACACCCTATGTATCAACTTTCAATTCCTTATCCATTCGAACTTAGGCTTTTACTTATATCAAAGTGTACGAAAAACGATACATAGTCTGTCATCCACTTAAGATTTAGGTATGCCACACTATGAACATCACAAGTGAATAAATTCATAAACAAATTCAGGATTTATTCATCTTGGGTCCAGTCCGATATATTGTCATTCCAATCAATCACATGTATGTCTCTATCTTCTAAAAGTCATCCGATTTGATTCTCAACATAAAACATCTCCCCAATTGGACTTGATAGACAACATATTAGTCTTTCAACCGGTTTGCTCATTTTCGATTAGACTATAGAGATGTTCAGGTTTGTCTACTAATACAGGTTGTCTTTTTGTATTACAATCCAACCACATAATATCGCTTACTATTAGTTAGACATTAAACAACCAATGAGCAACATTTGCTTCCATTTTGCTTTACTTGAGGAAATCATATGAGGATAATCATACAAAGTATATTAATTTAATCAATGAATTTGTTTTATTAATCAATCAATTGATTAAAAATTCTTGAATTTAATGATGGTGAGGATGAGATTCGGTGATAAATGGAGAAGATAGATTAAAAGTTGTGTCTCTTTTACCTTTATTTTGATTCTTGTCAGTGAGTTCCCAATGGAGAGGTTCTTTATTAAAAGAGGCTTATGGTAAGGTTATTCGTTGTCGCCTATACTATTTAATTTGGTGGTTGAAGGGCTTAGCATTTTTTATTCGCAAAGTTGTTCAAGTCAACTTAATTGAAGGCTTCAAATTGGAAATAATGGAGTTAGTGTCTCATACCTGTAGTTTGTTGATGATATTGTTTTATTTTGCTTGGCAAAGGAGCGTCAAGTTTGTAATCCTAAGGTGTTTTTAGGTTGCTTTAGGGAAAAATGGATCTTTACATTCTTAATGTCTTCGGAAGGTTCGTTATCCCAAACTTCATATTAAAAATAAAGCCTTTCTCAACAAATGGTTATGGAGACTTGGTACTAAATATAATTGTAACCCCCTATACCCGGCCCAAAAGATACAATCGAATTTAGAAGATTATTTAAGTAATTTACCCACACCCCAACTCGACAACCCAAAATCATCCTTAGAAATAAGCATAAATATTCATAAATAAAACTTTAAATCTATAATTAATAATAAAATAAATTAATTAAACTCCCAAAAATGAAATATCAAAAGTCCCAAAATAAATTATATTTACAACCCAAAATGCATATTCACTAACATAATATGTTATGATCTCAAAATCCAAAATCAAAAATAATAATAATAATAATAATAATAATAATAATTATAGTAATTATAATAAATAATAAAATAAAGTATTCTAAATTTTACAACTAAGCCTCCGGGTACCAAGTCACCTAATTTTCTAATACTTGTAAAGAAACTGTGGAGGTATGAGCTATAAAGCCCAGTGTGTCTCTAAAGTAAACACAGCCTAATGCAAGGTTACAACAACATAACAATTTATAACGCGAAAGGGTAACCACAAATCATACTGCACACACAAGCACAATGCAATGCACCTATACTCCATCACACCAACATAATGAAAAGGTTCCCCAGAACCCTTTCCCAACCAACGTCACCAATCGCAGTGTGGTTTGAGTATCAACCTTAAAAGGAATGATAACCACTTCTTCCACCTTACAATCCCACCCCACGAACACACAATGGTATGATCACATGATAATCAAATACTCATATTTTTTCCTCAATCTCAATCTCAATTAATAATCCACATAACACATTTGTTGTAGCATAATCACATTAATTATCCGTCACAAGTACAATGTATAAATGTATATGTATGCATGACATTAACATCATACACTTTCACAGCTTACTTAATCATACCATTATTTTTTTTAAACACTACACAGTCATCTCATTATCAACATATCTTAATCAACATGAAATCACATAATCACAACAACATCACAAACATTAAGATATATCACAGTTAGAAACACACCTCAAGCAAATAAAACTCTACCTACGAGGAGGTCGTCCATCATGCACTACACGAGTTCCCGATCTAATGGAATTAGATCCTACAAATAAAACTAAAAATATTACAAACCTAACCACCACTTCAACACAAAATTAAACTAAGATAACATACGAATAGCTCTCGAAATCGATGCAGGAACGGGTTGAACAGATGGAGGAGGTAACTCGTCTGCTTCGGAATCGTGATCACCTAAATACGAATACTTTATATCAGTACTACCCAAATTAGAACTCTAAAATAATTTAAAGTACACAATTTAAAAATAAAACCATCAAGACGAGACTTTTGGGTCAGAATTTGGCAAAATGGGCAGCGAAAACGGACTCAGGACGTTGAAAAATGGTAGGATAGGGTTTTTCGAAAAAGTCAACGGTCAAAGTCAACGGTCAACAGTCGATCAACGGCTGATCATCGGTCAGCCAACGGTTTAACTTGGTTTGGGTTAGACTTGGTTCAAATGGGTTTGATTTGGCTTTTAAAGGGTTTGGGTTATTGGGTCAAAATTTGGGCTTGAGAATTTTTTTTTTAAGGTTTTGGGTTATTGGTTTTTAATAAAGTTTCGGCTCACAAAAGGCATGCTATTGGGTCACAATTTTGGGCACCAACATTGGCCTGCCACCTTTGACCGAAAACCCCACTTGACAACACAACAACAACCCCTCTCCACACACACCCTTTGGCCACCAATGGCACCACCACACCACCACCACACATGGCACACCACCATTACAATTTTACAAATAAAAAATCTTAAATCCAACCACAACACAATTTTGCAACTTACAAACACCCAAATCCAAAAAAAACACAAAAGAACCACCAAAACAAATGCCCAAAAGTTTTGGCTCTTGAATCTCACGAACGGTGGCTTGAAAGGAAGGAGAAAAAGGCACGATTTACTAGCACACACATAAGGAATGATTTTATGGTGACGGTACAAAGCACAAATGGCAAAAAAAATCAAGGTTTGAAGGTTGAACCAACAAGGAAAGAATAGAAGAAGAGAGGAAATGGCAAGCAAGAAGCAAATGGAAAAAGAAAGGTTGGAAAAAGAGTTAAGGGTGTTTTTATATCTAAGAATATGGTTTATTTTCACAAGGGTCCTTAAAGTATTTTAAGGTTATCAAATTGACCCCAAACTTTCACATTCATCACAAACAAGCCCAACTTCCTCAATTAATGAATTTTACCCAATAAGCCCTTAAATAAATGTAATCATCTCACTTTAATCCCTATACTATTTTAGAGTGTTACAACTCTCCCTCCCTTTTAAAAGAAAATTTCGTCCTCGAAATTTACTTGGACCAAAAAGATATGGATACTAGGCCTTGATGACAGATTTGGGCTCCCAAGTAGCCTCCTCATAGCCATGGTTGCGCCACAAGACCTTAACCATCTTAATGGTCTTCCTCCTAAGCACCTTTTCATCCTGAGCAATGATCTCAATCAGTTCCTCCTCAGAACTCAAATCTGGACGAACCTCAATCTCCTCAACAGGCACGATGTGAGACAGGTCCGATCGATAACGTCTCAATATGAAAACATGCAAAACATCATGAATCCTCTCAAGCTCGGGTGGTAACTCAAGCTGATAGGCAACTGGTCCCACGCGACGAAGTACCCGGTAAGGGCAAATGAAACGAGGACTCAACTTGCCCTTTCGCCCAAATCTAAGCACCTTCTTCCATGGAGACACTTTCAAGAACACCTCATCTCTAACACTGAACTCAATATCTCGACCTTCAGGTCAGCATAAGACTTCTTTCGGTCAAAAGCAGCCTTAAGTCTCTCATGAATCAATTTAACCATTTCCTCAGACTCGCAAACAAGATCTGGTCCCAACATCCAATGCTCCGCCAACTCGGTCCAACCGATAGGGGTACGACACTTGCGCCCATATAAAGCCTCATAAGGAGCCATCTTAATACTGGCTTGATAACTGTTATTGTAAGCGAACTCAGTCAATGGTAAGAAATCCTCCCAACTCCTTTGATACTCAATCACACAACCCTCAACATGTCCTCTAAGACCTGAATCACCCGCTCGAATAAACCATCAGTCTGCGGATGATAAGTAGTGCTGAAACTGAATCGAGTACCCAAAGCACGATGTAACGATTCCTAAAATCTTGAAGCAAACCTCGGATCTTAATCAAAGATGATGGATAACGGTACCCATGAAGACAACTATCTCCGAGATGTAGAGTCGAGCTAACTTACTCAAAGGATAATCAACCCTCACTGGAATAAAATGCACAAACTTAGTGAGTCGGTCCACAACCACCCACACAGAGTCTTTCTTGGACGGTGTTCAGGGCAATCCACTCACAAAATCCATAGTCACCCTTTCCCTCTTCCACTAAGGAATCTTAATCGGTTACAGTAACCTCGGCCTTACACTTCGACACAAAATCCACAACATCCCTCTTCAAACCCTTCCACCAATACCTGCCACGAAAGTTCTTATACATCTTATCTCCGTCAAGATGCATGGAATAAGGGCTATCATAAGCCTCAGGGAGAATAGTCTGCTTAAACTCAGAATTCCTCGAAACATAACATAGACCACGAAAACATAATAACCCATTCTGATCCACAGAGAAGTCCGTAGATGTACCCTCCTTTACCTCTTTCATACGATGCTCTAAATAAGGATCATTAGCTTGCTCAAACTTAATCTCAAAGAGTAAAGTGGTAATAACTCAGAGTTTAG
Organism: Gossypioides kirkii; assembly: GCA_005610355.1. Taxonomy (NCBI): domain Eukaryota; kingdom Viridiplantae; phylum Streptophyta; class Magnoliopsida; order Malvales; family Malvaceae; genus Gossypioides; species Gossypioides kirkii. The sequence goes on from CP032252.1 coordinate 12,449,018, forward strand.
CCAAAAGACTACCATCCTCAAACAAACTCATCCTGGCAAATAATGCCCTCAACTTAGATATAGCATTACGACTTAAGGCGTCAGCAACCACATTAGCGTTCCCAGGGTGATACTCAATCTCACAGTCACAGTCCTTAAGTAGGTCCAACCAACGACGTTGCCCCAAGTTAAGCTCCTTCTGAGTAAGCAAGTCTTGAAGCTCTTATGATCATTGAAGATATAACACTTCTCCTCATAGAGATAGTGTCTCCAAATTTTAAGAGCGAAGATTACCGCAGCAAGCTCGAGATCATGAGTAGGGTAATTAATCTCATGCGATTTTAACTGACGAGAGGCATAAGCCACAACCTTTCCCTCTTGTATTAGTACACATCCCAATCCAGTGTGAGAGGAATCATTGTATACAGTATAAGCTTTTCCCAGCTCAGGTTGGATCAGAACTGGTGCTTGAGTCAACACAAACTTTAGTTTCTCGAAACTAGCCTCTTGAGCCTCAGTCCAAACAAATGGAACATTTTTCCTCAGCAGCTTAGTCAACGGGGCTGCAATAATCGAGAAACCCTCAACGAACCTTCGATAATAGCCAGCTAAACCCAAGAAGCTACGAATTTCAGAGACATTCTTAGGTTGCTTCCAGCCCATAATAGCCTCAATCTTCTTCGGATCCACACGAATACCCTTAACAGAAATTATATGACCTAAAAACATCCCCTCAGACAGCCAAAATTCGTACTTGCTGAACTTAGCATAAAGTTATTTCTCTCTCAAACTTTGTAGTACAACTCTCAAATGTTCCTCATGTTCAACCTTAGACTTAGAGTATACCAGAATGTCGTCTATAAACACCGCCACAAATTTATCAAAGTAAGGTTGAAACACCCTATTCATCATATCCATAAAAGCAGCAGGGGCATTAGTTAACCCAAAGGGCATTACCAAGAACTCATAATGTCCATAGCGAGTTCGGAAAGCTATCTTGAACACATCCGAATCTTTCACCTTAAGCTGATAGTATCCAAACCTCAAATCAATCTTAGAAAACACAATAGCTCCCCGAAACTAATCAAATAGGTCATCAATATAAGGCAAGGGGTACTTATTCTTAATCGTTAGCTTATTCAGCTTCCGATAGTTAATGCACAATCGAAGTGTTCCATCCTTATTCTTCACAAACAAAACTAGAGCCCCCAAGGTGAAACAGTCGGTCGAATAAAATCCCTATCCAACAGCTCTTGCAACTGCACCTTCAACTTTTTGAGTTCCTTAGGTGTCATTCTATAAGGTGCCATAGACACAAGAGTCGTGCCAGGATAAACTTCTATGCCGAACTCAACCTCATCACGCTTAGGTGACACCCCAAGCAATTCTTCCGGAAACATATCGGGAAAGTCCTTCATCACTCGAATCTTATCAATCTCGAAATCAGATTGCCTTGAATCAAGAATATAAGCCAAATAAGCCGCGGACCCCTTCCTAATCAACTTTTCAGCTTTAAGAGTTGAGATCACATTGGACAGAAACCCTCTACGCTCACCAACTAGGGTTATCTATTGGTCATCAGAAGTCCTCAGAGTTACTCTTTTCTTCTCACAATCTAGATTAACTCAGTGCTTTGAAAGCAAATCCATACCCAGTATAAGGTCAAATTCATTGAAAGGCAACTCCAATAAATCAGTAGAATAGATTTCCCCTTGAATCTCTAAAGGACAGTTACGGTATATTCTAGTAACCTCTACAGAGTTACCCACCGGACTTTGAACAGTTACTGCAGACTCAACATTCTCGGAAGTAATCTTAAGACCCCAAGACACAGCACTAGCCACATAGAAATGGGTTGAACCATTATCAAACAAAGCAAAATATGGAATGGGATGAACTAAAAAAGTACCTGCTATAACATCGAGCTCATCACGATTCTTGTGCTTTCTAGTAGCATAAACCAACCCAGGCTGTCTCGCCCTAGATCTAGAAGCGCCTCCACTCTGAACCAGCCTACCTCTAGTAGATGAACTCGAAGCAACCGGTCTAACCTGCCCTCTACCCCTAGAAGGAGTCTGAACCGAAGCTTAAGTCCGACTCTGCATAAATAATCTAGTAGGAGGATGGGGACAATCTCTAAAAAAGTGCCCCTACGATCCACATCTAAAACAAGCCCCGATCTTTCTCCAACACTCACCCCATGCCTTTTATTAAAGTAAGAACATAGATGCATGGGACGAGGTCCAGAAGAACCACCAACATTACCCGTCGAAACTGTAGGCCTCACCTTTGGATAACTAGGTTGAGCTGTCTCCTCCCTAGGTCTCTTAGCAGAAAGTCCACCCGTAATTGGCTGAGCTGATGAACCCATTGGCTTTTTACTACGCTCTCTGTCCTAAATTCGCTGAACCTTAGTACGAGCCTCCAAACTCTCGACTGATCTAGCTCGACTAACCAGGTCACTGAATACCCTGTCATGATGTATGTTGACCCCAGCCTGAAGTGAAAGTCGTAGTCCCTTCCTAAACTAGTCATATTTCTCTTTTTCGTTTGTTACAAGCCCAGATGCATATTGAACCAACCTTAGCAACTCTATCTCATAATCGTTAACGGACATGTCCCCCATCTCAAGTTCATAAAGTCGTCTCTACACTTCTTGAGAAAATCCTCACCCACATAACGATCCTGGAAGGCCTCCTTGAACTACTCCCATGTAGTCTGACTAGTAGGAGTAGACTCTTCCACAGTGTCCCACCAATTTTGAGCCTCATCCCTCAGTAAGGAGACAGTAACCCTAACTTTCTGTTCAGCAGGGTAGTTCATCTCTATAAATAACCTCTGTAAATTCTTCAGCCAATACTTGACAACTGAAGGATCTGTACCAGTCCTACCCTCAAACACTTTCATCCTAGCAGCGATAAAATCAGCAAAAATGGGCATCCTTGAACCCTCAAAATGACCTCTAACGGATCTCCGAAGCAATCTCAGTAACTCTCGATTAATCGTGGCACTGTCCAACTCCACGGTCTCACTATCCCTTGTATCGGGCAAATCCTCAACAGGAGCCTTTTCAGCAGGCATGTCTCCTCCAACAGTTGGCTGTCTCTCAGCACCCATGGGCAGCTCATCCTCAGTAACGTGAGGCAACTCATCTACGTTCGCCTCAGGCTCGAACATAGGAGTAGGGTCACTAACAGCCCTAGCAGTACGACCCCGGCCTCGGCCTTGGCCGCGACCAGTCATAAGTCTAGCACTCCTACGTGGTGGCATACTATTTATCTACATCAATAAGAGTACTAAAATAAGAATCGGTATTGGAGGTTTAGAATAAATCGCATTTATTTATATATGTATATCTATATGTAACATAAATTATTAAAACTCGTCAGTTTATTCAAAATCCCCATTGAACCCCGAAAATTCACAAAACAAGCCTGGAGAGCTTCACAGTCTGTGGGTTGAACTCGACTCTAATACCATTAAATGTAACCCCCTATACCCGACCCAAAAGATACGACCGAATATAGAAGATTATTTAAGTAATTTACCCACACCCCAACTCGATAACCTAAAATCATCCTAAAAAATAAGCATAAATATTCATAAATAAAACTTTAAATCTATAATTAATAATAAAATAAATTAATTAAACTCCCAAAAATAAAATATCAACAGTCTAAAAATAAATTATATTTACAACCCAAAATGCATATTCACTAACATAAAATGTTATGATCCTAAAATCCAAAATAATAATAATAATAATTATAATAATTATAGTAATTATAATAAATAGTAAAATAAAGTATTCTAAATTTTGTAACTAAGCCTCCAGATACCAAGTCACCTAATTTTCGAATACCTGTAAAGAAACTGTGGAGGTATGAGTTATAAAGCCCAGTGTGTCTCTAAAGTAAACACAGCCTAATGCGAGGTTACAACAACATAACAATTTATAACACGAAAGGGTAACCACAAATCATACTGCACACACAAGCACAATGCAATGCACCCATACTCCATCACACCAACACAATGAAAAGGTTCCCCAGAACCCTTTCCCAGCCAACGTCACCAATCGCAGTGTGGTTTTAGTATCAACCTTAAAAGGAATATAACCACTTCTTCCACCTTACAATCTTACCCCATGAACACACAATGGTATGATCACATGATAATCAAATACTCATATTTTTTTTCTTTTCCTCATTCTCAATCTCAATTCATAATCCACATAACACATTCGTTGTAGCATAATCACATTAATTATCCATCACAAGTTCAATGTATAAATGTATATGTATGCATGACACTAACATCATACACTTTCACAGCTTACTTAATCATACCATTATTTTTTTAAACACTACACAATCATCTCATTATCAAAATATCTTAATCAACATGAAATCACATAATCACAACAACATCACAAACATTAAGATATATCACAGTTAGAAACACACCTCAAGCAAATAAAACTCTACCGACGAGGAGGTCGTCCATCACGCACTACACAAGTTCCCAGTCTAATGGAATTAGATCCTATAAATATAACTAAAAATATTACAAACCTAACCACCACTTAAACACAAAATTAAACTAAGATAACTTACGAATAACTCTCGAAACCGATGTAGGAACGGGTTGAACAGATGGAGGAGGTAACTTGTCTGCTTCGGAATCGTGATCACCTAAATACAGATACTTTATATCAGTACTACCCAAATTAGAACTCTAAAATAATTTAAAGTACACAATTTAAAAATAAAACCATCAAGACGAGACTTTTGGGTCAGAATTTGGCAAAACGGATAGCGAAAACGGACTCAGGACGTCGAAAAATGGTAGGATAGGGTTTTTCAAAAAAGTCAACAATCGGTCAACAACTGGTCAACGGCCGGTCAACGATCGATCAACAGCCAGTCAACGGTCGATCAACAGTCAGTCAATGACTGGTCATTGGTCGATCAACGGTTTGACTTGGTTTGGGTTGGACTTGGTTCAAATGGGTTTAATTTGGCTTTTAAAGGATTTGGGTTATTGGGTCAAAGTTTGGGCTTGAGGATTTCTTTTTTTAAAGGTTTTGGGTTATTGGTTTTTAATAAAGTTTGGGCTCACAAAAGGCATGCTATTGGGTCACAATTTGGGGCACCAACATTGGCCTGCCACCTTTGACCCAAAACCCCGCTTGACAACACAACAATAACCCCCCCACACACCCTTTGGCCACCAACGGCACCACCACACCACCACCACACATGGCACACCACCACTACAATTTTACAAATAAAAACTCTTAAATCCAACCACAACACAATTTTGCAACTTACCAACACCCAAATCCAAAAAAAACACAAAAGAACCACCAAAACAAATGCCCAAAAGTTTTGGCTCTTGAGTCTCACGAATAGTGGCTTGAAAGAAATGAGAAAAAGCACGATTTACTCGTACACACACAAGGAATGATTTTATGGTGACGGTACAAAGCACAAATGGCAAAAAAAATCAAGGTTTGAAGGTTGAACCAGCAAGGAAGGAATGGAAGAAGAGAGGAAACGACAGGCAAGAAGCAAAATGGAAAAAGAAAGGTTGGAAAAAGAGTTAAGGGTGTTTTTATATCTAAGAATATGGTTTATTTCCACAAGGGTCCTTAAAGTATTCTAGGGTTATCAAATTGACCCCAAACTTTCAAATTCATCACAAACAAGCCCAACTTCCTCAATTAACAAATTTTTATCCAATAAGCCCTTAAATAAATGTAATCATCTCACTTTAATCCCTATACTATTTTAGAGTGTTACAATAATGGCCTTTGGAGGTGGTTGTGGTTAAATATACTTTGAATCCTCCCTCATTCATTCCTTCTACCTCTTGTATTGTTTGCCTCAAGTCTAATATTTGGGTGGGCACCACAACAAATTTGCTTATTAATGGTGTAAAATATGGTCATTGAAAATTGTATTTATGTCACTATTAGTATTCCGTGGCAAAAATTTCGTTGTCTTGACATTCATCACGTTAGGTGTGACATTAAATGTTTATGGTGACAATCTATCATTATAACGCCCCAAAAATGTGATCATTCTTTATTTGAGTTATGTAAAGAAATCTGTCTCTGCTTCTGCTTTTGCTTTTGTGGTTATGTGCTCTATTTACTTGAGATCTGGGGTTCGAGTCGTATCTTTTGAAATTTTGTGTTTTCTTTTTTTGAATCCTAGACTGTGAACTCATTCCATAGGTGAACTTCTATGCGTTGAAGGTTCAACGATGAGCCTAGTGGTTCAATGGTTAAGCGTATATATATCTATTTTTGATCTTATGTTCGAGTCCCTACTTAAACGTTAAGTGAATTTATTTTGCACTTTTTACAGTTTTTGTTAAGTTAATTGAAATTTCTTCTTTTAGAAGCACGTTACTTTCTATCATCTATTTCTCTTTTTCCTTGTCTTTGTTATTTCTTTTTTTTTAAACTTTTACGTTCTAATTTTGTGTTACTTCCTGCGAATTTGACTTGAGGTTATTGCAATTGTGCATGTATCCATTTGATTTTTATTGTTGAATTGCAGGTGAGTTCTCGAAATTGGTTCTTAATTTAGAGAAATTGTTGATGCATTTGGGGTTTCTATTTGTTGGGATTTTTTGTTTAAATTGGGATCTAATTCTTTTCATTGCTTGGGTGTATACCTTTGTATTGTTGTAAGAGAATTTTGAGGATACCATCACTGTTGACGTCCATGATCGGTGATTTCATCGTGTGTTGAAGGTAATAGCGATATTTGAGTTAGGAGTACATCAAAGTTATTCGACAAGATTAACTTTTTTGTTAAGATTAATGTTAGTATAATTGTTAATTGCGAATTGGTTTTCAGACTCGTTTATATGAGTTGAGAGTCTTGGATTGATCTTACATCATCGAGATATAAAGTGGGCATTGATCCCATGCCTTTTTTGCATTTTTCATCGTCGATAACTTGTTTTATGAAGACACACAGGCCAAGCACACAGGCGTGTGCCAGGCCATGTGTAACACCCAAAAACTCAAAAATCGTCACCAATTAAAGTTTCGGTGTCTTACTATTCATTTGTCACTGTTCATCTTTGACATCATATTATTCAGCTTTATTTATTAAAGAATTGCACTTCACACGTTATATACCATCATTTAATTATAACACAATTCAACAAGGGTAAAAATGGCATTTCTTATATTTTTGGAGACTTCTACCGGTACCTGATGGATAAGTATCAGTAGTAGCCAAATCAGTAAATAATTAAGAAACCATGCAGATTTCTATCGATACTTGTGCTAGTTTTATCGATACAAGTCATGCATCTACCGATACTAAAAACTCTAGAGAGCTAAAATTCTCACCCAGCAACTTCTACCGATACAAGTATACAAACTACTGTTACATCAAAACACATAACTATCGATACTTGCAATTCAACTACCAATACAACTCAAGCTAGTTAACAACCTCTCTCCTCCCCTGTGCTTCTATTGATACATGCATAGGTTCTACTGAAACAAGTATGCAGAATCTCAAGAATTATGCCAAAACACAAGTTTAATAACTCAAACATACACAACTCCAACTATGCATTAGATCATCACACAATATACATAACTTCCAAGTTTTTACATAGTATCATAAGTTTATACTCCAAATTTGCACTTCATGCATATCCACATTCAACATAATAAGATTTTATCATCTCTAATACAAAAACAAAAGATAATATCATCCTAGTACATGCCATAAGACCGAGTGATGCAAAAACTACCAACAAACTTCATGATAGTGTAACTTCAAAGAGGTGACAATAATCCAATCTTCAATCAGCAAAATGATCTACAAAACAACAACAACAACTATGGTAAGCTTCATAGCTTATTAAGCTCGATAGTTTAAGGAATTACTAATATTGTAATAAGCAACAATAGCTCCATTGAGCAAAGATAATCCCGTTGTTCTTTGAGTTAAATACAACTTCATTTCTCTATCTATAACTTTCTATTACCAGTACCTGATGCTGCTTACACGAGTTGTTGAGGACTCGCAACATATGTCGTACCCTAGCCATCGATATGGTGTCTGTCTGTAAACTGTCCCCTAACGATGCTGCTCACACGAGCTGTCGATAGTATGCATAAAGCATAAGTCCCAGCCATCAAAGGGTCTATAATCCATTTAGGATTCATATCTCTTTTCGAATCACAATGCTACTCACACGAGCTATCGAGGACTCGTAACATATACTGTATCCCAACCATCGTGTCGGTACTTTTCAACGACATAAAGCCTACTATCTTTTCGTTTCTTTTTCCTCGATCTCTTCAATGCCAAATGCGTTCAATTTGCTAAACATTGACAATATACATGTAAGAAATATTGAGTAAAATTTATATTATGAACTTACCGGACTGGATTGCAATTGAGGAAAGACTTCAAGGACTACTCCACTAATTTCCCTTCTTCACGATCAGAAGCACGATCATAGTCTACATCCACAAATCATCCAATTCCCACATTAAGTCACATAATTGATTCATTCAACACAATTTAGTCCTTTTTTGGAAAATTATGGTTTTACCCTTAAAATTTTCCTTTTATTCAATCTAGTCCTTTTGACACAAAACATGCAAAATAACCATTCTCTCACACAACCAACCTTAATCGAAATCTATAGGGTGTTTATCCCACCCCTTCACACATTTATTTTCACAACAATAGATGTGATTTCATTATTTTAACATTTTAGTCCTTAAACCCTAATTTCATCAAAAATCTCTTTACAAAAATATTTAACCCAAGTATCAAACATTCAAATATATCAAAAGATTTCAAGAACAAGCATTTTCAACAATGGCAAGTTTCCTAACATTTGACAGATTCACAAATTAGTCCTTGCATAAGCTAGATTAAGCTAATATGGACTCAAAAACATAAAAATTACTAAATACGATCAAGGTTTTCTTACCCAAATCAAAGCTAAAGCCTCAAAAATGGAACCCTAGGTTTTCTCTCTTTAACCGAATGAAGAAGATAAAAATAAGAAGAAATAAGCTATTTTTCTTCTTTTAATTCTACTTATATAACAATGGTAATTTTGTAAATTTTATGACTTTCATCATTAACTTAATTAATCACTTTAAATCTTTAATCAGTCATTCCATTAACCCTTAAATGTCATGATCTTCCACTATCCTAATCTCTTTGGTTTATTTACTTATTTGATCCTTCTAATTTAAGATTTATACTTTTGCACCTATTAAAATTTAATTCTTTCTACTCAATTAACTATTTAAACATTAAAATTTCCTTACCACATTTTAATACAATGCTAACGAAGTCTTAAATATTAAAAACAAATAAATTAATGACTCGACTCGTCAGAATTGTGATCCCAAAATCACTATTTCCGACACCACTGAAAATTAGGCTGTTACACCGTGTGAGTATACTGTTTTGCAATTAAAGGTGCAGTGATCACAGGGGCTAGACACATGGGCGTGTGTCTAGGCCATGTGACTCAATAAGTGGACACAAGGGCAGTACACAATTGTGTGACCCTGAACACTAAAATTTCATTTTGTCCGTAATGACTGTATAAGGCGAACGTGAGTCAACCGCAGGACTCGTATGAACTAAATTGAGCTAGGTGAATAGTATCAGCTTGTTTATAAATTAATTTTGAGCATATATATGAAATTGACCTTAATAGTCTCAACTCTCTGATATAATGTAACTGCATGTTTATATCTGAGTATGAATTGTGAACATCTGATATCTATACTATGCATCTGCATGAGGTGGGATTATGATTCGGAGCAAGTATTTGTATTGTTTTGTGTGGTTATACCACCTATATTATATATGAGGTGTGTAAGGTTGGACAAGTATTATATACCTACCGATGTGTTGGGTTGGTCGAAAACAGTGTGACTGGTGGGAGTAAAATATCTACATTTGAGTTAGTACTTGCATCTGAATTTGTTTTTATATCTATTATCTTGTGTAACTGAATGGAACTATGCTGGAATTATAATGAATTGACAATTGTGATAGTTAAGATTGAATCTGATACCTGAGTTATTAATTATATCAGAACTGTTCTTGTTGTTAAACTCTTTTATTCATGCGGTGCTTTAGTATTCATGACACTAATTTTGTTATTTGAATTTCAAGAACATCTCAGAAGTAATCAACCGGTGGACAAAGGACTCGGTCAATGTTAGGACTTAATACTTTATCATAATATGCATGCTTGATTATGTTATTTTTGTACTAAAGACTTGGAATTTATTTGTTTATGTTTGGTTGATAGATGTTTAGAATCTATATATATATGAGTAGTTTAAACTTGCTTATGATCGATTAGGTCCTAGTATATTGCATGTGATCTCTTAGACTTGGTTTATCTATCTAGGTCGGGTTTAAGGTGTTATAATCATTGTGTTATTTTTTGTCGATAATATTGTGGTGATAACGTATGTTGTCATCATGTTATTAATTGAATGAAATGAGATTCAAGTTAAGTCAAATAAATTTATTTTAAATTAAATTAAGGAAAAAAAGTAATCATATCATATTTAAACCTTGTTGATAATATGACTAAATTTCAAGTTAGAACACATGAATTTGAGATGATATAATATATTTGAAAACTCTGCTAAGTAAAATATGAAGGAAAAAATCAAGATAATTTAATATAATAAGTTTGATTTGGTAAATTACTTGTTGAAGGTATTAAATTATTGTTTTTGGAAAATTTGTTAAAATTTAACATTTTTATATAATTTTAGAATTTTACAAATTTACCTTTATTAAATAAAAATAATATTAATGTATGTAATATTTTATAATAAACTTTATTAGTAACACATTTTTGGTTTAAATATTTAATAATATTTTAATTGATAAGTTTTAAAACAATTATTTGAAATTTATCTTACATGTATTTTTAAATAGGGTTAATTTTAACTTTAATATCTTTTTCAGTTTTCAACCTACATGGGAAGTAATTTTCCTGTCCAAATTATATTGTCATGGTTATGTGAAAATAATTTTCAAATGAAAGTTAGATTTCCATGAAAATAAAAAACAGTTAGATAATTTTTGGGATGGATTGATTAAATTGGGATTTTAGTAATATTTTCATGTTTTTAAAGTACCCAGAAAGCAAAAATTCTTATGAAGATAAAGCTACCTGAGATGGGGAGGTTTTTGATAAGTTTCACAGGAGTTTCAATTGACTATTCTATGCATTTTTCCGTGAGTAGAGACAGTAATGGAGGTTTAACTTTTTCTTTTTCCGATTTTCTTTCTCTTTTCCTAGCAAATCCCAGATAATACCAATTAATAATAATTTTAGAATATTACAAAGTTAGGATTAATTTAACATTGAAGTACCTTTGAAAAGTGTTGTAGAAAAGATTTTTTTCAATTTTTTCAATTTTAATTTAAATATTTAGCGTAAACAAATAAAATAAAATATTGTAAAATAAAAAATTGTACATTTAAATAATATTTAAATTTGTTAATTTTATGATATATAAAATATATCAACTTAAATTTTAATAAAAATATAATAATACTTTATTGTAATTCATTATTAATATTTTGATATATAAAATATAAATTTTAAATATATTTAAACAATTAATATAAATTATTTATAAAATTTAATTTGATATATATATATATATATATCATATTTTAGATATTAAAATTACCTTTGATTATAATAAATTTCGGAAAGAAAAATAAGAAAAGCTTACCTTTCGTGATATAAATGAGAACAACTAAGTAATTTAGTTGAAAAGTGATTATTCAAAACTTAAAAATTAAAAATTCTAGCTTTTTTAAAGTAAAAGCAATTTTAATTTCTAAAAAAAAATACATTTAGTAACTTCTTATACAAAATTAATGGTAAAAGATAGGGTAATATACAAACATGACTATTTCTTCGTCCAAGTCAAAGTAATTTCCAAACATAGTTTTAGAGGTTTTTTTCCCTTTACTTGGAAAGATTTTACTCTTGGAATGCTATATAGTCGTAGAAATGGAAAGGGATAATCTCCTTCACCTTGTCATCCTGTAAAACATGATGACTTACTTATTTGGACATGATAAGATGTGGACAACAAGTTGTTTGGTGAAACGAAAATACCCAACAAGACAAACAAGTAAAATCCTTGCTGGTTTATTGATTTAAAGGTAATGTCTTTTCTGATACTATAATCTTACTGCAAGTCATTGTTAAGATTGAAAAATATAAAAGGGCTGATTAGAAATTTGTTCTTCACTTTCCATTTGGATTAGTTGAGTTGAAAGTGAGATTCTCAACACCTTTTTGTCTTTCAATAGTAATCGTTACCAAATAAAATGAAACTCAGAAGCAATCGAACTTAGTTTCTTCTATTATTAATTCAGTGAGCCTTAATAGGTGAAAGAGTTTTGGTACAACGTTTGTGTGTAAGTAACGAAATTGAAAACCAAGTTACGAATACATGGGACTTGTAATCAAAGAACGAAATCAACATAAGTATATAGATACTTAATCTTACACAGCGTAGCTTATTTTCAAGCTGCTAAAAGCTCTGGTGAAACACTAATGAAAAATACTTGCGTGTTACTAACCAGGCTACGGAGTTCTACATCCAAATACTATTACATAAATCAACAAAGCCCTATAACATCATTAAGTAGCATCCCACCTGAGTATCCAGCTGCATTATTGCTGCTTATTGATGCATATAGGGCATTGGGAGACTTGACAAACATACCATCTTTCATGGTTTTGGTTGTTCTGGATTTGATGATTGTTGCCGGTAACTGGCTGTTGAACAACAGTGACAGCTTGAGGTCCATGATAAACATAGTGGTGTGGTACTAACTTCTGATGATGATGATGATAATGACCCTGATTTCTCGGTAGAGGAGCTCGCCGGTGAGTCTTCTCAGGTAGCTGTCGGCCGTATAGCTCATCCATCAAGGGAAGCCCTTGTGTCGGAACTTTCTTAAGATGATCTATTGAACATGCCATTGATTTTGTAGAACAGTAGAAGTTGGCGTTGTTGTTTTGGGTTAGAGGGCTAGGGGACTATACATGAAGTTTAGGATAGGAAACCCTCTAACCTCACTTTTCAAGGGTTGATTTCCTAATAAAAAAAGAAAGATGAAAGGGAATTTCCTAAGGGTAAAACAAAGGGAAGGAGGGACAAGTGGAGGGGCTTGCTATTTATTCTTTCAACTTTTTGAGGTTCCAATTCTTCATAACAGGAATTATAGTGAAATTAAAATGCTTAATCATTTGTATAGTAAGTTTCTATTTATGCCTAACAATGTTATCTCTGATTTTGGAACTTATTAGTGCCCAGCACTGAGATCTTTCTTAGCCATTAAAGTGCCATGAGCCCAATTGGCAAAAAGAAAAGATTTGTGGGACTTCCCTATATATACTTATCTATGAGGAATCGGAGAACGAAGAGAGAAAAGTAAAATTAATGTTGCTTTCAAATGATTATTGGCATTAATTTAACTTATAATGAACTATCCTTTGAAAACCTAGCCTTTCTGAACACTTTATCTCTCTAATCCTAGCTAGTTGCTTTGGCATCTCATGCTTTTTGTGTTTTCTAAAGTTAAGAGACTACTTCAACATTATTGAGTTAATAATTAGAAGCTTCAAAATGGCTGGTTATTCGCTCCTTTGGATAGATTTAAATTTAAAAAGTAACACAAAAAAAATTAAACATTTTTTCATGGTATATATATCAAAGCGTAATCTATTAAAATAATCATTTTTCTTTACTTCATGTTATATTTGAGTTACTTGTGCTTGAAATGTTACGTTTTCATCACGTACATTATCGTATTGTAACATTTTAGTCACCGAGCCTTTAATTGATATTAACGGTGTAATGGTATACTCACATAGCACGTTAAATCATTATTTCAAACAAAAAGTTTAGGTTAATTTATACAATCGGTCCTCATATTTTTCTGTTTTAAGTAATTTAATTTTTTCTTTTATGTTCTTTTAACTTTTTTTTCTTTTTTTTACTTCTCCCTCTATTTTTTTTCCGTTTTTCATTTCTTTTAACGTAATTTTCCTATGTTTTCCATTTGATAAAATTAATCCCCATACTTTTTTTTGAGCAATTTAATTTTTTTGAGTGAGGCGAGCTTGTGAACTAGCTAGTTTTAACAAATGAAAAATGTAGAAAAATTATGTAACACCACAAATCCGGCCTAGACGTTAAGATCAGATTATGGAGGTTACAACGCTTGTAAAAACATTGTCGATTGACTTACGCAAAAATTTAGTTTTAATTCCAAAGTAATAAAGTTAATTAATTTATCGAAAACACAAATTTTCGAAAGAACACGTGTAAACACTTAGACGAAAATCTCATTTTATTAATTTTACAAAAACAATTTCGAATGTTTAACCAATTGGGTTATAAAAAGTCGTATTTAATTTCAAAACCTTGTAACGGAAAAACACTTTTAACATTCTTATCTCTTAAAATCATAAGATCAATTAGTTATGTCGTCTTGGGTATGTTTACGAGTTTTAAATAACATGTTCGCAAAAACAAATACCAAAACCAAAAATTTAACGTTTCAAAACAAATTAAAATCCAAAAGACCATAAAGTCCGAAATTAAAAACCAGATTAACTTATACCAAATTGTGTGAATCGAGCTCCGGTGTCACCGCTAAGACCTGAGTCGGAAGTTCACTTGAAACGAATTAAACAAGCGAGTAAGCTAGAAGCCCAGTGTGTGACCCGACTCACACAATAAAAATTTTACTAAGGGTTTTACATATACAATAAATAACTTGTAATTTCATATCATTTTACATTTTACATATCAAAGCATATCCTAAATCATAACAAAGCTCATTATATATCAGAATGTGTCCAAAACATATTAGAATTCAAATCAATGCTTATCTTTAATAATATTTCATACCATAGCATATCTTATCATATCATAATGTATTGGATCATATCATATAACATCATACCATATCATATCATATAATGCCCTACCCCCATCTGTTACTCACCATCTTCAACCCACCAATCACATCAAATAAGACTACGAAAGTCCATCCATCCAATCACACGAATATGTGGCGGTGTGCCACTCATATAATTGCAATTGAGCTGCCATATACAAATCTGTAGTCTAGCCGCCATAATTCTAGTAAAAATATCATATAATATTTCATCCATCATACCATAACCCATCCCAAGTCATGCAAAATCATAATGTCATACATTCATATCGCATAGGTTGTATAGCATGCATACATAAACAGATATTATATGAAGTTTAACACAACATATAACTTATGCATATTACAGCACATCATATTACCATATACATATAAAAGATCAAAGTGTCTTAGCATCTTACTTAACATGCCTCTTAAGCTTGTCCATATATCTTTACGTTCTAAAACTTACTCTTTTCGGTCCCATATGATGCCTACGGATCCAAATATCGAATCCCTCAAACGACCCTCAAACAAGCCTAAAAATTGACCAAAAGAACTCACACGACGCAAAAAGTTAGCTCACGTGGTCCACACAGCCTACCGCACTGTCTACAAAAATTTCACACGATTGTGTACCTCACATGGCCTACAAAAGCCTACACAACCATGTGACGTTGGGCAGTTTCGAGGAGCAGTCCTGTTTCACGATTTTATCAAATTTTTAATGAGCTTTTGGATCGATTTCACACACCTGATTGATATTCTGATAATCCACATAATTTTAACCCTAAAATATTACTCAAATACACCCTTTTCCTTAAAGAAACAACCCCTAAACGAGGTTCAAAATACTCACCCCACAGAAATAGCGACCAAAACAACGACTATTCCGCTGGAGGGTTTAGCCTCACACCTCTTTCGTCTAATAAGAAAACATGAAAACACTTAACATGATGTGGGACGGAAACTAATACAAAACTCAATCTTGCACAACGAACAAATTAAGGTTGTTCATAACAGAAAAATAATAAATGAGACTTACAATTTTTAATGAATTATGATCGAAAATAGAGAGTCAAACGTACCCGCACGAAGAAATAACGACAGCAAACTAAAATCAAACCAAAAAGGAGCAAAAGAAAACCCAAAAATGAAACAAAAAAGAAGAACAGAGGAAAAACAAAAAGGACATGAAAGGGGTGAGGGAATAGTGAACGGTTATTATGTGAGGGAAAATAGGAATTTGATAATTTACAAAATAAAAATCACATATTTAATTCCAAATTTTAACCATCATATTTTCATAAAATTTGAAACAAAAATAATTTTTACTATGCACACTTGGGGATTCAAACACAAAACCAAATAGTAAGTTAAACCCTTACCACTGAACCACTAAACTCATCATTAACACTAATTGAACAAAAATAATATATAAATCAGAGATTCAAAGATAGAGGTTTAGGAAAATATGACAAAAATTTAAGAAACAAGCTTTGAAACCAAAACCTCGGACACACAAACGCAACACTTAACCACTAAACCAAATCATTTAACTTAACATATTTTCACAATCTTAACTCAAAAATATAAACGTGACCACTCTAGATTTCACTAATCCAATTTCTTCTAACTTAGTTTTTGGGGTATGACAAAATACGTTAAAAGAAATGAAGAAGGTAGGAAAATAAAGGGAGAAGCAGAAGAGAATGGAAAAAAAAGAAAAAAAAGTTTTTTTTGAAATAATATACCTGATTTTCATTAAAAAATTAAGGTAAAACCACATGCCCCAAAACAAGCAAAAAAACAACGTAGAAAAATAGCGTCTTAAAGAAATAAAAAGCAACAGCCAGACAATAAATAAAGGTGATAAAAACAAGAAATTAAATACAAAAACCAACAAAAGGAGAACCTGAAAACCATCAACAACAAAGCAGGAAAACCAGGTGAAACGTCTCTCTGAAAAACCAAAGGGCGATCTTCATAAACGATGAGTAAATCACAAAGAGAGATCTTGAAAATTGTTGTGGAGCTTCCTCAAAAATATAAAATTCTCCACAGGAACAAAACAAAAGCTGAAAATTACCTCTTAGAAATCCATTTCTCCCAGTCAGATGTCGATTCTTGGAGAATAGATAAGGGCGCATCTTCAACCCAGAACATCAGGTTCGTGTAAACTTTACCAACCGATGCAAGCTTGTGAGCCACCATGTTAGCAGTACGATGAACAAAGGCAAAGGTAATGTGATACAAACCATAAGATAAATATTTTATATCACCAATAATAGGTCCAATAATGGATTTATCCTGCTCCTTGGACTGAATCTTCTTGATTACAAATAAAAAATCTCCCTCCACCTGCACCAAACGGAATCCCATCTCCAACGCAAACCAAAGTGCTCTTTCGCATGCTCTAGCTTCGGCAACAAAAGCATCACTCAAATTTAGCAAAGGGTAAGTACATGCACCCATGATTAACCCCATGTCATTTCTTGCAATAATCCCTAGAAAGTTAAAAAGATAATAAAAGAAAAAAATTTAAATTGCTCAAAATGAAAAAAAATATAGGGACCAATTGTAGAATTTAACCTAAAATTTTCGTTTAAAATGATTATTTAATGTGTCACGTCACTTACTGTTACCCCGTTAATGATAATTAACGATTCAGTGACTAAAATGTTACAACACGATAATGTAAGTGACTAAAATGTAACATTTCAAACATAAGTGACTAAAATGTAACTTAAGGCAAACAAAAGTAACTATTTTGGAGTTAGAAAATATTTGCATTCTGACTTTCTATAATGTAGTTACTAGTTGTTCATCTTTTTCCTTTTGACACTTCTCTCAGAAAACATAATTTAATTTTGAAGCATTTTATTTTTAATACAAAAAAAGGGGCACACACTTGAGTACTTACTTTTTGCTTCATATTCGAAATTATCAACAACTTTTTGAGCCATAAGGTTTGATTATGTTGGAAGGAGGTGGAAGAAACAACCTTGGGAAGGAATTTGAAAATGAACTCACTTGTATTATACTTTTGTGTCTTTCACACTCTTTTACTATGCTTCATCACATACAACTCTTTATATAGAAGTTATAAGTGACTATTGGTTTCAATACATTCATGTATCCTAATTAAGTACATTCATGCATGACTACTAGATTCATCCACTCTAAATACATTCATTTAATAAATACATGTAATGAGGAAATATATCCTAGAATATTCAAATTATAATACCAACACTTCCCCTTAATTTGAACTTTTCTTGATTATGCCAAGTTTTTCACGCATTCTTCGAAAATATTTAACCTTGAGAGATTTTGTAAAAATATCCACCACTTGATCTTAAGTCTTCACAAACGTAAGCTCCACTTCCTTCTTGGTAATGTGCTCCTTCATAAAATGATATCTTGTGTCTATATGTTTACTTTGATCATGGAACACAGGATTTTTCGCGAATACTTGTGCACACTTGTTATCAATGCAAATTTTGGTTGCTCCTTCTTGGCAAGTAAGGTTCTTTAAACAATCTTTTAAGCCAAATAGCATGACAAGTACAAGAAGTTGCTACCACGTATTCAACTTCACAAGTTGAAAGTGTCACAATGGGTTTCTTCTTAGAACTCCAAGAGATGCAACAATCTCCCAAGAAAAATACAAATTCAGTGGTGTTTTTCCTGTCATCAATGTCACCGACAAAATCACTATCACAAAATCCCATGAATTAAAAGTCATAAGAAGATTAGTAGAATAATCCAAATTCAATCATACCTTTTAATCATTACAGTATCCAGTATTTGTTGGGATCATCGAGTATGCATTGTCTCTATGGAGACCTTGGTGTAGTGGAGGGATGTGTTTGCATATGTATATGTATTTGTTGCTTACGAGCTTTGCACTCATATGCTTTGGTGTGGTGTAGTTCGCCCGCTTGTTCGAGTCTTTTTTTACTAAGGTTGCATTTGCCAAAACGTTAAATTGAACATGAATTTGTGTAATGAAAAATGAACTTGTTATGCTATGGTATAAACCTTTGTAAATATAGTTATTATGATATAGATGAGTAGTTGATTGAAAGGAATTGAAAATTATATGATCATATAAGAAATGATATGATTGCATGATGTTTTTGGTTGTGGTTATGATATTTGACACATGAGCATATATGCTTACCTATGGTTACCTTGCCTTGTAATGTTATGTGCCTTGTTTAGCTAGATTTTATGCTTAGTTCACTGGCATTTAACATTCTCATCTATGACCATGGTAAGTATAGTAAATTCTATTAGAACTTATTAAGCATTAAATGCTTACCTACCGTTGCTTCTTTGCGTGTAGATCCTCAGCTATCATATTCTTAAAGACTGCTTGGGATGGATGCCAAAAGAGTGTTTATTTTGTATCAAATGTTGTGACATGTACATAGGATGTCCTTTATAAGTAATGGTCAAACTTATGTAAATAAGTGTTAAACTTTAAAAAATAAATTGTATTACAACTAATCCAAAAATGTAGAAAAAAATTTGATAAGGTTATTAAATAGTTGAATACAAATTAAAAGGAGAAGAAGAAGAACCTAATAAAATATATAAAGGGCACAAATGATATTTTACAAATTACAATATTTTTACTTACATTTCAATTTTCTTCAAATTGGGTATTAAAGAAATAGAGTAAAAAAAATCTCCACTCCTACTTTTCTTCTCTGACAAAAAAGAAATCCAAATTCAGTTAAATTTTTCCTTTTTTTTACTCTAATCCAAAAGGCATCATAAGATGTTACTTTCAACAGATTTATATATTTGATAATGTTTCAAGCCTTTATTATTTTACATAATAATAAATTTTACAAGTGTTAATATGTAGGACCAATGTGGAAAATATTAAAAATAGAGGTCCAAAAAGTAGATGAAGATATGAAAACTAACTCCTTAAGATTCTCCTACAACAAAATCATGACCACTTCAAGCTTAGTTATTCCAAACAAGATAATTTATCTTTTAACAATAATGCTAAATAACTTTAAAAAAATAACTCTAAGTAAAGTATATTATACTAAATAAAATTACCATGTCAAACAATTAATTAAATTAAAAACAGATTAAAATAAAACATGAAAATTTTTATCCAAGTCCGACCTAAACAAAATCAAGTGAATCATTCTAACGGAGTAAAGCCCAAACAATAATAGAGTAAAGACCGAACAACAAACGCAACTCAAACTCAGCTTACACATGAGGTGATGAACATCCTTAACTATTAAACTATCACATGAAGTTCAAACATTCGTAAATTTATTTGATGAGAAAAAAATATTTGTAATGAATTTTAATAAAGCAACATATTCGAGTTTAATAATTAATGGACCCTTAACCCAAATTGTTGAGAAAACCATATTCTACTAATAATTAAAGTCCTTTAGTTTGGATATTAGTGGGAAATTTTAATTTAAAAAAACTCACTTTAACAATGAAATAGTTTTTGTGAAAATATTTCGATAGATTATAAATAATTAATTAATTTTAAAATTTAAGGCAATTAACATGATATTCTCAAAAATAAAAGTGATTAACAAGATATTGATTTTTGGGTTTTTTTTCTATGTAATTGACTTCTAAACTTAATTTTTTTCTTTGATTTTTATAAATGCAAAAAATAAAAAAAATAATTTTATAAATAATCAATTACACTTAATAAAAATATTAATGACAAATTCCATATTGGTTATTAACAAATGATTATTTTTCTTGGGCATAATGAGTTTTTTTGTCCTCTAATTCTACAAAAAAGTCATTTTAGCTTTTCATTTTTTTATCAGTTTTAGCTCTTTAATTTGTGGGTTTTTGTCAAATCATCCAAACTAGATGAAAAAGTTAACTTTTTTAACTTTACTGACATGGTATACACGTGAATCGTCACGTGGATGTCACGTCAACATTAATTAATTTTTTATTTTTAAAAAATCAAAAAATTATAAAGATTATCTTTTAAAATTAAAAATTATAAAATTATATTTTTAATTTTTTAAATTTAAAAAATTAATTAAATACTGATATGTCATTCACGTAGTAATCCACGTGTATGTCACATCAACAAAAGTAACAAATGTTAATTTTTTGCATCTATTTTAGGGTGATTTGACAAAAAGTACAAGATTAAAGGTTAAAAGAAGTCAGAAATTAAATGAAAAGTTAAAATGATCATTTTATAAAACTAAAAGACTAAAAAAGTTATTATACATTTTTTTAACAAAAGATTTTGTTAAGTTAAATAGTATTCACATTTTTATCGATGCAGGAGATCATAAGTTTATAATCTCATTTAGAGATTGAAAAAAGATTATGAATAATTTTAATAATATTTAAAAAATAAATTACTTTTTCAAATTGATTTAGAAGATCCAATAATCAATTTGGTTAACTCAAAGAAAATAATAAAAAAAACTCAAATTCTTCAAAAAAAAATCATTTTTTTCGAATTAAATTGAGATTTACTCATGTCTACTAGTCTCAATTTAAAGCTTAAATACAAATCCTCCATCTCTCTACTTATAATTCAATTAACACTTATATGATGATTTTATGTAAAAGATAAATGAAAATAAAATTTAATTATGAATTGATGGCAGATATCTCCTGTGTATATGCTTCCAATTTCGTTTGGAATAATATAGAGGTCCAAGGATTCCATTTACAATTTCTTTCACATATTTATTCCTTCTCCTTTTTCTTGATGGGTACAGCAACAAAGGTTGTGGTGAAAATTTTAAATTTGAGAAACTTTAAGCTACCTAGAATCTTTAAAGTTGAAAGCAATTTTATATCTACTTAGAGAATACAAATTGAGATTTAAAAAGAAACAAGATTTAAATGAAAACAGCATAAATGTTGGGATTTGAATGTCTCGCAAATGAAATGTCAAAAACAATCACACAACATAAATAATATTTATTGAGATGTGATTATTAAAAATGTGATTACTGAATTTGATATTTTTCTATGTCATGATTTCAACGGAATGTAACTATTTGAGATATGATTATTGAAAAAGTTACTTTACAATATTTGGAATTTATTGAAAAATATTGATTAAAATTTCTGAAAAGTTAGATGATGACATTTGGTTCATTAAATACTTTTCCAAAAATATAATGATGATTTTCAAGCTCTATTTTTTGGAATGGATAGATTAAATTGGGAATTTAGTAATATTTTGAAGTACCCAAAAGGCAAAATTTCTAATGAAGATAAAGCTACTTGAGATGGGGAGGTTTTAGATAAGTATCAGAAGAGTATCAATTGACTATTCTATGCCTTCTTCCATGAGAGCTTGCTTTCTATTAGAAGAGTGCTATTTTAATAAACTAAATCATGATTTGGTGATAGTTGTAATAGAATATTGTCTTTCCTTTTTCCCTTTTTTCTTCTTCTTTTTCTAATAAATCCCAAATAATATCAATTAATAACAACTTTAGAATATGGCAAACTTAGGATTAATTTAGCTATTTTTGAAAAAAAAAAATTATGAAAATTTTGATTTAAATATTTAACATTGTTATAGAAAATGCTTTTAAGAAAATAAAATATTCATTTCCAACAAT
Source organism: Gossypioides kirkii (assembly GCA_005610355.1). Classification (NCBI taxonomy): domain Eukaryota; kingdom Viridiplantae; phylum Streptophyta; class Magnoliopsida; order Malvales; family Malvaceae; genus Gossypioides; species Gossypioides kirkii. The sequence goes on from CP032252.1 coordinate 12,471,627, forward strand.
AAGAAATTACACATTTAAATGATATTTAAATTGGTTAGTTTTAAAATATATAAAATATCCCAACTTAATTTTTTTAAAAAGTCTAATAACACTTTATTGTAATTCATTATTACTATTCCAATAGATAAAATATAAATTTTAAATATTTTTAAGTAATTAATATAAACTATTTGTAATTTTTTTAGTTTCCCAAGGTATTCATTAAAGTGAGCCAAGTGATGAAAACTTCAAGTTCTATTGGCTTATTTAAGGGGTAAACACTTACCACGAAATTTAAAGTTACTCTATATTCAAGACGAGGATCGAATCTTTAACTACTAGTTAAAATAAAAAATACCCTTACTATCTCACCTAATTTTAAATATCAATTTTTTTTGAATATTAATCGGTCTTTTTATATTGATTGGGAAGAATGAAAATAAAAAATAAAAAATAAAATCCTAGAAAGTTATCCAGCTGGCAACCCCTAATGGGTTTCTTGAAACGGTGCCTAGCTACTCAAACCCATTCAGGCACAGCTGTACCTAATGATGACTTTTATTAGAAAAACCCAACCGTTATTTCTAAAACAAAGAAAACAAGAAAACTGAAAAGAAAACCAGATTACTAAACCAAAACAAAAACCAAACCCTAAAATCTTCCCAATTTGAAATTTCATTCCTCCTCTGAATTCCACTAGGGGTGTTACCTCTCTTGACGCTCTTCGTTGAATCTTGACCCAGCAAACACCTCATTTTCCCTGAGTTCATCGGTTGACAACCAGATAGTCGCACTATACAACAGACTCAGATTTTTAACAACAAATTAAACTCTTTATTCTTCTTCAAAAATCGCTTTATCCTTATTTACCACTAGTTCAATCTCCGAGGGAACCTCCTCCAACCAGTACCTCGGCAACCTACAAGTTCTTCCTAGTGCACTAGTGTCACGAGCTAGAGTTCAAAGCCCGTGACGATTGCACACAATGAGTCCCATGGAGGTCTGTCATTGACATTGGGATCATTTAGCCCACATGAGTTGGCCCGATTCAGAGAGCTGTTGGTCAAGCCTATCAGATTAAAGCCTAGGTAGCCTAATGATGAAGCTTTGGCAACTTAAGGCATCTTGGCAAATATGGGAACTAATCCTAGAAGATAAGGGAGAATCATATCTTTAGGATTAGATAGGATTTGATTTGGATGTAATCTTGTAAATCCCATAATTTAAGGGATAGGCTAATCTTATCCGTCGATATAATTCGATCTTGACTGTCGGTTGTGGGGGAGATCAACTATAAATAGAGAGCCTCCCCTCATTTGTAACACACTCTATTCTTTGTATTGTTTCTTTGTAAATACAATAGAGAGCATTTAATCAAACTCTTCTCTGTTGTTCTTATTTTCTGTTGCTTTCTGTTGCTTTCTGTTGTCTTTTGAGCTTTCTTTTGGCTAGTCACTTCCGCTATATAAATTGGTGCCTTGGAGGAATTCTCTTGGTGAATCCTCAATCGTGGTAATCAGGTTGACTTAGGCGTTGTTTTGATCAAGAAACATCTAAGGCCACATGCTCCAAGAATTAAGTTTTTAGGGACGTGACAAATGGTATCCGAGCCAAGGTTACGAAGGCACTGTCCGTGATGTCGAAAGAAGTTGCTAAACAAAAGTTGTCCTGGAGATTATTGAGGGACATGTTATCGGCTATAGAGGATCGAGTGGACAGACTTGACGAGTCCATGGGGGACGCGAAAGAGTCCATCGATGGAGCTCATGAGCGCATAGATGACTTGAGGAAACAATCAAGGGACTATGTGATCACGAATCTCAACAACACTAGGGATGAGGTAAAAGAGTTGCTTAATTCCCATAGGTCTAAGTTGACAGAAAGGAGCGATGCTCTCGAAGCCATGCTGTTGGCTTTGAAGGAGGAAACAATGGCCACGACGAAGGCTTTAAGCACAAGACTGGAAAAGCTCGAGGGAGAGCTTGCCTTGTGTCGAGCAGCTGTGAGGAATGGAGGAGTGTCAAGTGCAGCATTCAATGATGTCCCGAAGCTGAAAGATTTATGGGGACAAAATCTGCATGCAATATGGATAATTTCTTGTAGAGGATGGAGAACTACCTCCGTGCCAAAGGCATCAAAGGTAAATATTGCTTCAATGTTTCTTACTGATAATGCACTTTTATGGTGGCGAGACAAGACCACAGATAAAAGGCATAGTGAGATTAGAACATGGAAAGAGTTCCAAGATGAATTGAATAGACAATATTACCCATATGATACGGAGGAAGAAGCTCAGGCAAAGTTACGATGGTTAATGCAACGAGGCACAGTTGGGGAGTACGTTCGAGAGTTCAAGGAACTCATGCTCCGAGTTAAAGATGTGACCGAGAAAGAGGCATTGCTTATCTTTAAGAATGGATTAAAGTCGTGGGTCAGATAAGAAATGGAACAAGGAGGTGTCCAAGAGCTATCAAAAGCCATTACGGTAGCGGAGTCTGTGGTCAAGCTTGGTCTAGGAAAAGACAAGCTTGGATCTTCCAAGTCCGAGGAAAGGGGCGCATGTGAAGGGAATCACAAGGAAGATGATAATGGCGATGGCAACGGCAACAATGGTGGTAATGGAAAACCACGAGATGGGAAGAAGAAACCCAACAAAAAGCGAGGCAAGTTGAAATTTTTTCTTTGCGATGGTCCATATTTGCTGAAGAAATGTCCAAGGAAATCTTAGTTGTCTAAGAGGGGCAAGCAGAAAGGTAAGGCCGTGAGACTTGGTTCTAGCGCAAGGGGTGTCGAAGCCAAGAAGGCCGAGAGCTAAAAGAAGAAGCCAATGGAGTGCTTCTTGTGTCATGATCCGCATAGGTTGCGAAAATGTCCGAAAAATTCTATCATTGATGAGACAGACAAGGTGCCTATGAAGCTTGGTTCGAGCGAAGCCAAAGGGGCAAAGAGGAGCAAAAAGAAGCGAGTCAAGTACTTCTTGTGCCATGGTCCGCATGAGTTGCGGAACTATCCAAAGAAACAATCAGTGAGTGTCAAAGAAAAGGCAACATTAGAGCTTGTTGAGTCATCAGAGGGGCTTCCACCTAAGGAAGAGGTGAGTTTGTCATCGGACTTAATGGAGAAAGCCGCGATGAAAATAGTGAAGCTGGGACCAATAGGCTCAATTCGAGGAAAGCGAAGGAGTTGGCCGAGTCATTTGTGAGGAAGAAGTTACGATGCAAACTTGGAAGCTAGGATCAATGAGGCTCATTTCTGTTGACACATCGGAGGAGCTTCCACTTATGGGAAAAATGGGTGGTGCATCAAAGTTTGCGAGAATGATGATGCAAGCTGGACAGTTGACCAGAGTAAATGCGATAAGTAAGGTACATTCGGAACACTTTGATAGTGTTTTGCATTCTAACTTGGTTGCTTGGCAAGAATGTAGAGGCCCTTTCAGAGTTCTTAAGCAAGGAGGCCGAGGGACTATGGGCAATTCGAGGCCAAGAGATGTGAATCAAGAGGATTCCAATCGAAGCGAATCAAAATACGGGCAAGTGAGTGCGAAGACTTCTTGCCAACGAGATGTACTAATAAGTGAGACGGTTCAAGTTAAGAGGCAACGAAAGTCGAGGCAAAAGTTCTAAAAGAAGGGATGGCCCGATAGTGAGACTAATCGGGAAAATGCTAAGGCAACGAGACGAGATCGAGGCAAATCAAGTCAGTGCCATTCTGGAGCCGCAACAAGGGCGTTGCAAGAATGGGTGGGGCAGAATGTCACGGGCCAAAGTTCAAAGCCCGTGACCATAGCACACAATGAGTCTCATGGAGGTCTATCATTGACATTGGGATCATTTAGCCCGCATGAGCTGGCCTGATTCAGAGAGCTGTTGGTTAAGCCTATCAGATTGAAGCCTAGGTGGCCCAATTATGAAGCTTTGACAACTTAAGGCGTCTTGAAAAATATAAGAACTAATCCTAGAAGATAAGGGAGAATCATATCTTTAGGATTAGATAGGATTTGATTTGGATGTAATCTTGTAAATCCCATAATTTAAGGGATAGGTTAATCTCATCCGTCGATGTAATTCGATCTTGACCGTCGGTTGTGGGGGAGCTCAACTATAAATAGAGAGCCTCCCCTCATTTGTAACACACTCCATTCTTTGTATTGTTTCTTTGTGAATACAATAGAGAGCATTTACTCAAACTCTTCTCTGTTGTTCTTATTTTCTGGTGCTTTCTGTTGCTTTCTGTTGTCTTTTGAGCCTTCTTTTGGCTAGTCACTTCCACTATATAAATTGGTGCATTGGGGGAATTCTCTTGGTGAATCCTCAATCGTGGTAATCAGGTTGACTTAAGCGTTATTTTGATCAAGAAACGTCTAAGGCCGCACGCTCCAAGAATTAAGTTTTTAGGGACGTGACACTAGTTCATGTGCGGCGGCATTACCTGAACGAGGTATGTACTGAAACACTACCGATTCTAAACACATGGCATAGTTTTTTTATGTCGGAGATGATGCACCCACTAATAGATCTGTCTGTTTCTTGAGATTTCAGTTTTTTAACTATTGCTAGCGAGTCTCCTTCAATCTCAACACTTCTGAACCCCATCTCCTCCACGAAAATTACTGCTTGTAAACAAGCATAAGCCTCTACCGTTGTTGGATCAGGTGCATTTTCTCTCGGGTAGACACATGCACCCATCACCAAACACTGGTCATTTCTTATTAAAATTTTTTGCTACTAATTTCTTTGTATGAATGTGGTATGAGGCATTAAAATTAATTTTTACTCTACCCTCTATTGGAGGTTGCCAAGCTCTCCTCTCTGATCTTATAATGCATTTATAAAAATCTGCAATCTGTAAAACTTCTTCTGAATACGCTTGTGTAAAGCTTACACCTCCCTGACTTGATTCTTTAACTCCTTCATGATACAGTTTGTTTTTGTTGTACCATAGTGCCTAGATTGCTATTTCCATTAGAACGCAATTATTTAAATTGCTATTGTTGAAGGTTATCTCTAACCACTATTTCCATTCCTGATTTGCCTGAGCTTAGGAGATGTCCAGACTTATGCCCTTGTTAGAGCCCAATTTTATCTGGGCCCGAAAAATGAAACCAAAATATATATATAATCATAAAATTTAAAATTAAAATTTATTTTAATTTTAAATTGTCCAGTTTACATAAAATGTCCAAACCCAAACCCTAAACAGACCAAACCCAAATTACACTACCAGACCCATTTTACAAACTACCAAGCCCAAATACCCTTGACCCAAAACAAACTCAGTTACATGACCCAACTACCCCAAGACCCAATTACATCAAAAATCTTGAAACCCTAAATTTGCTAGGGTTTAGAAGCTGCCGCTATCGCCACCATCGTTGCCATTGTCGATTCCGTCGGATCCGGACTCCACCTCGCGTACGTAACTGAAAAATCCAAAAATTAGGTGTAAAAAAAGAGTTATAAATACATTAGATTTAAATGTAATTTTTTACGAAAAATACACGGAGAAATACGGAAAATACGAAAAGGAAATCAAACTAAGAATTTGCGGTAGTCAAAACGATTGGAATACAACAGTAAAAGATTTTTTTCTTCAAGGTATATTGTGACTATATATTAATGTATTTATTTATTTTATATATTTTATATTTCTATTTTCGAAATAAATATTAAACAAATAATATAAAAAGCAAAAAACAAGAGTTGGAGTCACCTTGGTCGCCATTCGCCGCTGTTGTGGCCACGAGGGGAGGAGCAAATCGTTTAAAAAAGAAACCCAAAGGGTCGAATCCCCTTGAGTTGATTTGGTAGTTTTAGGGTAGATTTAGTGGATTTAAACCCCAAATCTGGTTCGAGGAAGAAAAGTGTAGCAAAAAGGGGTCATTTTTGAACTTCCGACCATCGGGTACGACGTTTGCCGTCGCCTCCGTCCGGTGGTCATGTCCGAATATGAGGGGAATTTGGTAGCCAACGTTGAGGGAGGTGTGGAGAGAAAAGAGAGTTTTAGAGTTTTTTTATGAAAAGGAAAATGAGAGTTTTGGTGTTTTTTTTGTGTTTTATACTAAACCCGACGACCCGACCCGTTTTGCCATTTGACTCACGCGATTTTTTAAAGGGAAGGGCTAATTACACTTTTAGGCCTTCCGCTTTTTCTAGTACCCCAATTTATTGTTTAAATTATATGAACTATGTTTTATTATTACTATTATTCTTTTGTGTATATATGTCTGTTTCCTTAACTTATAGATATATGGCTAGATTTTTTATATATAGTATGTATATACTCACCTCATATATTTCGTTTCCTTAACTTATATATATATCTAGAAATTTTTTATTCATAGTATGTATATATTCACCACATATTCCACTTCCTTAACTTTTATATATATATGGTTTATTTTTATATATAGTATGTATATATGTATATTTTATCCTGTATATTATTAATTTGACTACTAATTTACTTTGTATATAGTATGTATATATATTTTTAACTTACTCTTTTCATCCATGGGTATATTTTTTAATTGTTTAGATTTTATTCGTTTAATTGGTAGGACTTCGAGCTTTTTTCTCTTACTTATTCGTGGGTACACATTATGAAATTGTATTGAGTTTTTTATGTGATATTTTTTTATTATTTGTGCCACATTAAATATCAATCATGCTCATACGGTTTTTTTCTTTTTATGAAATATTCGGATTTTGACAAAATAATTTTTTTTAAAATTAAGGCATGTTATTATTTCGGGAATTGAAAAAGATCGTGCCCTAATTCACTGGGTGCTATTTTTTCCTTTTGAACCAAGATAATTGAATATCCTGTTGAAGTTTTAAATACAAGTTTTTTTTGAAAGTTCGTTATTTTTTAATATTCGAATTGTTATGTCCTAACTTACTGGATGTGATTTTTTCTCGATTAATTAGAAATAACGAGCTTTCTTCGAAAGTAAAATTTGTTTACAAAATAGAATAAATTTGACATTCATGCATTTAAGGATTGCAACTTAAATTTTTTCTTGAATTTTTTAATTTTCAACAAAGAAGACTTCGAATAATCGATTAGGTACCAATTTTGGGCGTGTAAGGGTGCTAACCCTTCCTTATGCGTAATCAACTCTCGAACTCGTTTTATGGTGTCAAAGATCAAAATTATTTTAATGATTTTTTAAAAAAAAAATCTTAAAAGGTGATCCAATAACAATTGTTTTAAAAAATGTTGGTGGCGACTCCATGTTCATTTTCCAAATCGAGACTTGTTTTTTTTTTTTCAAAAAAAATGGTTTCGACAGTCTTGATACACCTTCCTAGCAAAGATACAATCACGGAATAAATGGCTTAATGTTTCTTCTGCTTCACCACAAACTGGGCATATTGCTTCTACTCGTAGGTTTCGTGTTTTTAAATTATTGAAAGTAGGAAGAAACTTTTTTGTAATGCGCCAAAGGTTAATTTTTATTTTACTAGGAATATGTAAATTCCTTAGCCTTGTAAAAATGGCCTTTGTGGCTTCTACATATACCGTATCTATATCATCCATCTATTATTATATTTCATTAACTCTCCAAATGTATCAACTTCTAGTCGAATAGAGCCCTGAATTATCTCCTCTTCATACAAAAACATATTGTTGCTAACAGTTTGACAGCAAAATTGTGAGAATCCTTGCAACCTGGTCTGCTATGAAAAGACATTCCAAGGTATCTTCCTTCCAACTTCGTTGTTCTTGATCAATTAACTCTGCTGTTTTTGTAACTCTCCAATTTATACTTTGATGACTAATTCTTGTAATAGCTCGATTTTCAATGGTGTCGAAAATAGTGATTTCGAGACCACAGCTCCGACGAGTCGAGTCGTAAATTTATTTATTTTAAATATTTTTGGTGATATACCCATCGTATGAAATTATGATTTAAATATTTAATAGATTAACTAGTTAATTGAATAGAAAGGATTAATTTATAAAAAGGGAAAAAGTATAGATGTTTAATTAGAAGGACCAAATGAATAAATTAACCAAATGAATATTAGTTAGTGGATTGGTATGGGTTATATTACGTGTAAATAGATTTAATTCAAATAAAAAATGATTAACTAAAGCTTGATGATGAAAGTCTTAAAAATTACAAAAATGCCATTACTATATATATGAAAATTAAAAGAAAAGAAATTAAACTTCATTCCATTTTCTTTTTCTTTCTTCTTCACACGACAACAAGGGGAGAAAACTTAGGGTTTTCAATTCCAATTTTTGAGCTTTGATTTTGGTAAGCAAACTTTGATCGTTTTTAGTAATTTTTATGTTTTTGAGTCCGTATTAGCTTAATCTAGCTTATGCAAGAACTAATTTATGAACCTGTCAAATGTTAAAAAACTTGTCATTGTTGAAATTGTTTGTTCTTGAAAGCTTTTGATGTATTTGAGTGTTTGATACTTGAGTTAAATCTTTTTGTAAAGTGATTTTAATAAAATTAGGGCTTAAGGACTAAAATGTGAAAATGGTGAAATTACATGTATTGTTGTCAAAATAAATGTGTGAATGGATTGGATAAATACCCAAGAGAATTCGGATATGGTTAGTTGTGTCAGAGAATGGTTATTTTGCATGATTTGTGTTGAAAGGACTAGATTGAACAAAAGGAAACTATTAGGGGTAAAACCGTAATTTTCTCAAAAAGAGTAAACTGTGTTATATGTCTAAGTTATGTAACTTAATGTGAGAATTGAATTATTTGTGAATGTAGACTACGATCGTGCTACCGACCACGAAATAGGGAAATTAACGGGTTAGTCCCTAAAGTCCTTCCTAAACTACAATCTAGACCTTTAAGTTCGTAGTGTAAATCTTACTTAATATTCCTTGTACGTGTATATATATTGTCAATATAAATCATGAACATTCGGTGTTGAAGATGATCGAAGAAATGAAACGCAAGAGATAGTAGGCTTTATGCCGTTGAAATAGTACTGACGCGATGGTTGGGGTACCGCATGTGTTACGAGTCATCGATAGCTCGTGTGAGCAGCATCGTGACACGAAAAAAGAGATATGGATCTTATATTGATTACATTTCCTACGATGGTTGGGACTTATGCTTTATGCATACCCTGGTAGCTCGTGTGAGTAGCATCGTTAGGAAACAGTTTACAATACAGATAGAAATCGTATCAATGGCTGGGGTACCGCATAAGTTACGAGTCCTCGATAGCTCGTGTGAGAAACATCGGGTACTGATAACAGAAAGTTATGGACAGAAAGAGAAGTTGTAAATACTCAAATAGCAATGGAATTGCGTTGGCTTGATGAAGTCATTGTTGCTTATTACTTTGTTGGTATTTCTTAACTATCGAACTTACTAAGCTATAAAGCTTACCACAGTTAATGTTGTTGTTTTGTAGATCGTTTTGCTGACTAAAGATCGGATCATCGTCTTTACCTGAAGTCACACTATTGTAGAGTTTGTCTGTAGATTTTGCATCACTTGGTCTTATGGCATGTACTAGGATGATATTAACTGTTGATATTGAACTAAAGATGTTGAAATTTTACTATTTTGATTGTGTAAATGCATGAAGTATAACTTAGATACTTAAGCTTCTGAAGCTTGTAAAGACTTAGAAGTTATGTATGTTGAGTGATGTTTAATGCATAACTTGTATTGATTGTGTTTGAGACATTAAACTTATGTCGCATTATTATTGAGATTCTGCATACTTGTTTCGGTAGAATTTCTACATGTATCGGTAGAAGTACAGGGTAAAAGAGAGGTTGTTCTCTGACTTGGGTTGTATCGGTAGTTAAATTACAGGTATCGGTAGTTTATAGTATTGATGTATCGATAGTAGGTATGCTTATATCGGTTGAAGTTGTAGGGTGAGGATTTTTGTTCTCTGAAGTTTTTGGTATCGGTAATTACATGACTTGTATCGGTAGAAATTATACTTGTATCGGTAGAATTAGCACAGGTGCTGGTAAAAGTCTGCACAGTTCTAAATTGTTCATTGAATTTATTACTATCGATACTTGACCATCAGGTACCTGTAGAAGTCCGCACAGTTCTAAATTGTTCATTGAATTGATTACTATCGATACTTGACCATCAGGTACCAGTAAAAGTCCCCTAAAAAGTTGGAATTTACCATTTTTACCCTTGATGTGATTGTGTTATGATTGAATATTGATTTAAAATCTGAAAAGGTGATTTTCGTATTGAATAAAGATTAAAATATTTGGATATTTTAAAAGATGAACAGTATTAAATTAATAGCAACACCGGAATCCTATCCGGCGACGGTGCTCGGGATTTGGGTGTTACATTTAGTGGTATCAAAGCTTTCGATTTAGCCGTTTCTCGGATAGTTATTGTTGTATTAAATGATTTCATAGTACATGCCATATAAAGCTTTGATAGTATGATACAGATGAATCCGATCTAACTATAGTTTTTGTAGATAAAAGTAAATATGTTTGAATCAGAAAGAGAGGAGACTAACGAAGTAAATAGTAATGACCCAACAAAAGATTCCGAGGCTGGTCATGGGGTCTCTATTATACCAATGACAAAAAGCGAAGCTAAAAACATGTTCTTCGGTTTAATGGGGAAGTGGTGCTCGAAATTTATGCAGAATAACCAATGGCACCACCTCTTCCACCCCTAGTTGCACAACCTGCTGCTTGACCTATGGCACCTTCTGTAATGCCTCTACCTCCCCAGGAAAATGAACAGAGGCATCGTATTCTAATAGATAGGGTAAGGAAGTATAGGGCAGAAGAATTTTGTGGAAATGCTGAAGATGATCCGTCTAAGGCCGAGTATTGGCTGGAAAACACTTTAAGAGTGCTGAATGAAATGGCTTGTCGACCCGAAGATTTTGTGAGGTGTGCTATTTCGTTACTAAAAGATGAAGCTTACAACTAGTGGACAATAATTGTAGCAGTGATAATAGAAAACGAAGTTACTTAGGAATTCTTCCAGACAGAGTTTAAGAAGAAATATGTCAGTATGAGATATCTGGATAAGAAGAAGAAAGAATTCTTGGAGTTGAGACAGGGAAACAAGATAGTGGTAGAATACGAATGGGAGTTTGTATTTCTCAGTAAGTATGCCAGAGAGATTGTACCCACTGATGAGGCTATGTGTGTTCGTTTTGAAGACGGATTGAGTGATGAGATAAAGATGATGGTTGGTGGTTTAAAAATTTGGTCATTTGTCTTACTGGCAGACCGAACGCAGAAAATGGAGGAAGTATACAACTAGAAAAGACAAAGAAAAGAGATTTTGGGATTTTGGGAAGGAAAATCTCACCCGAACTTTCTCAATACCACCATCGAAAAAATTTAGAGATAGTGAAGCCCGCAGAGCAGACTCTTCTGGTTTTCTGAGCAGGAGCCGATTAGGACTACCAATATCCAAATTTCAAAATCGGCCTGCTGACAATGTGGCAAGTGTTTGTAACGTGTCAACATCAGTGTGCAAGCATTGTAAAAGAATTCATTCGGGAGAATGTCGGTTAGTTAAAGGAGCTTATTTTATTTGTGGAAATACCGGTCATTTCATGCGAAATTGTTCGATGAACTCGGAAGCAAAGGAAGATTGGAGTGTTAACCCTCCGGTTACACTGTAGAAAGGTAGATGCTCGAGGTAAATTAACGGTGCAGGTGGAAATCGAAGTGAACAAAGAGGCAATGGAAGCAGGTCAAAAGCTCGAGCACCTGCACGGACTTATGCCATCCTAGCTAGAGAAGAGGCTACTACTCTTGATGTGGTGATTGGTATATTCTATCTTTTTAATGATATTATATGTGCTTTGATTGACCCAGGGTCAACTCATTCATATATTTGCGCTGTTTTAGCCACTGATAAGAAATTGGTCATTGAATCGATTGAATTTAATGTACAAGTCACAAACCCTTTGGGTCATAGTGTTATTGTTAGCATGGTATGTCGTAAATGTCCACTGTAAGTTCAAGGCTGTGAATTTTCTGCTGATCTAATGCTATTGCCCTTCACTGAGTTTGATGTGATTTTGGGTATGGATTGGTTAGCTGACCATGATACTATAGTAAACTGCAAGCAAAAACAGATTAGTTTGAAATGTTCGATAGGTGAGGTAATCACAGTGGAGTCCGACAGATTGAATAATGAAACCAGAATGATTTCGGCTATTTCAGCACAAAAGATGGTTCATAGAGGCTGTATAACATTTTTGGCATACATACTTGATACTCGGGGCTCGAGAACAAAATTAGATCAGGTACTAGTTGTTCAAAGGAAGAATTACCTGGTTTACCGCCAATTAGAGAGGTAGAGTTCGATATTGATTTACTACCTAGTATCGCTCTGATCTTTATTCCACCATACAGAATGACACTGACTGAATTGAAAGAGTTGAAAGCTCAGTTGCAAGAATTGTTAGATAGAGGATTTGTACGACCTAGTGTATCATCATGGAGTGCACCTGTATTATTTATGAAAAAGAAAGATGGATCGATGCGGATGTGTATAGACTACAAGCAGTTGAATAAGGTAACGATCAAGAACAAGTATCTGTTGCCTCGGATCGATGAATTGTTTGACCAGTTAAAGGGTGTAATCGTATTCTCCAAAATAGACCTTCGGTGAAGTTACTATCAGATGTGGGTGAAAGATGATGATATAACAAAAACGGCATTCAAAACTCGGTATGGATATTATGAGTTTTTAGTTATGTCATTCGGTTGACTAATGCCCTTACAGCATTTATGGACCTAATGAACAGAATATTTCAGCCCCAGTTGGACAGGTTTGTGGTTGTGTTTATTGATGACATATTGATTTACTCCAAGATAGAATTAGAGCATACTCAGCAATTGAGAGAGGTGTTACAGATTTTGCGAGAAAAGTAGTTGTATGCAAAATTCAGTAAATGTGAATTTTGGCTACGAGAAGTTGGATTCTTGGGTCACGTAGTATCTTCAGAAGGAATACGTGTTGATCCAAGCAAAGTTTCAGCTATTCTCGATTGGAAGGTACCGAAGAATGTCTTCGAGGTACGAAATTTATTGGGATTGGCAGGATATTACCGTTGGTTCGTGAAAGATTTCTCCATTATAGTCTTGTCGATGACAGGTTGCTATAGAAAAACATTCTATTCATATGGTCTAAAAGTGTCAGCAAAGTTTCGACCAGTTGAAAAAGTTGTTAACTGAAGCTCTGGTCTTGACGCAACTAGAGATAGGAAAAAAGTTTGTTGTTTATAATGACGCATCTTTAAGTGGGTTGGGGTGTGTTTTGATGCAATATGGTAAAGTGGTAGCTTATGCTTCCCGACAGTTGGAACCACATAAAAAGAATTATCCGACTCATGATCTGGAGTTAGTTGCCGTAGTTTTTGCATTGAAGATTTGGCGACACTACCTTTATGGGGAGAGATGTCATATATTTACAGATCACAAGAGTTTGAGATATCTGATGACACAGAAAGAGTTGAATCTGCGAAAGCGTCGATGGTTAAAGCTGTTAAAAGACTATGACCTTGTGATCTATTATCATTCGGGTAAGGCCAATGTTGTAGTTGATGCCTTGAGTCGAAAATCGTTGTTTGCTTTGAGAGCAATGAATGCCCATCTGTCATTGAAAGGCAATGGTTCTATCACCGCGGAGCTTAGGACGAAGCCATTATTTCTATAACAGATTCAAGAATTACAGAGAAATAATTCAAAGCTTATAGCTAAAAAGGAGCTGATAGAGAAATGCTACTACAAGGTATACAATTGATACAGAGGGTATGTTGTATTACAGAGGCAAGGTATGTATTCCGAATGATTCAGATTTGAGACGAGACATTCTTACGGAGGCTTATAGCAGCACTTATTCCATACACCCGAGAAGTGTGAAAATGTGTAATGACCTGAAGAAATTATATTGGTGGTCAGGGAGAGATTTCAGAGTATGTGTCCAGATGTCTTATATGTCAACAAGTGAAAGCCAAACACCAGGTACCATCTGGGTTACTACAGTCGATTTCCATCCCAGAGTGGAAACGGGAATGAGTCACAATGAATTTTGTCACAGGACTTCCGATAACACCGAAAAAAAATTCAATTTGCGTAATTGTAGACAGATTGACGAAGTCCGCTCATTTCATCCCCAATCGGGTAGATTATCCACTAGAGAGACTAGTCGAGCTTTACGTGTTCGAGATAGTTTGATTACATGGAGTACCAGCCTCTATCATCTCCGATAGGGATCCACGCTTTACCTCGATATTTTAGGGTAAGCTATATGAAGTTTTAGGAATTAGGTTGAATTTTAGTACTGCATATCATCCACAAACGGATGGTCAGCCAAAGCGAGTGATACAGATTCTTGAGGATATGCTACGATACTGTACACCTGAGTTTGAAGGAAGTTGGGAAAAGTATCTACTGTTAGTGGAGTTTGCATATAATAACAGCTACCAATCTAGCATTAAAATGGCACCATTCGAAACATTATATGGTCGGAAGTGCAAGACACCTCTATACTGGTCAGAATTGAGTGAGTCTAAGTTGATTGGAACCAATTTAGTTCATTAAACTTAGGACAAAGTGCGGGTAATCCGTGAATGTTTGAAAGCAGCGTCTGATCGACAGAAGTCGTATGTAGATCTTAAGAGGAAAGATATATAATTTTCCCAAGAGACTTCGGTTATGGTTAGTTGTGTGAGAGAATGGTTATTTTGCATGATTTTTGTTGAAAGGACTAGATTGAACAAAAGGAAACTATTAAGGGTAAAATAGTAATTTTCCCAAAAGAACTAAATTGTGTTGAATGACTAAGTTATGTAACTTAATGTGAGAATCGAATTATTTGTGAATGTAGACTAAGATCATGCTACTGATAACGGAAAAGGGAAATTAATGGATTAGTTTCTAAAGTCCTTCCTAAACTACAATCCAGTCCTGTAAATCTTACTTAATATTCCTTGTACATGTATATATATTGTCAATGTACAGCAAATCATGAACATTCGGTATTGAAGATGATCTAAGAAACGAAACCCAAGAGATAGTAGGCTTTATGCCGTTGAAATAGTACCGACGTGATGGTTGGGGTACCGCATGTGTTGCGAGTCCTCGACAGCTCGTGTGAGGAGCATCGTTAGAAAATAGTTTACAGTACAGATAGACACCATACCGATGGCCGGGGTACCGCATAAGTTGCGAGTCCTCGACAGCTCATCTAAGTAGCATCGGGTATTCGTAACAGAAAGTTATGAACAGGAAGAGAAGTTGTAAATACTCAAATAGCAATGGAATTGTGTTGGCTTGATGAAGTCATTGTTGCTTTTTACCATGTTGGTATTTCTTAACTATCGAACTTACTAAGCTATAAAGCTTACCACAGTTATTGTTGTTGTTTTCTAGATCGTTTTGCTGACTGAAGATCGGACCATCGTCCTCACTTGAAGTCACACTATTACAGAGTTTGTCGGTAGATTTTGCATCACTTGGTCTTATGGCATGTACTAGGATGATATTAACTGTTGATATTGAACTAAATATGTTGAAATCTTACTATTTTGATTGTGTAAATGCATGAAGTATAACTTAGATACTTAAGCTTCTGAAGTTTGTAAAGACTTAGAAGTTATGTATGTTGAGTGATGTTTAATGCATAACTTGTATTGGTTGTGTTTGAGACATTAGACTTGTGTCTTGGCATTATTATTGAGATTCTGCATACTTGTTTCAGTAGAATTTCTGCATGTATCGGTAGGAGTATAGGGTAGGAGAGAGGTTGTTCTCTGACTTGGGTTGTATCGGTAGTTGAATTACAGGTATCGGTATTTTATAGTATTGATGTATTGGTAGTAGGTATATTTATATCGGTAAAAGTTGCAGGATGAGGATTTTTGCTCTCTGGAGTTTTTTGTATCGGTAGTTTAATGACTTGTATCGATAGAAATCATACTTGTATCGGTAGAACAAGCAAAGGTACCAATAGATGTTTGTATTGTTCTAAATTGTTCATTGAATTTATTACTACCGATACTTGACCATCAGGTACCGGCTGAAGTCCCCTGAAATGTTAGAATTTGCCATTTTTACCCTTGATGTGATTGTGTTATGATTTAATATTGATTTAAAATCTGAAAAGGTGAATTTCGTATTGAATAAAGATTAAAATATTTGGATATTTTAAAAGATGAATAGTGTTAAATTAATAGCAACACCGGAATCCTAACCGGCGACGGTGTTCGAGATTTGGGTGTTACAATTCTTCCTTCTCCAAGATATGGCAGGCACGCATCATTCCATACATTAATAGATTGTCCATCACCGACTCTCCATACTGTGCCTCTTTCCAATAAACCGCGAGCTCCCTAAATACTACACCAGGTAAAGGATGGGTAAGACACTAACCTAGCATCCATGAAATGCATTGTGAGTAATATTTACTTTTTATCACACACGCCAATAAGCTATTCAGGTAGGTAATTAGTTTCCACCCTTGCTTAGTAAGCAAGGCTTCATTAAAACATGCTAGATCTGTGAAACCATTTCCTCTATATGCTTCTGGGATGCATAATAAGCTCCAATTACACCAATTTATGCTATTATTGGTTCTTAAATTGCACCACCAAAATTTGCACATTAAAAACTCCAACTCTCGACAAAAAGAAATAGGCAACTTAAAACATTGCATAGCATTGGTCGGTAATGCTTGTTAAACGGCTTTTAAAAACCTCTTTACCTCCAATGGACAAATTTCTCGTACTCCAACTTTTCAATCTTACCAAATGATAAGTGTCAAAAGTAACATGTTTTAGTCTCATTCTTAATGCATTTTTGGATGATTAGTCGGTTTAAAATAATAAATTTTATGTTTATAATCCTTTAAAATTCATGTTTCTATACTTAGGAAAGCATTTGGGTTCGAAAGGAGCGAAAACCGTACAAAAAACGCAGATTTTAGGAGCCACACGGGCTGGACACATGGTCATGGACTAAATCAAAGACAAGAAAGAAAATTTGGGGCCAAAAGTGTGAATGTGAAAGAGTTAGGAAAAGATTTATTGTACATAAGATTTTTTTTAAATTTAAACTCTATTTTTTAGGATTAATATTTAAGATTAATATTTAAATTCTATTTTAATTTATCTTTTAGACTTTATAATTTAGAGTTTAATTTGGATCTAATTAGTAAATTATTGTTTAGATTTAATTATAATTATTTTTTTAGAATTTAATTTGGATCTAACTAGAGATTTTCATGTATTATAAATAGGAGATGAAGTGATATGAATTAGACACTTCGAATTTTCTGTAAAATCTTCTATTTCCCAAACCCTAGCCGTTAGAGATTATTCAAGAAAACAATTGAAGAAACACCATTAAAGCCATCTTTGAAGCAGATTTCCACGAAGATTGAAAACCTCTTTTTAATTTCTTTTGATTTTATTATGAGTTTTTCTTTATCTTGCGATTATACTATCTTTGAGATGTTTTTATTCGTTAGGATGAACTAATTTCCTAAATACCTAGGGGAGATGAACCTTGTGATGAGTTTTATTATTTGATTTCTGATTTTACTCAATAAATATTTAGATTTTACTCTCAATTGTGTGTGCTTAATTCTTGATTTAGTATTTTCAAAATATTAATTCTTATTTGATGTGCTTAAATCAGAAGAGTAGACCCTATTTAAGAGTAGATATATCATAATTGAGTGGAGTTGCATGCAATCCTAGAAGTAGGACGATATAAATCTACTGGATTAGAGTCAAATCTAATAGGGGAATCTATAGATTGAATTAATGTGATAATAGGGGTTTTAATTAGAAAGAAATTTCAATTAATCAACCTAGAGTCAGTTGCTTTTATGCTTGAATACAAGTATTAGCATAATTTATGAATTTCTACGGATCAAAATACTAAGTGAATAAATTGCTTAATTCAGAATGATAATGGCAAATGAAATCTAGGTGGATTCTTTCTTGGATATTGTCTCACTTCTTGGTATTAAAACATTTGTTATCTCTTGATTTATTATTTTTCACACTTTTAGTTTATTAATTTAGTTAAATTTAGTTTTAAACAATCACTTTATTCGATCGGTTAAATAGTAAGAAGACAACTATTATTAGTACTTTTAGTCCTCGTGGGAACGATATCTATGTTCATCGTAACTGTGCTATTAATTGATAGGTGCACTTACCTTAGTCATATTTGTAGTTAGTTTCGATTGCATCACCAAATGTTTTTCTTTGATTTCTAGAAAGACATTTTTCTTTCGTCGTTCGACCATAGTAGGTAGACCCAAGTACTTTTCAGGGTTGTTTGCAATCGTCAGCTCCAAAATTCCCCTTAACTGGGATTTCGTGCTCTCACTTACGTTACTACTGAAATAGATTAACAATATGTTGAAATTAACCAATTGTCCCAATATTTGCTCATACTCATTCACCACCCCTTTAACAGTCGTGATACCCTCTCTAGTCGCACTTCCAAACAAGATACTGTCATTAGCGAAAAACAGGTGCGAAACCAAAAGCCCTCGTCTTCCTATCTTAGCTCCTTCTATCCGTCCTTCAACTTTTGCTAGATTCAGCAATCTTGAAAAACTTTTTGCACAAATAATGAATAAGTAGGGGCTAAGGGAGTCCCCTTGATGGCTTAAATTCTAGACCCTTTTCTCCATTAAAAATTACTGATTATGAAACACTACTGACACATCTCATTATAAGGGACACCTAGCTTTCCCCAAAACCAAACGCCTTCAATAACTTTTCAATAAAGAATCACTCCACCCTATCATAAGTTTTACTCATGTCTAGTCTTAAAGCAAACAATTCTTTACCGCATCTTTTCTTTTTATAAGAATGTAGAATTTCATAGGCAACTAAAACATTATCCGTAATTTGCCTACCTGGTACAAATGCTCCCTGTGTTTCATCAATGCAGAAATTCAATGCCTTCCTAAATCTATTCAATATTGCTTTAAATAGGATCTTGTAAACCACGTTACAAAGGCTAATAAGCCTAAATTGCCCCATTGTTTTTGGAGATGAAGTTTTAGGTATAAGAACTATATTTGTTTTGTTAACATAATTCAAATCCATGTGCTCATTAAGTACCGTTAAATACAACTTTGAAACATCTTTTCCCACAATCTGCCAGAACTTTGGAAAAAAGAAAGCTGAGAAACTATCATTACCTGAGGCTTTAAGAGGTGCCATAGACTTCAATGCCTCCACTAGCTCTTCCTCTTTGAAAGCGATTGAAAATTCCTCATTCAAATTTGCTGGGATACAAGGTTTTATAGCTGCTAACAAACTATCACAACTTCCAAGTGGTTTTGCAGAAAATATATTTGAAAAATATTCCAAAGCTAGACTTTAATTTTATCTTCAACGTCCACCCACTCACCACTACCATCTTTGAGCCCTTTAACCATATTCTTTTTTTTTCCGTTGAGTTGCGGCTTTTTGGAAAAAAAGATGTGTTTCTATCACCCATTTGAATCCAGTTAGTTCTTGCTCTTGCTCCCAATAAATATCCTCTTTATTAGCCTCCAAAATGAGTGCAAACTTGACTTCCATGATCTGTCTTAACCGCTTTTCATCCGGGTCTTCATCATTTAGACTTTGTAGCTACGTAGAAAGCTCCGATTTCCTCTTGTGGCAGGCTTTTCTTGATAAGGTCGCCCAATTCTGTAATGATTTCCCCAACACCTCTAGCTTTTTTGGCAATTCACCTCGCACCCTTCCCAAACAGAACGTATTTTGGATTCAAAATCCTCTTCAAGAACCCAATCCGCATTAAACCGGAATGGGAACTCTTTCTTTCTAATAAGCTTTTTCTCCCTACCAGTCGTGTTAAGAAGTAGCGGGCAGTGTTCTGAGAAAATGTGAGTTCAATGTTATAGCGTATAATTTGGAAAACGTAACCACCATTCAAAATTTGCTAATCCCCTATCAAATCTTTCTATGATGTTACTTAACGTCAATTTTCCATGTTTCGATGTAAACCATTGCCCCAAAAATCCTATGTCATTGAGATCACAGTCCTCCAAAACTTTTAAGAAAACAGCCATTTATATCTCTTATCGTATTCACCCTCTTTTCTTTCAAATGATAACATTAGCTCATTAAAATCTCCCATCATAATCCAAGGTAACCCATTATCCTCATTCAACCTTCTGATTCGATCCCATGAGTCCCTTCGTAGTTGCTCAACAAAGGAGCCATTAAACCCAGTGAACCTCCAATGAAACCCTATATTATCTTCCTCAATTTCCACATCTATATGCAACTTGGAGAAGCTTTTTAAAGTAACCAAAAAATCCCCTTTCCATCCAAGAGATAATTCACCTCTAGAACCATCAGCACCAATGTCGATGCCGAACTCAAAACCATACTTTCTTCGTATTAACTTCATTCTTCTTGTGCTAACTTTTGTTTTAATGAGAAACAAAAGCTGGGGGTTGCTGGAGCCGCAAACATTTTCATGATTATCTCAAATCACAAACATTCCAACTTAGGGTTTTTATTGCGACCAGTAGGCCAGCTTTCTAGTGGCCGCTAATGTAAAATTTTAGACTCTGCTTCCTTTTGTACACCCCGAGACATCTCTTCTTGGACTATTCTCTGTCGCTTCTTTCCTTCAGCAATTTCCATTGGGCTATCTTTTTGAAAGTTGTCCACATCTTCCTCCATTAAAGGCCGAATACTAGGATTTCTAATCGAAATACCATCCCCTCTCTAGTACCCTTCATCCATTCTTGCTGTCCCTTTCCAACCAAACTCTCTGTTGTTTCCACTCCTCTTGTTTATCTTGCCTTACATTATCCACCCCATTTTTAACCATGGATTTTGGTTCTTCATGAAGCCATCTACTTTCTCTTGACGAGATTCTTCTTGGTTGCGATCGTAGAGAGATGTCCCATTCCAATTCTCCCATTTGCAGACCTCGAGAGAGTCTTACTGGACAGAAACTTTCACCATGTCCTAGATGGCAACATAAAAAACAGAATAATGATAGTTTTTCATACTGAAAATATGCGTAAGTTGATTTTCCACGCCCATAGACGATACGTTTTTTTCCTTTTCAGCGGGCTACGCACATCCATTTGCACCTTTACTCGCTTATATTTTTTCAATACCATTGAGACTACCGCAGTATCATATTCAATGAATTCACTAGTAAAATTTCCCAATTGGGACGTCATATTTGCAGACATAGAACTTATCAGTAGGTCATAGATTTAAGCCCAAAATATGACACGTATTAATGGAACCCTAAGCGGATCTTCTCCCTTTTGCAATTTGTGAAAGAGAATTAGGTGCCAATTAAAGAACCAAAGCATACCAGGAATAACTCTTGTGATGTCTAACTCATTGTATAAGCGAAATAAAACCCTTTTATCCTCTATCTCAAAAATTGACACGCCTTCTATGGGGTGCCACAATTCCACTAAAATGGATCTCATTGATGGAAAGTGGACAGCACAGTTGGTAAGTACTTGTTGCAAATAACAGACAAACTCAACAAGGCAATGCCTTGATAACTAAGTTTTTTGATGCTTGAAGAAGAAACAATGGCGTTTGTATATGAAAACAGAGAAAATGAGAGCAAGAATGTATTGGAACAATTGATCTGATCTCCTTCATTAATTAGTCCCAAGTATACAAAAGAAAATTCATAGCAACCATAGGGTACAGTGCATATCTGCATTACATCAGCAGATTTGTACAGTAGAAAGTATGGAACAATACATTAAAATATGATCCTATACTAGCTGTCATAATTCACTACAAGTAGCACTTAATGTTTGACCAATTACATTATCAAATTAAAATGAAATTAACAGCATCAAAAATACAAAATGAACTTGAATCTTCATGTAGCTTGTTTGCTGCAATGGCTCTCTTTGTGCTGCATGTGAGCCACTGTTCAACACTCCTCTTTGGCTTGCATGCAGCAAACACCAATTCTTGCCCTCAAATCTTACTGCAGGTGCAAATGTCTCAAAATAGTCAATCCCATACTTCTGGCTAAATCCCTTCACTACCAGCCTTGCCTTAAGCTTGTTCAAGGAGCCATCAGCATTGTGCTTGGCCCTAAAGATCCATTTCACACCAATGATCTTTCTGTCAGCTGGTCTTTCAACTAGTTCCCATGTTTGGTTTTTGTTAATCATGTTAATTTCTTCCTGCATAGCATCCTTCCAGCCCTGTTGTTCATAAGCTTCATTGAAACTGATTGGTTCAGCATTTGCTAGATCTGCCCTTTCATAAACTTCAGTGAGCAGTCTTGTTCCTCTGATAGGCACATCATCTAAATCCATGTTCTGTTCAATCTGAGTTTCAGCTTCTTGGTTTGCCAACACTTTATCACCAACTTGTTCAGGTTCTAACTTGTTCCAGTTCTAAGCTGATGCTTCATCAAATACTACATCTCTACTCACAAAAATCTTGAGTGTTGAAGGATCTAATATTCTGTACCCTTTCTTATCACAACTGTATCCCACAAAGATTGCTGGTTGTGCCCTTCTATCAAGCTTATCCCTCTTTACTGCAGGAACAGATGCATAGCAAATACAACCAAAGATCCTCAAATGTGCAACCGAGGGCTTAAAACCAAACCATTCCTCAAAAGGAATTTTGTTCCTTAAGGCTCTTGTAAGAAGCCTATTTTGAAGATAAACAGCAGTGTTAACTGCTTCTACCCACAGACTCTTTGGCCAATTTCTTTCAAACATCAGACACCTAGCCATATCCAATAAGGTTTTATTTTTTCTTTCACTAACACCATTTTGTTGTGGTGTATAG
This sequence comes from Gossypioides kirkii, assembly GCA_005610355.1. Lineage (NCBI taxonomy): Eukaryota > Viridiplantae > Streptophyta > Magnoliopsida > Malvales > Malvaceae > Gossypioides > Gossypioides kirkii. Next base: position 12,494,405 of record CP032252.1, read on the forward strand.
ACATTTGTAAACTGATGTACAACACCAGATTCATTACAGAACCTTTGAAACACTTCTGATGTGTACTCAGTCCCATTATCTGACCTTAGTGTCTTCAGCTTGCATTCTGATTGATTCTCAACAGCTTCCTTGAACTTCCAAAATACTGAACCAACCTCTGACTTCTGTTTAAGGAAATAAATCCAGCAATATCTAGAAAAATCATCAATGAACAGGATGAAATACCTGCTTCTATTCAAAGAGTCAGTCTTCATTAGACCACAAACATCAGTGTGGACAAGCTACAACTTCTTAATGGCTCTTCAGGCTTTGTTGGCAGGAAATGGTAATCTTGCCTGCTTTCCCATCTGGCAAACTTCACAGACTTGACGATGCTCAACTACTTTGGTGAGATTTTCAACCAAATCTTCCTTAGACAATTGAGCCAAAGACTTGTAATTTACATGTCCCATTCTTTTATGCCACAACTTTGATTCATCTAAAATAGAGGCATAAGCAATAGTAGAATCTGTTTCCAGTCAATTATGAAGCTTCTATCAGTCATTGTGACTGACATTAGCTTGGATCCACTTGGATCATAAATGGAACATTTTTTGTCCTTGAACACAACAGAATAGCCCTTCTCAATCAACTGAGCTATGCTTAACAAGTTTCTATCTATTTCAGGTACCAATAACACATTTGAAAGAAGCTTAGTACTTGTAGTTGTGTTGATGAGAACATCACCTTTTCCTTTAGCCATGATGTATTGACCATTCCCAATCCTCTCTCTGGAACTGAAGCTTGTATCAATTTTCTTAAAAATCCCAACATCAAGTGTCATATGATTTGTACAACCACTGTCCAACAGCCAACCTTTAGTAAATTTTCTTTTTTTTACAGAATTTGATGCTGCAAATGCTTGCTCCTCCTGAGCATCACTTTCTTCAGCTACTTGAGCCTTAGCTTCTGGTTGCTGTGATTGCTGTTGCTTATGATATACTTTATTTCTACACACTTTTTCTGCATGTCCCATCTTTTTGCAATTTTTGCATTGAACATCTGGCCTATACCAGCAGTAGATTTCAGGATGAGTAGTCTTCTTGCAATGAGCACATTGAGGATAACTTTTCTTTACTCCATCTCTTCTGAACTTGTCTTTGTTGTTCATCCAAGGTTTCTTCCCTTTGGAGTTAGAAGAGCTTGTGGTGGACCTGCCTTTAGCTTGAAATGCCCCTTCATGGTGCTTTACCTGTCTGCTTGCTCTTCTTTGTTCTTGAGCATAAAAAGCATTGACTAACTCAGTTAGTGTTATATTTGACAGGTCTCTTGAGTCTTCCAAAGAGGAGATCTTTGCTTCATACCTTTATGGTAAGGTTGCTAAAACCTTTTCTACTATTCTGCTCTCATTGAACTGCTCCCCAAGAAGTCTGATGCTGTTAACCACAGTCATGACTCTTCCTGAATATTCTTTGACTGTATCTGACTCACTCATCTTCAAGTTTTCAAAATCTCTCCTGAGATTGATAAGCTGCTGCTATCTTGTTTTCTTGGTGCCCTGAAATTCCTCCTTCAACTTGTCTTAGATCTGCTTTGGAGTTTCACAAGCTATAATCCTGGTGAAGATTCCATCTGTCACACAGTTTTGAAGGCATGACATAGCCTTGTACTTCTTGGCTCTATCATCAGAGTGTTGCCTGATCTGAGCTACTGTTGGGTTGGCTCTCAAGGGAGGTGGTTCAACATCAGCATTGACAACTTCCCACAAGTCAAATGCCTGCAGGTAAGTCTTCATTTTTACTACCCAAATGTGGTAGTTCTCACCATTAGATTGTGGTGGTGCTGTTGGAGAGAAGCTGGAAGAAGACATGAGTGTTTTCGAGACAGACAAGTATAAGGCCCCTTTAAGAAGTAGGCTCTGATGCCAATTGTTGCAAATAACAGACAAACTCAACAAGGCAATGCCTTGATAATAAGTTTTTTGATGCTTGAAGAAGAAACAATGGCGTTTGTATATGAAAACAGAGAAAATGAGAGCAAGAATGTATTGGAACAATTGATCTGATCTCCTTCATTAATTAGTCCCAAGTATACAAAAGAAAATTCATAGCAACCATAGGGTACAGTGCATATCTGCATTACATCAGCAGATTTGTACAGTAGAAAGTATGGAACAATACATTAAAATATGATCCTATACTAGCTGTCATAATTCACTACAAGTAGCACTTAATGTTTGACCAATTACATCATCAAATTAAAATGAAATTAACAGCATCAAAAATATAAAATGAACTTGAATCTTCATGTAGCTTGTTTGTTGCAATGGCTCTCTTTGTGCTGGATGTGAGCCACTGTTCAACAGTACTTTTCCAACTAAACATAGATTAAACTCGTCCTCATTATCATCTTCATCTTCTTGATCAAGAACAGGTTCATCTTCCTCACCAGCAATTCGAAGATTAGCAAGTTCCTCTTCCATCGTTGCCATCAAGATTTCCAACGAAGAGGTTTAAGAGGCGAATCGTATGTTGATAACACTTTGAAAAAGATTCGGAGGGACTTTCTCCATACTGCACTTTGACGGCAGACAAAGAAATCAAAGCAAACAAAAAAGAGAGAAAAAAACCCTAGAAAACTGCTATCGGCACTTAAATATCAAAATTTACTTTGCTGATAATAAATTTTAAAAAAAAAATACTAAAAGAAACTTACCTTTAGTGATATAAATGAGGATAATTTTTTTTATATACTTTTCATGCCCGATATAAATGAGGACAATTAATGAATAATTTAGTTCATTATTCAAAAGTAAAAAATTAAAAATTTAGCTTTAAAAGATAAAAGCAGTTTTAATTTTAAAATTTTAAAAATAATTGCTAAAAAAAACAGAGTTTTAGAGGTGATATTTTTCCATTATTTGGAAAGATTTTAGTGTTGGAGTGCTATATAGTCGTAAAAATGGGAGCCTGATTGGCATCCTCAGCAAGGAATAATGTCCTTCACATTGTCATCTTGTAAAACATGAGACTACTTATTTGGACATGATAAGATGTTGTGAACAACAAGTTGTTTGCTGAAACATAAGTATCCAACAAAATCCTTGCTGGTTTATTAATTTAAAGGTATTTTCTTTTCTGATACTATAATTTTACTGCAAGTCATTGTTAAGATCGAAAAATATTAAAGGGCTGATTAGAAATTTGTTCTTCACTTTCCATTTGGATTAGTTCAGTTGAAAGTGAGATTCTCAACACCTTTTTAGTTCTCTTAGATTCTTTTCAATAGTAATCATTACCAAATAAACAATCGAACTTAGTTTCTTCTATTTTTAATTCAGTGAGCCTTAATAGGTGAAAGAGTTTTGATATAACGTTTGTGTGTAAGTAACGAAATTGAAAACTAAGTTACGAATACATGGAGTGAAACATAAACTTGTAATAAAAGAAAGATGTCAGAAGGAAAACAAGATTCATAATCTTACACAAAGCGTAGCTTATTTTCAAGCTGCTAAAAGCTCTGGTGAAACACTAACGAAAAATACATGCGTGTTACTAACCAGGCTACGGAGTTCTAAATCTACTATCTATTACATAAATCAACAAAGCCCTATAACATCATTGCTGCTTATTGATGCATATAGGACCTTGGGAGACTTGACAAACATACCATCTTTCATGGTTTTGGTTGTTCTGGATTTGATGATAGCTGCCCGTAACTGGCTGTTGAACAACACTGACAGCTTGAGGTCCATGATAAACATAGTGGTGTGGTACCAACTTCTGATGATGATGATAATGATCCTGATTTCTCGATAGAGGAGCTTGCCGGTGAGCCTTCTCGGCTATCTGCCGGGCACATAGCTCATCTATCAAGGGAAACCCTTCTGAGGCAACTTTCTTAAGATGATCTATTGAAGATGCCATTAGAAGTTTGTGTTGTTTGTTTGGCTTGCATGTATGGTTAGGGAGCTAGGGGACTAGATATACAGGAAGTTTAGGATAGGGGAAACCCTCTAACCTCACTTTTGAAGGGTCCATTTCATAATCAAAAAAAGAAAGATTTAAGGGAATTTCTCAAGGATAAAACTAGGGAAAAAGTGCTGAAGAAGTGGGGTTCCCCATTTGTTCTTTCAGCTTTCTGTGATTCCATTTCTTGATTAACGTGAACTATAGTGAAATTAAATGCTTAATCATTTGGAAATTAAGTTTTTATTTATGCCTATTCATCTAATTTGAAATCTAGTAGTGTCCATTACTGAGATCTTTCTTAGTCATAAAGTGGCATAAGCCAAGTGGCACAAAAATAGATATGTGGGACTTCCCTCTATACTTATCCATGGGAAATTGGACACTACTAGATTTACATTATAGGAATTTGCTGAAATCTAAATTTGTTTATTTTATTAATTTTAAATTTGTGATTCAATCTCTTGTAACATAATTTTATTTATATATTTTTTTAATATTATTCATTATTCTAAATTGTTAATATTGTTATCTAATTTAATCTATTTTTGAAATTTTTTTAAAAAAAATACTATTTTGAAAAAAAATATTTTGGCATAATGAATTAAAATAAGTATTTTTAAAATAAGTCCATATAAGCTATAATTGCTTGCACTAACTTTTAAAATTTTCAATTTTCTTTTTTTCCATAATAAGATAAGTTATAATTTCGATAACTATCAAATTAGTAATATATTTTAATTTAATTTAAAATAATTTATATCTGACATAATTATTTGTTATTTGATTTAATAAAAGTTTAATATATTTTAAAATAAATTATTTTTAATTTAATTTGACTGGTGTAAGTGGTTACCTACCGGAGATGAACCGAGGATAGCATGATTAGAGGCTTCAAAATGGCCAAGCACTTCACTCCTTTTGATACATTTAAATTTAAAGAGTAACATAATAATTACACATTTTTAGGGTATATAGAAAAGCTTCGAATTTAAGAGACGAAATTATTGAAAAGGATAATCTTTACAAATACATTTTTATATTTTAATTAATTATCAAGATTCATGTAATTATTTAAATTAAAATCGTTAGAATACCATTAAATATACCTTGTAGCTTTATTGTACCCAAATACTTCAACCCATAAGGAGAAACCAAAACCCAAGGATTCAACAATCCGAGAGGTCCAACAGATTGATTGACAAAAGACAATTGGTAGCAAGCCAGCATCCAACCCATAGCTTTCAGCCCGATATTTGTGAGAGGCCAGGACACACAGACTACCAAGTTTGCACATCGCCTTGTTAAGCTTGTAAGTAAGGTGATACAAATTGAGGGGTCAAATTATTTGAATTCAAGAGTACATAAAAAAAAAGTCTTGTGGATCGTGTCATAATTCGGTTGACATCAGCATTATTATCAATACAAAAAAATATAAGTTCGAGCATGCTAAAATACATTTAAAGCATACCATTTTCTATAAACATTAGGAATTGATTGCCAAAAATACGTACTGCTACAAAATTAGTCAAGAAATGTGATTGTTGTAAAAAAAAGTTACCAAAGTACCTAGACAACCCATAAAACTATTCAAAATGATTGTCAATCCATGATAGTTCATGACATAGGGCATAGAAATATTGGGTCTATTCCTTTCAAGCATAGGACAACGGGAGTTTCTTGTTAACTTTACCAAGTGAGTAGAACTAGACCTTGCGATAACAATCATTCTGGGATCCATAATGAATAAATAATTAATGTACAATTTTTACTACAAGTGTTACAAGTTAAGTTATAATGTTTTTGTGTTATAATGGAATATGAAGTATTTCAAAGATCGAACTTAAGCTATATCGGGTAAATAAGTTGCTATAAACATACATGTGAAAGGCTATTAGGCTAATAATGAAACTAAATAAGTATGCCAATCAATAAATGAAGAGTTTCTAAATTTTCCTAAAAAATAAAGGTCTAAACATGCAAATTATCCAATTAATAAATTTCAACAATTAGGCAAACGGTGGTTGATCAAATTTTAGACTTTACGGAACTTAATTCCTAGTTTTCCTATTTGCTGAAATATTATCTCTCGGTGTCAATTTTAGGTTAAATAAGAAATTTAATTAAATTTACCTCTCGATCTTACTCAATTAAACCGAACTAAATGAATTATTACATAATAAGGTCTCCTCTCGATCTAACTTATCTAAATTGTCTTTCAGAATTGTCAAATCTAAATTTTACAGTCTATTTAATTTAATCTCTAAACCTAAAATTCCCAAACCAACATTTCATTTAATCAACCGCACAAGAATTTAGTGCAAATCCATTATGTAGCTATAATCACAAATCAATTTCATGCAATAATCAAATAAGAAAAAGGACGAAATTGAAAAGTTAGAAATGCTTAAGAATGTTGCTGAAGTTTTTTATTCGATGAAATAAGTGCTTCAATCCACCGAACAATCGAAAGCCCAATGTCTGAAATCCTTAATCGAAAAACAAAAGGGATGAAATTGAAAAGAAAATATTGAAAGGTTGACAACTTACAAAATAGTTCTAAAAATTGTACCAAGGAAAAACAATACTGCAGAAAAAAAGTGTTTAATCTAATATTCTAACCTAAAAAACTCTCTCCCTCTAAAAATCTTATAAAAGTAATATTTATAGTCAGACAAATCTTAACCTGACAATTACATATTAGCCCCTCAATGTAGACTCCTTATGGAAAGTTTTGACCGACATATATTGGCAATTGAATCTCCATACTTTCATTTTTAACAATTTAATATTTTTATTTTTAAAATTTTAAAATTTAGATCTATTTTTTTAATGGAGATCTATTTATTTATTAACACCATTAAAATCGTTATGTTAAATTTGTTGGTGTAGCATTTTGAAATTAAAAAAATTTGCTTCTATTCATATAACCAAAAAAATGACATTATAATGGGCTTGAATTTAGTACTTTACTTTAACCGCGTTAACAATTCTTAGAAATTCACCTCAACATTTCAATCAGAATAAAATATTTGGGTAAACTATAAAAAATAGTCACTTTTATTTGCCTTATATTACATTTTAATCACTTATGTTTGAAATGTTACGTTTTAGTCACTTACGTTATCATTTTGTTACGAAGTAGTCACTTTGTCATTAAGCTTTGTTACTTCCCTAACGGCAATCTTACGTGGCAGTCCAAATGGATTTTAAATGTCAACTTGGATGTCCAACTAGGATGAGAATAGTTTTTTCAGTCAAAATGGAAAAGAAAACTAAAAGAAAAATAAGACGAACAATTTTTCTTTTTCAGTTCAAGGTGTAATTAATTTAAATTTTTTAATTAATTAAATTTATTTAATTAAAAACCTATTATCGTCCTAGTTGGATATCCAAGTTGGCATTTAAAACTCATTTAGACTACCACGCAGGATTGTCGTTAGGGGGGTAATGGAGCTTAACGACAAAGTAACCCGTGAATCCAACGAGTTGGTTTATAATAATTCATGAAGGAAATATGGTTCAGCAAGTCAATTCGATGCGAAATCTAAAATGTAATCTGAGACAAACAAAAGTGACTATTTTTATAGTTTACCCAATATTTGAGCTAACTAAAGACACTATAAAAATTGAGGCACCAAATTATTTCAAGATTAATGTATAAAAATTAAATCTCAAATTTGAGCAAAATATAAGAATCAAAACTAAAATTTAATCATTCTTATATAATCATAAAATAATAGATGGATTAGTACTTAAATTTAGCCATTATTTTCTCATATCCAAAGAAAAGAATAAAAAAAAAAAGAAGGGACGTGTATTTAAATGATATCAAAATTAAAGTATAAAATTAAATATTAAGTTTGAGCGAAATATAGGATCAAAATTGAAATTTAACCATTTTAATATAATCTTATATAGTAGAGGGATTACAACTAAATTTAGCCATTATTTTCTCATGTTAAAAGAAAAGGAAAAAAAACATGTTAAAATTAAAGTATATAAATTAAATATTAAATTTGAGTAAAATATAGGGATCAAAAAGGAAATTAATTAGAAACGAACAACGCAAGTTCAAGAGCTAAAAGAGGCGAAAAATTAATTGGAGGATTAAAATGACTTCTTCTTTTTTTTGCAAAATTAAAAGATCAAATAAGTCATTATGCCAAAAAAGAATGCTCACACAGGCATCACTTTTACAATTCAAATGCATTTAGTTTATATATACACACTATTATTTAAATCTCTAATTAAATTAATGTTACAAGTCAAGCAGTTATCAACTTGATTAGAGAAAGAGAAACTACTAAAATATATTTCGTATTTATAATAAATTATATTATTCGATGGTACTTTAATATTTTTAATTAAAATAAAATTAAATGTGAGTATGGTGGGGATTGAGAATTGAACCAACACCAATTACATTTATAAAAGCTTAAATTTATAACTCAATCAAAACTTTATTTTGAATTTTTTACATATTTCAATTTTTTTTTCTTTTTGAGACAATAGCCTAAAAGTACCCATATCTCCTCCCCAATCCATAAATAGGAGTATAATGCATTTCAGCGCACTCAAACTCACATCCTTCTGCATTGACAATAATATCCATACTAATCGAGCTAAGACTCAATTGACTATTCATGTAATATTCTTAATCTAATGTATTTGTATTTAAATATTTTACTCACGATTAAAAAAAAGTTTGCGCTCCTCGCAAGCCTAGGGTTTTTTCCCTTTGTTTATTGTCGTCTTGATTTCGTTGTCAACAGTATTTTGTAATTTTTCTCTCTGAGTATTGGCTGATTTTACTTGATTTGCTTTCCTCTAAATCGAGAAGCTTTTCTCATCACGCTCTTTGCTGCAAAATTAGTACTTAGCGATTAGTTTATCTGTTCGATAAACCAGAATAATGGAGGAATAGATGACTAGGTTAAGATTAGCGGATGAAGTAAACGAACCTGTCCGTGATCAGGATGAAGTAAAGGATGTTGAAGATGATTTCTAGCTATGTTTGGTCGGTAAAGCACTCACAAATAGCGCAGTACACTTTGTGTCTTTACGGAATGTATTAGCTGAGATCTGGCACCCTATAGAAGGGGTTACGATTTCAGAGTTGAAAGATAAGCAAATACTTTTTCGGTTTTATAATGAAATCGGTCTGCGAAGAGTCATAGATGGGATGCCGTGGTTCTTTAATCGGCACTTGATTATCTTTCACAAATTAGAAAGAGGTGAGGATCCAATCCAAGTTCAATTAGTTTTTGCCAATTTTTGGGTTCAAGTTCATGACCTCCCACCAAGTTGTATGTCGAAAAGAATGGCTCGACAATTAGGGAACTTTATTGGAGAATTTCTGGATTATGACGCCATGATTATCTCAAAGGGGATTAAAAAGTTCATGCGCATTAAAGTTGAAATTGATGTGCAACAACCTTTAAGAAGGAGGAAACATATTATTTATGGCAGAGATAAAACAACTTTTATTTTGTTTCTGTATGAAAAGCTATCATTATTTTGTTTTCTTTGTGGACGGCTAGGGCATGGTGAGAGCTTTTGTTCACTAAGGTTAATACAAGGAGTACAGGAGGATGATTATGGGTGGGATTTGTCATTAAGAGCCCCATCTAGACGAGCAGAGAAAGCACAAAGCCGTTGGCTAAGAGAGAGCTTGAGAGAATTAGTTAGAGGACATAAGGCGGGCGTCATTGGAGAGATGATAAATAGAGATAGTTTTGGTGATGGGTTTAGAAATAGGTTACCAAGTCGTAGAGACGAACCACTATGTATGGGGCTGACAAACCAATTGTATATTAAAGAATTAAGGATCACGAGTATTGGGGAAAGAGTTAATGTATCTGAGCAAGAAGATATTCCGTGTGAAACACAAGATGGGAAAAAATGACAAACAGTGTTTTTTAAGGATGAATTAGGGAATGATTATGTGATGGATACAGATGTAGGTGATGAATGCAGAGGTTAATGAGAAGGATGGCTCAAACATTTGGAGACTAACAGGATTTTACGAGACTCTCATGGAAAGTTAACGTTCAGAGTCGTGGAATATTCTTCGGCAATTAAAACAAGAAAGTAGTATACCATGACTAGTCGTGGGGGACTTCAATGAAATCCTATTTTCATTTGAAAAACAAGGTGGGAGGATTAGAGAAGAGTGATAGATGTCGGCTTTCAGAGATGCCCTTAAAGACTGTGAGTTATACGATTTGAGTTTTACAGGTCAATGGTTCACTTGGGAAAGGGGGACACTAGTGACTAATAATATTCGGGAAAGGCTTGATACGAGTGTTGCTAATATGGCATGGTGGGAATGATTTCCTGAGTTTTCAGTTCAACATTTGTCATATAGTTTCTTAAATCATTACCCGATATTTATTAAACCAAGTAGGAGACAAGGGACGAATCGACAAGATAATTTTATTTTTCAATTTAATGCGGATTGGGTTTTAGAGGATCGATTCGAAGATCAAATAAAGTTAGGATTGATGGAAGGGGATGCACCTTTACCTGAAAACTTAGAAAAATTAAGGAAACACCTTAGAAATTAGGTAAAAACAATTAAGGAAAGCATGGCAAAAAGAAAAAAAAATTAACTGAAAAGCTCGAGAAGTTGAATGAAGAGGACCCAGAGGAATCGATCCTTGCATGTATCACATAAGTCAAATTGGCTTTAAATCTTGAGGCGGATAAAGAATAGTTGTATTGGGCTCAAAGGGTTAGATTTAATTGGCTTAAATTTGGTGACCGAAACACTACTTATTTCCATCATTTAGCCACTCAGAAGAAAAAGAAAAAGACAGTATATAAATTGCAGGATGAAAGTGGCGTAGAGGTTGAAGGGGAAGAAACCTTCAAACGATTACTACAAAATATTTTTTGGAGCTGTTCACTACAAAGCCAACTCAAGATAGCGAAATTTTAATGAATAGAATGGATTCGTGTATAAAGATGCACCAGAATGAGGTTTTAACAAAAGAATTTTTGGCTGAAGAGGTTTTTGAAGCAATTAAGGCAATGGCCCCTTTAAAAGTTGCAGGTAATGATGGTTTTTTTGCGTTTTTCTTTCAAAAGTATTGACATCTTGTTGGAAACGATATAATTAGATACTGTTTGGATGTCTTAAACGAAAGAAAAAATTTTGATGTTATTAACAAAACTAATATTGTTCTCATCCCTAAAGTGAGCGATCCTAAAAACATGAGACAATATAGACAGGTCAGTTTGTCCATAGTGGTCTACAAAATAATATCGCGAGTTTTGGTTAATAGATTTCAAAAAGTTCTAAAGACTTGTGTTGGCGAGACTCAAGGGGCCTTTGTCCCGGGAAAGATCACTGACAACATCCTTATTGCCTACGAAGTACTGCATTTGCTAAAGAAAAAAGGGGAGGAAGGACTGGTTATTTTGCTTTAAAACTCGACACGAGTAAAGCTTATGACCGGGTTGAATGGTCTTTTCTTGAAGATATGATGAGAAGGCTTGATTTTTGTGACGCTTGGATTGATTTGATTTTACGGTGTGTTAAAAGTGTTTCTTATTAGGTTATGCTAAATGGCAAAAAAGGAGCTGGTTTTAAACCAACCAGGGGGCTGAGGCAGGGATATCAATAAAGTCCTTATCTCTTTATTCTTTGAGCTGAAGGTTTTTCAAGGCTAATGTATAATGCAAAACATTATGGCTTAATTGGTGGTGTTAAACAAGGAAGGGGAGGAATAGTTACTCACCTATTTTTTGCTGACGATAGCATTTTATTTGAAAAAGCTACGTTGGAAGGAGTTGTTACCATTAAATAGGTAATTAATACTTATGAAAACTTGTCAGGTTAATTGGTCAACTTTGAAAAATCTATCATCTATTTTAGTAAGAATGTAGCCGATGATACTAAAGGACAGATTGTTCAAATGCTAGGTGTGAGATTATCAAATAACCTAGAGAAATACTTAGGGTTGCCTACAATGATAGAGAGAAGAAAAAAAACATGCATTTATTGAATTAAAAGAAAAATTCATTAAGAAAATGCAAGCATGGAGTGTTAGAAATTTATTGATTGGTGGCAAAGAATTTTTTTTGAAAGCAGTATTACAGGCCATACCTACTTATGCGATGCAGTGTTTTAATTTACCGATTTCGTTTAGTCGAGAATTAGAAAGCCTAATGAGTAAATTCTGGTGGCGTAATTTAAAAACAAGAAAAGGCATACACTGGTGCGATTGGCATGCAATGTGCATTCCCAAAACGTACGGAGGGATTGGTTTTAGAGATCTTACGAAGTTTAATTTGACCTTATTAGTGAAACAAGGATGGAAACTAATAACGAACCCTCTTAGTTTGCTTGCCCGTATTTTTAAAGCTAAATATTACCCACAGACAGATTTTGTGAGCGCAAGATTAGGAAATTACCCTTCGTTTACCTAGTATCTTAGGTGCTCGTAGTCTACTAGAGAAAGGCTTGGGCTGGAGAATTGGTAATGACCACTCAGTGAATATTTGGAATGACGTTTGGTTACCTAAACCTGGGAATGGAAAAGTAACAGTTAATAGTATTAATACACAGTTCACAACAGTAGTAGATCTTATTAATAGAGAGTTTTAAGTGGAAAGAAGAGGTGGTTCGAGACTTATTCTCACCTGAACAGGCGGACAACATCTTATGCATCCCTTTGATAGCTCCATCATAGGCTGATGAGGTAGTATGGAGAGGTGACAACATAGGGATCTATTCGGTTAGAAGCGGATACCGATGGCTTGTTGATGAAGAGATGAACAATCAGGGGAATGCCAATGGGATACACAACATAGAGATGAACCGATTCTTTACAAAAATAATGCAACTCAAAATCCCTAATAAAATACAAATCCACCTATGGAGAGTTGTTAATACATTTCTATCATTCTTTTCTAACTTAGATAAAAGAAGGTTACGGGCAACAACAGTGTTCCCAGTATGCCAAAGCGAAACTAAAACAGCTGAGCATCTGTTTTGGGAGTGTAATTTCACCAAACAGATCATTTGTAAGTTAGGCATTGATTCTGGAGGGCTTAACCTGCAGCACGGATGGAACTATGGGTTAGCAGAAATCTTTTATAGCAGGAGTGATGATCAATGCATAATGTTATCATTAGCAATTTGGGCTATATGGCATAATAGGAACAAGATATTACATGATGGGCAAAGGGAAACGGTGAAAGGGGTAGTAAGCTTCATTCTAGCCTATCATTCAGAAATTACAAAATTAGAGTCATGCCTAAACTGTCGTTCTGTGATAGAAGAGGAGAGATGGGAAGCCCCGAGTCCAGAGTTGTTAAAGTAAACTTTGATGCGTCATTTAATAAACAACTTCAAACGGTAGTAGGAGGGACTATTATAAGAAACAACTTAGGACTGGTAATGGGTTCAAGTGTGTACTCGTTTAAAGGAGTAAGAGATCCGGTCACTGTTGAAGCCCTTGCATGCTTAGAAGCGGTCCGTTTCGCTGTGGACTTGGGCTTCCACAATATCTATCTAGAAGGTGGTGCATTAGTAGTTATTAAGAAACTCTGGAGAGAAGAGGGAGATAGATCGGCAATTGGAAGTATTATAGATGAAATACGCAACCAAAAGAAAAGGGTTAGAAGCTTAACTTTCCATTTTTTCCATAGATCTGCGAATAAAGTTGCTCATTGCCTTGCTGTATGGGGTCGATAATCTAAGATTCCAAGAGTTTTGATTAAAGAGTCACTATCGGACATTGAGGAAGATTTAGAGGCAGACAGGCAAGGGCAACTAAGATAAATAGAGTGTGTTCTTGATTTCTTTCTGAGACCGGAGGAAAAACTTAAAAAACAAGCCTCCGATGCAAACTCAGGGAAGTGTGGGGCTGGCATTCACAAGATCAGAGAACATTGTTGAGTAATGGTGGCCAAAAGTGCACGATTTTTTGGCTACCTGATGAACGAAGAGGTGAAAGAGTTTTAAAAAAGCGTGATAATTTTTTTAGGGTTTTAAGAAATGAAGTCTATCTCTTTGATTATTTCTTTTTCTTTTTTCTTTTTCTGTTTTCTTTATGGAAAAAAGACCCTTGGATTTCTCTAGAAAAAGGGTTTTTAGGCATCAGATTTTTTGATCTAACTCTCTTAATACGCCGACAGTCATTATGACCTTTAGGCTGACAGTTGTATGGTGGGTAGACCTGATCATGGGTCGGGCCACTCGACCCAACCCAAAGGCCTGCCCAAAAAATGGGAGGGTTTGGATAAAAATATAGGCCCAAAAAATGGGCTTGGACAAAAAATGAGGCCCGTTTTCTAAATGGGCCGGGCCTCGAGTAAGAGTTTTTGGCCCAAGCTCGGCCCGACCTGACCCAAATAAATTAACTATTTTTAATAAAAAATTATATTGTTGATTTTTGGTGCTGTTTTTGTTGTTGTTTTGGTTGCTATTTTTTACAATTTTGGTGTTGTGTTTTTACTGTTTTGGTGTTTTTTTTTACTGTTTTGGTGCTATTTTTTTTACTATTTTGGTGCTGTTTTTATTGTTATTTTTGTTGCTATTTTTTTTATTTTTGCTGCTATTTTGGTTGTTATTTTGGTTGTTTGGATGTTATTTTTACGCGTCTTTATTATTATTTCGCTGTCTTTTTTAATATTATTTGAATATTGTAGAACTTATATTTTATTGTTAATTTTTCTACTACTTTATTTGCAACTATCTTAATATAAATTTTTTTAATGTATTTTAAATTTGTTTATTTTTAATATTTGTTTTAAAGTTTTTAAGCATATTTGATATATTATATATTTTTTAAATTTGTTGTACATAATAAAATAATCTAAAAAAATTAATATGGGTCGGGTCGGGTCGAGCTCGACTTTGACTTCTATAATTGAGATCGGGATTGGATAAAATTTTATGTCCATTTTTTAGGCTAGGTCGGGCTTTGACCTAGCAATTGGGCCTAAAAATTTATTGAAGCCCGACCCGAACCCGACCCGGCCTATGATCAGCTCTAATGATGAGTAAGCTTTGTTCTTTTTTCTATTCTGGTTTTTTACTCACCCTTATTAAATAAAATCATCAGGTACTTTTATTCAGAAAAAATATTTTACTTACGATTTAATTTATTTTTTATTTTAATATTATATAAATTTTATATTAATTTCAAACAATATATTTCATTATTTATTATATAATATTTTTTAAATGTAGATCTATATTTTAAATACGCACTTTCGATACTATGATAAAATTTGTAGTGATATACATGTTATCTCGATGCTTTGTTCATATATGTATATATATATATATAAAGCTACTTTTGGGGATATTGAGATCGAAGGAAATAGAAAGACATGCACCACTTTTTATATGGTATCTTTTTGTGAAAACACATTGCATGTGACGGTGGATTTGGGCTCAAAGTCGGTGACTCGGTTCATATCTTATCCAACCTCATCTAATTTAAAAAATAGTTATATTAATTAAATATATTCATGATTAATATTATTATACTAATCATTATTTTTTACAAATAAAACTCAAAATTTTACAAGCAAACCATTATCTTCTATAAGCTACAAGTTCTTACATACATACAAAACACACACATATAGACATACGCATGTATGTCCGTAGCTACTCTCAGCTGAGAAATACTGAAGAAACAACAGATAAAGAAGCAGCTAAGGTAACCAAGTTAATTATAGACATAACCCCAACTACAAGGTTTACTTATGTGGCCATGATCCTTAAACAGTTTCCCGCCATAGTTTTCAGCTGTCTGCCTGCCTCCTGCAACTCATAGCTTCGGTACTGGCCGGGGGACGGTAGATTCTAAAGTAAGGCTCACAGGGTTCCTGATAGCAATATTGGTTTGGGGCTGGCTTCTTATGATAAGGCGACCACCCTCGGCCATAGCGTTCCTCTATAATGGCGAGGCATCTAATCCAACTTTTTTATGGCTATCAACTTGATGGTATGCCATGGTAGGTACTGAAATTGCTTGTTTGTTTTGCTGAGAATATGGTTAGAAGAGGGGTCCCAATATGTAGGAAAAGTGTCAGGTTCCAACTTGGATAAGAGTCCAACATATATTAATCTTGGCTTTTATTTTTTTTAAGTTTTACACTTAACTTTTAAAAAATAATTAAATTTAACTATCAATCTTTTCCATACAAACATAGAAATAAAAATATTGTTTTTTAAACATTGGAGTTAATTTGATATTATATCATTAATTAATAAATTGTTATCCTTACATAAGATCTAGATGATGTTTTTTATGATATAATAAACAATAAAATAACAAAAAAAGACATTTAACAGTATCTTACAACTGTGGAAACGATGAATAAATTAATTATTCTTAATTAATTATTAAAAAATATCTAGAAAAAAGAATATTTTCTTACTAGAAAAGAAAAGGTAGGGGCCGGTAGGTTTCCGATATTCCATCTTTTATTTTATTCTATTAGAATTGTCATGCATTATTGCATAGTGAAGTAGGAACTACCCTCACCTTCAGTGGTGAAATTAGGGGTTCACACGGTCCCGACCTCCCCTAAAATGAAAGTGAATGTTTGGCAAGCACGAAATTAGGGGATCTTGGGTGGAATATATACTTTTTCTTTTTGGTTTTGGAATATATACTTTACTTATTGTTAATAACAATATTAGCATATATATTTTATACGGAAATTGATGGTATTTAAAGAATTATTTAGACAGTTAGACCGCATAAAATTAACATATATACTTGTATATATTAGACTTCATGCCGATCCAAAATTTTATGATCGTTTTTTAAGTTTCGATTCGATTTAAAAAATAAGCATAAAATTTTACTGAAATCCGATCTAGATAAAAGATGTTAAACCCGTGCCCATTTCGGCCCGCTCGTATTAAATCTTTTTGTATAAAAATAATTTTAAAAAATATAATATATTAAATACACTAAAAACATTAAAATAAATGTTTCCCAACAAATTAGAAATACATTAAATTTTTTTAACTTAAAAAACACTAATATAGTTACAAATTAGCAAGCAAATGACTCTAAAATAGTAGCAAAATTAATAATAAAATAAGAGTTATACAGTATTCAAAAAATAACAACAAAATAATAGCAATATAATAACAAAATGAAAACAAAACAAAGACAAAAAGCAGTAAACAGCAGTATGGAAAATAACTTTAGGTAAAATTGAGATGGGTTGGGCCAAAAAATCTTGCCAGAGGCTCGATTAATTTAGAAAATGAGTCTTATTTTTTTTATTTAAATTTATTTTTCAAACCTATATTTTTTCTCAATTACCTTTCCACCTTTTTGACGGGCCTTTGGACCTAAACATTGGCTCAACTCTTGATCAACTTCAGTATATATAGGCCTAGTGTATATGTAGCAAACAAAATACTTTAAAAAATAATAAAATTTAAGATGAGTGATAATTTACATACAAATATCTCATTTTTGCATGATTGCAACCGGTAAGCATCATGAAAGCCAACGTCATCTCACTTACTTAGGATTAGGAGCGAAGCTAGAAAATATTTTACGGCGATGAAATTAAATTGTAATTTTGACGATAGTAAAAATGTAATGATTAAATCAAATTTTTATTATTTTTAGTGGGAGTTAAAGTGCAATTTTACCTTTACTAATTTAAAATTTTAAAAATTTAAAAAGGTTTAAATGGAAAAAATTTTATTTTAGGAGACCCGAGCCCCTGTTAGCCCCTTAGCTACGACCCTACGTAGGATATAGGCTTTGAAAGGCAACCTGAAAGCAAACCATTCACCCTCACAACCAGCTCGAATTTGTCAAGTCCTTCGGTTATGTTGGGAATCGATTTGATTTAACAACAAACAAGTAAAATAACAAAGAAATTGAAAACATCGAACCCAAATATTTTACGTGGAAAACCCTATGAAAAGGATAAAAAGCAACGGACAAATATAAGTTCACTATAATAGCAAAAATGAAAAGCACAAAAAATGGAGATAAAACTAAACCTTAAAACCCGAAATAAGAACTCTCAAAATGTAAACACAAAATTCTTTGAAAGCTTGTAAAACCTACTACCTAAATGTGTAATGGGTTATTTTTCTACGGTGGAAAAATGTCTATTTATAAGCTAAATTTGTAGGTCAAATAATATTAAAATAACATACACTAATAAAAATTTAAGTGTGAAACTAAAAAAAAAGTTTAAGTGGGCAACTAAAAACAACGTTTAACTAAGAGAAGAAAAGCCGAAAAATACGAGGCATAACTCCACAAATCTCCACATTGACTCATATTTCAACAATGCCTTCTTTGCCAAAGCCCGCCATGGGCCTATATCGAACTATGCAGAGAATTAACTGAGTCAAATTTGTGCTTAGAAGTTGGAAGGCTTCTAGCCTCTAACTTGTGCAATGTCAAATCAAAACTAACTCAGATTTGATTTTCACGAACACAGTGCCCCAATTTTCCAAAACTTGCACTCAAAAGAGAACATTTCTTTAACGAAACAGTTATACCTTTCCCTTCTAATGACCAAGTTGTCTTTGCTCCAAACGAGTCGACTTCGACTCTGTAACGGACGATGGACGACCAGTTTCACCGGTCACTATAAAACCTTCCAGAACATAAAGACTACCGATCCTTTTATTTTTCATCAAAACGAGAGTCCTACGAGATATCTTAATATCGTTTAACTCGATGTTGATCCTACAACCTTTCGAATCTTAAATACTCAAGGAAATGAGATTCTTTTGTAAATCAGGTACATACCTAACATATGAGAGTGTCCTAATCATCCCATCGTGCATCCTGATTTTAACAGTACCAATATCGATTGCCTTACTAGATGAACCGTTTCCATGTGCACAACTTCACCTTCAACCGAACTGTATGTGGAGAATCATTCTCTGTTGAGACACATGTGGAAAGAATATCCCGAATCTAGGACCCACTCGGACGTAAACTCGAAGCTTTTGCTCGTTGACACTAACAAAAAATCATCACCCTTTCACGGCCAAATTAGCACCAGCTACATCTTCCTCGTTGCCCTTAGTAGCGCTTTTATTTTACAGTTTATAATAATCTGCTTTTACGTGACCTAACTTATTACAATAATGATATCTCTTGTCTCACTTCCTTGATACTACCAAAATCGAGGCTTGCTTATCGACTTGCTATCCAAACCAAACTAATTGTTGAGTTTGTCTTTACTCAACAGATGACCCTTCACATCCTCAAATGAGAGATTATCTATGGCATAAATCATGATTTCCCTCAAAGACTTCTATGAAGGGGGTAAAGAGCACAATAATAACATAGCTTGATTCTCATCATCAATCTAAATCTCAATGTTATTTAAATTATTCAAAAAAGTAATAAATTGACTGATGTGGCCTTTAAAAGGCTCACTTTCGCTCATGCGAAACGTAAATAGACGTTGTTTCAACACTAAACGGTTAGCTATAGATTTAGTCGCATAAAAGGTTTCTAACTTTTTCCACAAGGCGGATGATGTTTTGCCCATCAATATCTCCTACAATATTCTATTCGCGAGGCATAACTGGATTGCAGATAAGATTTTTTTTCATCAAGCTCTTCCCATTTTATTTGATTTAGATTCTCTGACTTTTTTTGGTAACGACCTTTTTCAAGCCTGACTGAACTAGGATTGCTATCATTTGAACTTGTCACAAATTTTAATCTGTGACACCATTGAACTGTTAAATATCAAACCTTGTTGCTTCCATCTCTGAATAGGTTAATTGCAGAAATCAAACTAGCTCTGATACCAGTTTGTTGGGGATCAATAAGATTTAGCAACGAATAATCAAAATAACAAAGAAACTAAAAAGATTAAACACAAATATTTTAAGTGAAAAAACTGTTCCGAAAAGATAAAAAAACCACAGATAAAGATAATTTTACTATAACGACAAAAACAAAAAGTACAAAAGATGGAGATAAAACAAAACCCTAAAACCCAAAATAAGAACTCTCAAAACATAAACATAAAATTCTTTGAAAACTTGTAAAAACTAATACCTAAATGTGTAATGAGTTATTTTTCTAGGGTGAAAAGGGGCCTATTTATAAGCTAAATTTATAGGTCAAATAATATTAAAATAACCTACACTAATGATGGGTGTCGAATCCACCAAATATAAATATTCCTACGACAAATAATACAAAGCAGTAGTATAAGGCAGTAGGGTCAATTCCACAGAGACTGATTGTTGTAATCTACTTTCGTGTCTTCCTCTTGAACGTCACGTTAAAGGGCGTGCCCATGACTTGTGACAGTCTCCTTAAATAAATAAATAAGAAGGGAATTTAGAGATAAAATGCTAACTAAATAAAAACAAAAATAAAATAAATAAAGTGAATTAATCGAGATAAAAAAGGAGAAAAACTATATTTAATAAGCTTAGCCTCAGCCTTGTTTCTCTCCGAACTCGAACCGATCCTCGAAATTTAATCTTCTTTTTTTAGTCGATAAGCTGGTTATAGCGCTCGAGAACGTCCCAACCGCCAACTTTTCCTCTTACAGTCGGTTTCGGTACGACCTGCAAATCGACCCTTGTCGAATGTCAACCACATCGCACGTGCTCGCGATTTAAGATTTCGATAGCCTTCCGCTTTGAAAAGCCCAACTCGAATTAATGGTCTCAACCGCGTGGGTCATTTAAATCCTGTCTCTATTACCCTTGATGGAATCCAATTAGCCGTTTCTCACCTGGACACGCCAATTTATTCGCGGGAACTCGAATGCAGCACGACCGACTCAACTTCCCAACTGTACGCCAACCTACTTCAACCCAACGCGCGCTTTTTAGATTGGAGTCGAATTAACTTTGAAGGATGAATTTGTACTATCCCATAAACCGGAGTGATAACAAGTATCGATAAAAAGGTTTTTAGCACGGTTTCATAACTCACGATTATTTCTTAACGGAATGATAACCGGGCTAAGGCTAAAAAGAACTTAGTGGCACATGATTTTAATCATGCTTGGTGGATGATGATGGATTATTTGTAATTTATGGAAAGGTGGAAATGAGAAAGGATTAATAAAGCAATTGGACAAATTTTGTAAAAAATGAAAATGGAGATGGAAATGACAGTGAAAATCTGACAATTTGAAAGAAAAGAAGAGATAAATGCACAATTGCTTCAATTACTCACAAATCAAAAGTACATTTTCAATTGAACCTAAAAGACCTTATTTATACACAATTGAGTTACTAAAAATAGCTTGACTCCTTCTAAACTAAATTTCCCATTTACTTAAAATAAATAAATTTTAGTCAAAATAAAATTAAGAAAATAACAAAATTCAAATATAGGCTATTGATCAATTCAACTAAAAAATATCTTTGCGCTTAAGCCCTCATATTTTCCCAAATCTCAATGTAGCCCATCTCTTCATATATTTCTTCAACTAAGTCCAATTTTTGCTTTCCTTTGGGTTGAAACATCAATTTGTGTAGCTGATAAGAAAATGTAGAAATTTAGAAGTACTTTTCTCAAAATTAATCCAAAATACACAAATAAAATTGCACAAATTATTTTCTATCAAAGTCCCCCTACTTAGCCTTTGCTTGTCCTCAAGCATAATGTTTAGTCTATATTAATGTTATTCGATAAAAATCAAATTTCATTCTTAAACCAAGTTTCATGCAAACAATTAGAAGATCAAAAATAGATAATCGCTCATGTTTAATCAAAACACATTTTATGGACTTTCAACCATTGTGAACAAACTCAATCACTTCACAAAAATTTATCCTTCACCAGCCCAAAGATTCCGTCAAGCTCCTCCGTGCTTCGCCAGTCTCCGGGCACCACGAACCACCGTACACGGCATCAGGTAAGTGAGAACCTTCTCCTTTTTTGTTACTTCTTTTAAAAACCCAGATCTAGGTTCGAATCGCATGAAATCGAACCCGGATCTAAAAACTTTGAGATTTTCCAAGTTTTGATTTTTTTGATCTGTTTTTCCTTTCCTTTTATTATTATTATTATTCTTTTTTTTAAAAAAAACCCAGATTAAAAAAGTTTTTACAGATCTGAAACAATATTTTGATTTTTTATATTTTTCTTGTTACGATTTTTACTAAAATATTTTTAGATCTACTTAGATCTATACCAATCTAAAAAAGAGTTTCGAAGATCCCTTCTTATTTCTTTACTTTTAAATCTGTTCTTTTTTATTCTATTTTGTTTAACAAAATTTTTTTAACAGATCCATGAGTTGGAGTCCCTCTCGAGTATAGGTGAACTCGAAGGGACTCCGTTCACTGTCGACGGTGGCGGAAATCCGGATAAGACCCTTCAATTTCTTATTTTTTATATATTAAATATTATATTTAATGTGCATTAATGTTATTTTCGAAATAATAAACAAATAAAGCTATATAATATAAAGAGTAAATATAAAAATATATAAATATAAAAAATGAATATACCTTCAGAATGAAAATTACTTCTTGAATTGCTTTTTTATTGAATCTGTTCTCTGATCTCTATTACTATATGTGTCTATATAGATTTGAAATCAAAACACATAAACAGTAGAATATCTTTGATGTTTTCTGCTTTTTTTATTTCTCAGTATCTGTAAAAAAATTACAAGTGCGTAGTAATGGCTTTTATAGCCGAAAACATATTTTTTTCCTTGTCTTCTTGCTTTTGTTTTCTTGTTCTTGTCTTTGTTTCTTTTCTATTTTGTAGGTATCACCAGAATGGCAAAGTGGCAAGGTCAACACCATCGTCGGGAGCCGTGCCCTTGTCATTTCGGTGCAAGGGGCAGATGAAGAGGCTTCGGGCAGAAGAGCGACCACGGGCAAAAGAAACGTCTTGGGCAGAGGAACGGTCTCGGGTAGAGAAACCGTCTCGAGAGTCGAGGAGTCACGTGGTGCTGACGTGGTAGTGGCAGTTGAGGTATTAGGCAAATTAGGGTTTTTTTATTTGTAAAATTTGGGCTTTTTGGGCCATTCTTGTGTTTGGGTTTAATTTTTGGTATTTTGGGTATGTAATTGGACATTGGATTTTATTTAATGGATCTCTCTCTCTTTTTTGTTTAATTTATTGTATTATTTTCCAAGCCCAGATAAAATTGGGCCTCTACAGCAGTCATCGTTGAAATCAACTCCCTAGCTCTTTGAGGCGTCATATTAACAAGTGCTCCTCCACTAGCTGCGTCGATCATCTTCATCTCCATTGAATGTAGTCCCTCGTAAAAATACAGCAACAGTGACTGTTCAGAAAGTTCGTGTTGTGGGTAACTTGCTCTAAACTTTTTATACCGCTCCTAGTAATTGTAGAGCATTTCAGTCTCCTTTTGTCGAATTCCCACTATGTCTCGTCTCAGCTCGGCTGCTCGTGTTGCTGGAGAAAACCTGTCAAGAAATAAACGAGACATATCAGCCATGTGTTAACAGATCTCGGCGGTAAATAGAATAGCCACTCTCTAGCAGAGTTGGATGAAAAAGGAAATGCACGAAGTTTAATTTGGTCTTCTGTTACTCCCTGAGGTTTCATGCTCATGCAAACCATGTGGAATTCCTTTAAGTGCATGTGCGGATTCTCATTTTGAATCCCTCGGAAAGTGGGCAGTAAATGGATTAAACCCAACTTTAGCTCGAACAATGTCCCTCCCGCTGTATAGGTTATACACAACGGTTGTTGTTCGTCCGATGCTGCTACAAGTTGACGAATAGTCTGATCTTCCATTTTCTTCGTTTCCTCGTCACCGAAAATTTCTTTAGTGAAAACTTCTTCTTCAAATTCTGTCTATAGATGTTTTTCGTGAGCTTCTTTTCTTAACCTTCGGGCTAATTTCTCTGTCTCCGATTCAAATTCATTGAGAGGTGTCTGCTCAAATCTTGTCATAAAGAAAACAAACGAAAGTTAGAAAAATGTTACCTATCCCTGGCAACGGCTCCAAAATTTGATGGGTATCGAATCCACCAAATATAAATATTCCGACGATAAATAATACAAAGCACTAGTATAAAGCAGTAGGGTTGATTCCACAGGGACTGGTTGTTGTAATCTACTTTCGTATCTTACTCTTGAACGTCGCGTCAAAAGGCATGCTCATGACTTGTGACAGTCTCCCTAAATAAATAAATAAGAGGAGGATTTAGAAAAAAAAATGTTAGCTAAATAAAAACAAAAATAAAATAAATAAAGTGAATTAATCGAGATAAAAAAAATGAGAAAAAGTATATTTAATAAGGTTAGCCTTAGCCTCAGCCTCGGTTCTCTCTTAACTCAAACCGATCCTCGAAATTTAATCTTTCTTTTTTAGTCGATAAGCTGGTTATAGCGCTCGAGAATGTCCCAACCGCCAACTTTTCCTCTTATAGCCGATTCCAGTACGACCTACAAACTGACCCTTGTCGAATGTCTAACCACATCGCACGTGCTCGCGATTTAAGATTTCGACAGTCTTGCGCTCTGAAAAGTCCAACTTGAATTAACGGCGTCAACCGCGTGGTTTTTTTAAATCCTGTCTTTATCACCCTTGATGGAATCCAACTAGTCGTTTCCCACCTGGACACGCCAATTTGTTCGCGGGAACTTGAATGTAGCACGATCGACTCGACTTCCCAACTGTACGCCAACCTACTTCAACCCAACGTGCGCTTTTTAGATTGGAGTCGAATTAATTTTGATAGACGAATTTGTACTATCCCATAAACCGGAGTGATAGCGAGTATCGATAAAAAGTGTTTTAGCACGGTTTGATAACTCACGATTATTTCTTGACGGAGTGATAACCGGGCTAAGGCTAAAAAGAACTTAGTGGCACATGATTTTAATCATGCTTGGTGGATGATGATGAATTATTTGTAATTTATAGAAAGGTGGAAATGGGAAAGAATTAATAAAGCAATTGGACAAATTTTGTAAAAAATGAAAATGGATATGGAAATGGACAGTGAAAATCTGACAATTTGAAAGAAAAGAAGAGATAAATGCACAATTGCTTCAATTACTCACAAATCAAAAGTACATTTTTAATTGAACCCAAAAGACCTTATTTATACACAATTGAGTTATTAAAAATAGTTTGACTCCTTCTAAACTAAATTTCTCATTTACTTAAAATAAATAAATTTTAGTCAAAATAAAATTAAGAAAATAACAAAATTCAAATATAGGCCATTGACCAATTCAACAAAAAAACATTTTTGCACTTAAGCCCTCATTTTTTTCCAAATCTCAATGTAGCCCATCTCTTCATATATTTCTTCAATTAAGTCCACTTTTTGCTTTCCTTTGGGTTGAAACATCAATTTGTGTACCTAATAAGAAAATGTAGGAAATTAGAAGTACTTTTCTCAAAATTAATTCAAAA
This sequence comes from Gossypioides kirkii, assembly GCA_005610355.1. Taxonomy (NCBI): domain Eukaryota; kingdom Viridiplantae; phylum Streptophyta; class Magnoliopsida; order Malvales; family Malvaceae; genus Gossypioides; species Gossypioides kirkii. Next base: position 12,519,718 of record CP032252.1, read on the forward strand.
TACAAAAATAAAATTGCATAAATTATTTACCATCAACTAATCAGACTTTAAGTGTGAAATTAAAAACAAAATTTAAGTGAGAAATTAAAAATAATGTTTAACTGGGGAAGAAAAGCCAAAAAATACAAGACATAACTCCATAGGTTAAAAGTTTTTTTTTTTTAAATGGTGGTAAACATTTTATAACATATTTGCCTTTAGGCAACAAAGTTTTGGAGAGTACTCTGAGGCAGATACCTCTGCTAAGGTGATTGTTTTTGGAATTTATGATCACTGTGCAATGCTTCTTAATTTTTATTGTAGTGTTGTCTAATTATGTGTTGTTTGTCAATCTCTCAGGATGAAGAACTAGAAGATTAATCACAAAATGTTAGTCCAATCACTTAAAATTTTTCAATTAGTGATTTGTAATTGTAGTGTTATCTGATTCTGATTTCCAGAATCGCAAAAAGAAATTATGGAAAGAGGTTGAGGAGGCATGGGAACTCGTACGTGTCATTGGTAATGAATAAGAGGTGATAAAGGAATTGGTTCAAAAGTAGATTAAAGTTTGATTATTAAGGTTGAGGGTGTTTTGACTTGAAATTGCTGGAGAAGAGTGAGATACTAGCTGGTTTTGGTGAGTCGAGTTAGAAGGAATTTACTTGATTGGAACGGTCTTCTTAGTGGAGCTTCATGCGGTGTTCGCGTTGGTTTCTGGGGGGTGTTCCTATGGTCTCATGCATGAGATACGACGGAAAGTTCCAATTGGCTTTCTGCTCACTGGATTGATAAAATTTTATTTGGCTGAGGGAAAAACTTATGCCTTTGTTTAGTTTAATTATTGAATGTTCCAATCTCAATGTCGATCTTCCGAGCTTTTACCCAACTTCAATAAACACTGTCTGAATCTGAAGCTAATTTAACTATGGCGTGATTGTGAATCAACTCATAATGTATAAAACGATAAAAAGGTTAAACTTAAAGCACAAGGTTAAAACCTCACAAGCAAACCCTTATCCTTTTACATGCTAGAAGGTCTTCTATAACACTAAGAAATACGCACATACATACATACATACATACATACATACATACAGACGGATAGATATAGCTTTTTACTCTCAGATCAGCAGGACTAAGTCTAGTTCTAGTACTGGTACCGCTTTACTAAAAAAGCCTGAATAAAAATAGAATCAGCCAAGGCGACGAAGTTAACCCTAATTATGACCCCAATGGTAAGTTTCATTTTCGGGGCCACGATTCTTAAACAGTACCCCACCATAGTTTTTAGCAGCCTGGCTGCTGTTAATGACAGCCCCTTCTCGTTTTGGAGCTTGGGGTACAGGTGAGAAGTACCAGGTTTCGTAGCGCTGTTTGGTATATTTGGGCGGACGGTAGGCTCCGAAGGAAGGCTCATCAGGTTCTTGATAGCAATATTGGTATGGGGCTGGCTTCTGTTGATGATGATGATGACGTTGATACTGACCTTGTGACGACCCTCGGCCAAAGCGTTCCTCTATAATGGTGAAGCCATCCAATGCAACTTTTTGAAGGTAATCAACCTTACTATATGCCATTAATATTACTGGTAGTACCACTGAAATCAATTCTTGCTAGTTTTGCTGAGAAAATGGCTAGAAGGGTTTCAATTTATAATAAAATAAAGCGGGGTTTGAAAGTGGAAGCTTGCATGCAACTTCGGATCAAGTTCACTGCAGCATATATTAATTTAATTATTAAAAATTATGTAAGAAAAGAATAATATTTTCATACCAGAAAAGAAAAGAGAGGGGTGGATTGGTTTCCTATATCCCAACCCCTTTTGTTCTTTTGATTCCAGTATTCTTCTGGATTAACATGAATATATATTAAAGTATTGCAGTGAAATGGGAAATACCCTAAACCCATTTGCCCGGTATCTATATTGGTGGCTCTTTTCCTGGTCATTTCTGCTTTTCGTAGAGCCAGCCAAGTGAATGTATCGCATGGATGAAGGGATCTTTAGTGGAGTATTTATACTTTTCTTATTCTTAGCAATAAAATTAAAGATAGATAATTACGGAGTTTTTTTTTTACACTTATACTGAATGCAATTAAATTAAAATATAGAAAGCCATATTGCTGAATCGTGGAGTTGGTCCCTCAAGGCTTTCATTTCATTAGTGAATTTCCTCTTGTTGATAATGGGATTAATGTTTTATATCATGGTACTGGTAACTATGATTTATTTCAATGAAATTTTAATTAAATTTTTCGTACCCTTCAATCAATGGCAGAGCATAACATGACTTCCTAAAATAATAAATTTTTAATTTAAATTATTTATAATTTATAAAATTTTAAATTAATAATGTTAAATTAATAATGATAAAATTATACTTTAACTTAATCATAAAAATTGATTTAACTTTTTAAAAATTATAAAAATATAAATTATTAAAATAATAAAATTATATTTTTACAATAATTTAAATTCCACCTTAAAAAAAAATTCTCACTCCCCACTATCTTCAATTATATCATATATATAACCGACAGGTATGGATTATATGCTTGAGAAATATAAGAATCTTCTAGCTTCTATTTTGCTTATCTTTACGGTCAAAAGTGGGAGATAAAAACAATACAAAAATTGAAGTGATCATACGGTTGTTTTTCCTTTTATATAGCAAGATATTTATTTGGGGATTCCTTTTTTTACGAATAATACCCTGCTGATTAGTTAGGTGCCTCTAATAATGTAATTTGTAAATTCATTCGTTCATTCAAGGAATGAAATCATATAATTTAAAGAAAAATAATAATAAATATTTGTCATTAATGGTGAAGGATAAACTTTATTAATACAACAAAGACTTTAACTTCGATATTAATAGAATATTATGACGCGTTGACGATTAACTTTGTAACAACTCAATCACAACATTTCTGGAGTGATTGCAAGCACTTAATACGATAAGAAAATCAGTCCTGGATGGTCCAAAGCGGTGAGCAAAAATCGATAAAAAAATCAAGCATTCACTAAACTAAAAAGGACGATAACAAAATCAACCCTAAAATCACTTGTAAAACTATGATTACATGCATAAGCAAGACTAAAAAACACGCTAAGAGCAGATAAAAACTTCTAAAATTGAAGACTTATTAAATAATGGAAAGACAAACAAAAACATATAAAACTTAAGATAACATGGGTCCAAATGACATGTGAAATAATTTATTATTCTGAAATACTCTCAAAATAGAAACAGATTAACAAGTTGACGAAGAGCCACCCACTTTCCAAGAAAAACTACTGGTGACAGGTGGAGTTTTAGCGAATGACAGACACCGTCATATGTCCATCACATCTTGTGAAGATAACAAAAATACTCACAAAATAGATTTATAAACTGAAAAGAGAGAATACATGCATAGTGAATGAGAAGAAAAAAAGAAAGGGGTTGATGGGAGAGGAAAAAGGTAGGCAATAGCCAGCCTGGAAATTGGCACCGCCGTTGAGCAAAATAAAAGATAAGAAACTAACGGCTTTTGATTGCAAATAAGCAATATTTATTTTGGAATTAAAGTATTTTTTTAGTGAATTACAATAACAGGGCAAAACCCAAACAACAAACGCAATTAGCGCGACTCAAACCCAATAATATAATCCCCAATATTTGAACATAAGTTATCTTCTTTTTTCTTTGGGATAAATATCAAAATTATACATGAACTTGATTTAATATGCAATTGTATATATGAACTTTAATTTGGTGCAACTATACACATGAAACTCTAATCAAATGTATACTTGAAACTCATGCACATTTAAAGAAATAAAATACATCAATTTATTTTTATATTGGATAAATATAATTATTTATGTATGCAATATATAAACATAAAATGATGTTATACCAATAATTGAAAGAATTGGATCAAATCAAAATTTCATGTATAAAATTACACAAAATCAAAGTTCATGTATACAATTGCACAATAAATCATAGTTAATGTATAAATTTAAAAATTATCCCTTTTTCTTTTCTACAATAATAATCTAAACTCAAACTATATTTTTTTTGAAAAGAATGAACATCCCAAAGTTACAATTTAAGATTCTGAATATTCTGAACCCAACAAGCGGCTCCAGTGAAAAAAAGGATGTTGTTCATTCTAGGGGTCCTGGGTTCGAGCGCCTGTATGTGCAAAGTATGTGTGCATTGTCAAAGAGTTAAAAAAGTAGGAACAAATATTACAATCACACCAGTATATTTCAAAAAAAAAAAATTGAATATTCTTTAGATTACAATTTACCTTTTAGTAATACTTATTAATTTTCAATTAATCATTACATTAACTTTGGGAGTTACCAATTTGTGTGTTGGTAATTGTTGGAGCTCAATTTCGATCAGGCCTAAACTATGAATTAAATCAAACCCAATCTTTAATTTTAAATTTAATTTAAATTTAAATTTATTCTAAATTTAATTTTAAATTGAGTTTAAAAAAATCTAAATACAACTCAGGTTTGTTACAAACTTTTGACTCAAAAGGCCCAAAATACAATTCCAAACACTAAGGCCCAATTACAAGTTAACCAGATAGGCCCAAAGGGCCTAAACCTAATGCACCCAAGCAAAGTCAAACCCTAGGACCAACTTGAGCTGCTACCACCTCCATCTCAGTCAACTAGAAGCCACCACGTCAGCAACCAGCTGCACCACCACCACTGCCACCAGCAAGTTGCACCACTTCAAGTCGAACCTGCACTGCAAAAGAAAGAAAAGACAGGCTTTAAATGGCAAAGAACAAAATAAAATGATTGTAATAGGGCTATAAAAGCCGAATGAAAATCCGTTGTAAGTTTACAAGTTCTCTGGAAAAAAAATCAATACAAATAGATAGCACTTTGAAATAGGAAGACATGCAATCAATTCTCAAAATATAGAGAAGTTAAAGCAGATACCAAACATTCACGTACTCAGGTATATTTTTAAATGCGTATTAATTCCTAATATATGTCATTGAATGCTCATTTATGTTTTAAAAAAAAAAGACTATTCAAAACGTTTCAATATAGGCTAATATACTTAATATGTAATTATTATCATTTATTACTATTTATTTTCAAGATTTTATTTTAAATAAATAAAAATATTTAATAATAAAAAGAAATTTGAAAAGTCACGTCTTACCCGATCGATCATCGTTGGAGTCGTGAATGGAGCTTCTCTGAGATGTCACTGCTGTTGCAGCCTCGAATATCACCGTCATCACAGCTCCAAGCATGGCGGATTAAAAACATACATTAGTAACAAGTATAAAAAAAATCAAAATATGAAAAAAAAATAAAAAGAAACAAACGGATCTAAGTTTTGAAGGATTTTTTTTGAAGATCAAGATCTGAGAAACGAGAAAGAGATTTTAAAACCTTTTCTAAAAAGAAAAAGGGTAAATTTTTGTTGTATTTTGGTTTGAATCAGAGGTTTTAAAACCTGATTTAAGACGTTTTATAAGAAAAAAAATACAAAAAGAAATTTTTACCTTCAGGCCGCCGTGGGTGGCGGCGCGTGGTGGCGGTGCGACGATCGGACAACGACCAAAGCTTGGCCTGGCATGGAGGGGCTTGAGAGAGGGAGAGAGCAATTTTGTTTGGAAAAAGAAAGTTTTTTTTAAATGAGAAGAGAAATGAATTTTTTGTAAAGGCATTTGGGTTTAAATGCCCATACCAAAACGGCGGCGTTTTGGTATGGGTATTTAGAGTAAAAACGACGCCGTTTCATTTAAAAGATTCATGACCTGACCCGATCCGACCCACTGGACCATGGGATCCGCGTGTTTTTAAAAAATTAGATTATTTTCCCATTTAGTCCTTTCGCATTTTTTGATTTCTACAATCAGATATTTTTTATATTTTTTAGTTTATTTTAAATTAGCCCAACACTTTTAATTATGTTTCAATTTAGTCCTTAAACTCTCTGTAAGCATGAGAAGCTGCCACGTGTCCCATTTTGGTTTATTTATGCATTTGGTCTTTTTTATTTTTGATTTATTTTAATTTCGTCCTTAAATCAAGTTTTCTTTTAATTATAAATTGGCCCAAAAATTTTAAATGATTTTCAAATTAGTCCTCTGACTTCAGATTGCATAAGAGGCTGCCACGTGTCCCATCTTTTAGGTTTTATTACCTAAAAGGTCCCTGAACTATCCAGAAATTATATTTTGACCCTCAAACTTTCCAAAAATTATATTTTGACCCCTAAACTTTCCAAAAAATAAATTTTAACTCCCGAACTTTCTAAAAAATACATTTTTACCCCCGAACTTTCCAATAATTACCATTTTACCCTCGAATATCCAAAAAATACCATTTCACCCTCGAATTTCAAAAAAATCACACTTTCAACTTTAAATTTTCCAAAAGCTCGACTTTAATCCCAAATGTTCCAACAACTTCGATCTTGATCCCCAAATTCTTGAAAAATTACATTTTCATCTCGAATTCTCTAAAACCCCGTTTGTTTTGTTTTTTTCTTCTTTCTTCAATGTTCATACATAGATTTTGATTATTATTCCGTATTTTGCATTCTATTACTTTTATGTTCAATTTTCATATATTTATTCATCTGCTTAATTATTTTGTTTCGTGTTATTTAATTCTTGCTGTAAACTGTCTATTCATATTTAATTTACATGCTTGTTTTCAAAATTATTTTTCATACAAATAAACCTTTAAAACCGAGGGAATGTCCTTTTCGTGTGGAAACCTTGGAAAATCATGCCCTAACGTGTCGGGTGTGATTTTTCGTATAATTCACATGAATGGAATATCCTTTTCCAAACTTTTCAAATGCCTTTTTATTTCGAGATTCCAAGAACATCGTGCCCTAACATGTTGGTCACGACTTTGATTCTCCATGAAAGTCGAAACAAACGGGCATCTTTCTTCAAATATAATTTCCGAAAATTACGTGAAATAAGCTATGTGTTCGAGGATCGTATTTTAAACTTAGTTCGAAATTTCGAGTTCTCAAAATATATATACACACAAATAATTTTAAAACAAAAACGAGGCAATATCCTTTCGTGTGAAGACTTCGAAAAACCATGCCCTAACGTGCTGGGTGTGATCTTCGTATAATTCATGCAATCGAATATCCTCTTTAAAGTCTTTCAAAATATCCTTCAATTTTGAAAATCCGAGAACATAATACCCTAACGTTTTGGATACGACTTCAGGTTCTCTTAGAAATTCGAAGCACACGGACGATTTTCCTCAAATAAGATTTTTGAAACATCATGTAAAGTTCTCTAAAGACAAAGATCGTATTTTAAGTTTTACTCGGGTTTTCAAATTTTCTAAAGCCAAGACCCAAAAATAATCAATGTGGTACCAATTTTGGGCGTATGAGAGTGCTAATCTTTCCTCATGCGTAACCGACTCTTGAACCTGTTTTCTGAATTTCGAAGACCAAAATGTTTTTTAAAACGAATTTTAAACGTTTTGTGGTGATCCAATCACACCATATAAAAATATTGGTGGCGACTCCCATTTTTTCAATTTTAAAATATTTTTGAGACTTATTTGTTTTCCCCAAAAATAATTGTTTCGACAGTAATAATATTTAATTGATTAATTTTTTTAGAATAATTAAAAGTATTTAAAACTACCAAAAGAAACTCTTTTAAGACTTTATCGCTTTTATTAAATAGCATTTATACCTTTTGTACATTTAAATAAGCCCTTCATCTTTTTATTTAATTTTTTTATTTCTCAATGTATTTATCGGAGCGAGTCCAGTAATTAATACTTCGCATTCTGTAGGTCCATTAAGGAGTGGATGCTGATCACGAGTTTTAAAGCTATTCCATATCCAGGGAAAAGATCAAACCCTCGACTATTAATTAAGGTAAGAGAGAACCTTACCATCTCACCTAACTCCCGTGGTTTAACTTTTCATCTATATAAATAAATTCATAACATAAAAGTAAAATATTGGATAAAAGACATTTATCCCCTTTCAGGTTTAGTGTAAAATAGACTCATCTTCCAATTGTTTCAAAAATTCCCACTTACCCTTCACTTTGAAAAAAAATCTTATAAACTCCATTGTAATTTATTTATTAAACAAATTTTAAAAAAAGACAATTATACCCTTGTTATTATTTATTTATGTATTTGTTGTTTATCTTATTCATTTCTCTATTTTTAATTAGAAAATAATAACATTTTAATTACATGAAGTGTTATAAATTTAAATATATTTTGCTTCTTTCATAAAATGATTATATTGGACTTCAATTGAAATTAAATCTTTTAAATATAATTATATATTAGTCTTTATCATTAAATTATTTTGTGTAAAATTAATTAGTTACCATTATTAAAAACGTTCTAATGAAAAAAATTGCTTAAAATTATAATATTAAAAAAAATCATTTCAAAGTTAATATTATTATTAAATAATAAATATTTAACATCTATTTGCATAAAAATTATTAAACAAAAAAAATAAAAAAAATGACAAAAACAAAATATAATTATCATTGTTAGCTCAAATGGTAATGTAGTTACCCATAAATACTTTATATATATGCTATAGGACACAAGTTCAAATTCCACAAAAAATAATTGTTGAAATTTCCTTGATGAGTGATTATGCGCACTCACATGATCTGCCTTATTAAGTGCTTGACAAGGTGTTCATGTCACAATTCGCACACAAAAGGCTTTGGTCACAACCCGAGGCAATCATTTGAGTAGAAGTCTTCTCATATCATTCGTATTTATTCATATTGTATCATTCATAATTCATTAATAAAATTTAGAGCATTTACTCAAAACTTTACTTCGTTGAGCTTTTTTTCTTTTAATACTTATTTTGCTTAGTTGCTTTTTAGCATTAGTGTCTTAATTTTTTTTTTTTTGTGATTCTCAAAATTGAGAGTTCAACTTAATTCAAAAAAGTTAAAGCTAGTCCATCACCTAATCCCCTCAAGTTTGAAGAAAATCTCATAAATCTCATTAAAATCTATTTACTAAGCAAATTTTAAACAGAAAAAAACATTATATCATTACTATTATTTATCCATATAATTTCTATTTAGTTTATTCATTTATATTTTTAATAATAATGAAATTTTAATTATGCTATAAAATTAACTATATTTTAGACTATGATATATAGAAGTATTACGCGTGGGGTGAATGATAATGTGAAATTACCATCCAATATTTTTACATTTGGTTGACATGAGCCGACCAAATTTCCATTTTGTATTGATATTTAGGAATGTGATATGCGCATGTTGTTATATAATTATAATAAAAATAATTCGATTCAAAATTTGATCCTATATAATAAAAGACTTTAAACATCTCATGAGAACGATCTTTTTTATTTTCGTTATTTTTGAATCAAAATTCTCTTTTTTTCATCTTCACATTTATTGACACCGTGTGTCAATAAATATATTTTAATTGAGATGATTGATGTTTATGACAATTATTAAATATCTAACTTAATGTTCAACCAAGTAAAACAATTAAAAATATCTCCAAGCAAAAAAAAATGTATTTTTTATTTACACCGTATCAATATATATAAAATATATAAAGAACCAATGAATAATCAGGAAAAATTTTGTTTAGTTACATTTGATTAAAAAACTTTATCCTTTAATGGGTATTGCAATTTAATGAAATTTATACATCAAGTTCACATAATTGTCGGGGATTGCTTTGAGAATTTTCTCGAATTCAACTCATTTGGGAAAAGAATTGGATTCTAAGTTTGCAATCTATGTGTACACATCGAATCTATTGCTACATAGAAACTGAAATCACATGAGTAAGTGATGACTAGTGAGTATAGGTAATTTAAGCTAAGAGACAAAATTCTAAAGTTTTTTTATAGCTCAATCAAGAAAATACAAGTATCAGCATTGGAAACACAATGCTCAAAAAACTGCTAAAATATGGATTTACATGTACACAAAACATAAGATCATCAAGTACAGAACCCTTCAAACCTTTATAGAAGTCAAGCAGAAACAACACTCCATACTAGTTGTCATCGGCTTGATATTTTCAATGAAAATACCCTTACTTCCAAGGACATACAGTAATACATGACTTACCCCCTCCATCCTCTGGGTGCCCATGTTTGTTGCTTGATGTCTGTGGTATCCACACTCAAGAAGTGAACGTATTGGTATTGCTGGGAATCAATTTCTAAGTTTGTAAATTTCATACCAATTACAATCTTCTTATCATGGCATTTTGGGAGTAGCAAGGAAGGAAAACCAAAAACAAAACAACCCAAATAAATTATTAGGATAACAACAACCATTAAAGTATATTCAATTTTAAGATGGGATACTATTTAGTTTCTTGAATAACTTGATGATCTATTCATATTTAATATCCATGAATTTGTAATGATATAATAGTGGAGATAACATATAGATATATTTAGAGGAATTCAACTTGTATTATTCAGGGAGCAAACAACCTTTTTAAACAGACACTGCGACTAACAAAGCAAGCAAAAAATATGCAACTAATTCCTAAAATCTTGGAAAGCATAACAACTTAAACACAATCAACTATTGAATGTAGACCAGGTCCATAACAAACTACTCAAAAGTCTAACAAACCATCCCTTAAACTAATATTAATTTCTAATATTAGTTTAAACTAAAAGATTCTTCTGCCTTGTAAACTCCAAGCATTTGTCGCAGCTTCTGAAATGTTCCAAGTTTAAGGGCCTTTGTAAATACATCTGCAATTTGATCCTCACTCCTGCAATATACCATATCAATCTCTTCATTATTTGCACGATCTCTCAAGAAATGGTATCGTACGTCAATATGTTTCCTGGGATTGGTTTCTTGGATTTTGTCGATGACCATAGTTTCTTCTACCACGATCTCTGTTGCAACCTCTACCTCGGCCTCTATCGTTGTTGCCATTTATTTTGCTTCTCCATTTCCTTTACTCAAATGATCTGAAGAAATTTTCCATGCTAATTATGCATTAGCTTGCTGCAGCAATTTCCTTTCATGAACCAACAATGAACCCTGCAATTCATCAATGGATAACAGATCAATATTCTTTGACTCCTCAATGGAACAAACCACGTAATTGAACTTTGGTGTCTGTGAGCGTAGAATTTTTTTGACTACAACCACGTTCTCTATTTTCTCCCCAGAGGTTCTTATCTTACTGATGATGGCCATCGTCCTTGAAAAGAAGTCAGAAATGGTCTCCCCAGATTGCATCCGATGAAGTTCAAACTCTGAGCCAAGTGCTTGAAGCTGCTGTCTTCTTGCTCTGGTTGATCCCTAGAATTTCTTTTTCATCGAATCCCATATTTCCTTTGACGTGTCTTTACAAAGGATGGTTTCCAAGGTTAAACGATCGATCGTTTGAAAAAGATAATTCTTTGCCTTAAGATCTTTCAATTTCAAAGCGTCAATTTCTCTTCGCTGTGTATCCGTTACTGTTGTGCCCTCAGCCAACTCCAGTATTCCCACAGAGACGACTTTCCAATACTCTTTGGATCTGAGAAAATTTTCCATCAACATACTCCAATGATCGTAGTAACCATCGAAACGAGGAATTGCTGATTGTACAAAACTATCAGAGGCCATTGGGGTTGAAATTGCTGTTTACGTTAATTTGATGGCTTTGATACCACTGTAATGATATAATAGTGGGGATAACAGAGATATATTTAGAGGAATTCGACTTGTATTATTCAGGGAGCAAACAACCTTTTTAAATAGGCTGTACGACTAACAAAGCAAGCAAAAAATATGCAATTAATTCCTAAAATCTTGAAAGCATAACAACTTAAACACAATAAACTAGGAAAAGGATTGAATGAAACAGTGACACCACGTCATTTGTGTCCCTTTTCCAATAGTTTTATGCCACATCAATATTTTCATTCTTAATTTCAACATTTTCATCCTGAAACAAAACAAGTTACAATTAAAATCCTGAAATTTAGGATGAAATTGTTGATGTGTCATAAAACTATTGGAAAGGGATAATATCCCTGTTTCATACAATCCTTTCTCAATAAACTATTGACTGTAGACCATGTCCATAACAAACTACTCAAAAGTCTAACAAAATTTGTTTCCAAAATATTCCAATTTTTTCTTAATTACTAAAATCAAGCAAATTATATTCTTAACTGAATTTCAATAGTCCAACTGTTAAATCGTTTTCATTAATGATGATCCAACTGTGTTCGGTGTGGACATTCGCTGGAAACCAGTTTGAACGCCATTCGGGATTGTAGTTTACCCAAAGCAGTTTGGAAGGCAGTGCTCCCTAATTCGATATGTACCAAATTTTCTCTTCTAGTTTGCATGTGTGGCTAGCTAAAAACTTGGAATCTGTTTCAATATTTATCACCAATGGGGGTCAGTGTGCTACTCAGTTTGCGATCGTCTGCTGGTTGTTATGGAAATACCGAAATGATTTCATCTTTAATAATAGCCATAGCAATGTCGATTCTATTGTTGGTACTAGTTTAGTTTGGACTGAAAGCTTTCTGTGTTCAAGAGCAAGAGAAATCCATCGTATTTAAACGGGTTCGGATGTTCATTAGACGAAGTCGGAAATAGGATGGGTTAAGTTGAATATAAATGGAGCTTTCTCGGAGACTACTAACACAGTAGCTATAGACTATTTATTTAGAGATCATAATGGTACATGGCTAAGTGGTTTTTCAATGCGAATTGGGAAGGATTTCATCTTCAAAATAGAGGTACGAGCTATTTTTGAAGGATTAAAACTCCCATGATCATTGGGGTATAAGCAACTGTCTTTAAAATGATATAATACTTTAGCAATTGAAAACATCTTAGCTTGGGGGGAGGGATGTATTCTGCTATGTTGGCTGAATAACGCTTGATTAAATAGTTTTTATGTTGTGATTGGATGGTTCGACTACGTTACATTTCTAAAGAACATAATAAAGTAATTGATTGGATGGCTAAACTTGATGAAAGGGATTATTATGTGATGCACAATTTTAAAGATTGCCCAAATCCTCTAAATGACATTATCAAGGAAGACATCACACTTACGATTTCTCCTAATAGTTAATTTATTTCTGTTTTTTTTGTATTAGCTGTTGATTGTTTAAAAAAATGTTTCTAAAGAAATCCTTATTTGATTTGCAATGGATTCAACTTCCATATTTTGTAGTAAAAGTAAATGAAATCAATAAGTGATATTATTTCTAGCTCAAGTGATAGTGTAGTTAACCATAAATACAGTGTATGTTATAAGATACGAATTCAAATTCCATCAAGAGAAAATATTAAGATTTCCTTGATGAGTGATCATATGCATCTGCATGGTCAACATTATCCGGCACCTCACAAAATGCTCACACCCTATGAACTCGTTCCCTTTTCAAACGAGCTCTCATTATAATCGAGAGACAAAACCCTTATTGGTAACCATTCTGACCCTTTTAAAGGTTCACTAACTCTTGATAAGCTCCTGGTGATATATTATGATTATCAATTTGATTGTGCTTTATGATGATTAACTTTGGTTATAGATATTTAGATGTCTTTTTTATAATAGCAATTGTGACTAAATGAATAGTTAAAAAAATTACATATTTTAATTAAACAATTTTTAGGTTTAACATATAATATAATAATTAAAACATTTTTATAATTAATTAAAATTTTATTTTTGAATATACTGGTGTGATTACACACCTTGCACACACAGGAGTTCAAACCTAGATCTTCTAGGATGAACATCATCTTCTTTATCACTGGAATCGCTCGTTGGGTTCTAAATTTTTATTATTAAATATAAAGATTAATAATGGATAAAATTGTTACTTTATTTAAAATTCATTTAATAAATAAACAGACTTTAAGAGTTAATGAATTTTACGTGGGTATTTTTCTTGAATTTTTTACTCAACCTCGTAAGTTCAAATAATATTCCCTGCATATTAGAGAAAAAACCCAATACTCTTGAACTGTAATTATTTATTTATTTATAGAAGAAGCAAACTCCTAAATACACATACGATCTAAAAGATATGGTATAATAGGTGCTTCCCATACAATATATAGCAAGTAGACCAAGACCATATGATCATCTAAACAGGTGTATGGCTTTTGCTTAGGTTTTTTGCTTGGGTAAATCGTTTACTAGGGTTCCACCATAGATTTGAGCAGCCTCAGTGCTAGTGATAAAATATCCCTCTCTCGGATAATAATATACCTGGTTTCGGAACCCCATCCATGGCTGCTGATAAGAAAGTTCATGAGGATATTGAGAAGGTGAAGGAGGAGGAGCCCTCCTGTTTACGGATGCGCTTCCCGGCGGTGACCTACGATATAGTTCGTCTAGCATGCGGAAGTCTTCTGTAAAATCTTTAGGAAGGCGATCATTCTTATTGAGTACTCGATAATGGAATGCCATTGTTTTTGGATAAATAGTGGGTTATGGTTGTTGTTTGCTTGATGGTATTTAGTGTTGAAGATTACATCTATTTATAGGCCAGCAGCCCATGGCTTCTTCTTCATACTTGGCATCTTGCATCTTATAAAAACAAACAATATTATATTATTATTAAAGTTATGTAACCCGAATCCGTTTAATCCGATTTGAAAGAAATGAAATGAAATTTGCTCTTCAAATAAAAAAATATACTTTCCCACAAATAGCAATTTGCAGAGAGTATAGGAGGATATTTTATATTTGGATAAAAGTTGGTTGGAAGCCAAAATTATTGTTATCTTGAGGTGGTAGCATAATTTTCTTTCCGACACTTTTGTTATTCAATGGAAAGCATAAAGTAATTTCCTACCCAAATAATTCAGATTCAAAGTAAATTCCCTTCTATCTTTTATTGCTTTTATTTTTCAAACTTTCCATAATATCACGGATTTAAATAAATTTAAACCCATAGTTTTCTAACAACGGTGACGACAATATGAATAAAATTAAAACTCAGATTTTGCTTCTCTTTTTTAATGATATGATTTCGATTAGAGAGGAAGAAATTTTTTTTAAAGGTATAACGATTTATTTGAATATTTAATTTTATAAAATAAAAAATTATTTTAGTTCTTACTAAATTTTTTATCACTTTTAATCAGGGGCAAAGTAAATTTTTTTTTTAAGGGGACGAAGTTAAATTATAATTTTTACGATAGTAAAAGTGTAATTTTTAAAAGAATAGATTAAAATTTTATCATTTTTAGGGGGCCAAAATATAATTTTACCTTTATTTATTTAAAATTTTAAAAAAATCTTTAGGACCTAAATGAAAATATTTCTATTTTAGGGGGTCAAGGCTCTTGTCAACCCTTAACGAGTTTGTTATATCATCCAAAATAAATAAAAAAAGTTAATGTCTGTTAACTTTGTTAATATAACATCCACTTGACAATCGACATATATGCCACATCAACAATTATTTAAAGTTTTAAAAAAATTCAAAAATTTATTTAAAAATTCAAAATATAAAATATTTAAAATTACATAAAAGCTATTTATTTTATTTTTTAAATTTTCTTTTATTCAAAAATAATAATAATCGCCAACAAACTTCAATTCTTGAATAATCCTAGAAACACAAATAAATATTACTGAACCTAAAAATTGTGTTTAACATCAACAAATCACCTTCAACCACCACCATCCCTTCACCATCTTCAATCTCTGACTTCTACACCCTATCAGAGTCATTTTCAACTTCAATATTCCTTCAATTCAAACGAACCCTCATCTCATCCTCCTAACCAAATCCCTCATCGCCTAACCAAACCAACACCTAAATCCATAGTCTAAATGTAACGTCTTAAACCTGATCCGAATGATCGGGTCCGAATCTTGGGTATTATCACTCAAAATATTTAGTTAAAATTTTCAAAACAGTTGACGTAAACCCACTACTTAATTTTTTTATTTATTTATTTGGTGTCTTGATACTAATGAAATAAAGAAAAATATTTAAGAATACATCAGACTTGTCACAATTTTTTACAACACAAAAAATTATTAAAGATAGACTCTTTAAGGCATAACCTACTTATACGTCGTACTCCTAAGTTGTCCTCTGTATGCATAATAGCCAACTCATTGAATTTCTAGCACCTTTCTAGCTTCACCCATCTTGGCATACTCATTCCAACAGTAACACCTGAAACATGAACAAAACACTTGTATGTTTAAACGAACTTAGTGAGTTTGAATACAACATACTTTGAAGCCTTTCTAATCGGATTCTTCATTCTGAAGATTTTGGATTACTCTTCTGTCTTTGGCGGGTACATTCACAACATCAGATATATATTCTTATACGCCACCAACCATATTTAACGTATCATTCTCACTTAACTACTCGGCTGACTCCAAATCTTACAAAATAATATCTACATCTTTTATTCTCTTAGAACAACGAAGATGATTCTTAAAAGAATATCTATACAGAGTCCAGTGTCTATGGATCTTGTCTTCGAACAACATTTAATGTTTATTCCTGAATGGTTGTTCACAGATATTATCCTTTGGTGGATACTACTAACTGATCTTACATTTGGTAGACTCCCATACTAAGTTGATAACTATCAGAATATTAGAAACACAAAAATATATAGATTTTTTCAACCCCTTTTTAGCTCTAATTCATGCAATTTCGTAGTAAATCTTGTCGAAAATTATAATTTAATTATAAAATAATTAATTTGCACTGAAATTATCAACATATTGAATTTTAATTATTTTTATAATAAATTTTAATAAATTTGATTAATTTTCGATAGTTTTGCACAAAGGGTAAAAATCAGCTCAAAAGACAGCGCGAGAGACTTGAACCGTTAGGGCAAATTTATGCATAAAGTGAATCAAGAGCAAGGCTAATTATTTTTCCAGCCATGGAAAGTCCAAAAATATTTATTAAACATACTTTATATTTAATTTTGATCCAACATTAATTGGATTAAAAAATATTATAGAGTTTGAAGAAGAAGAAAGGAGGCCCAGTTGTGCTAAGTAAAGAAGACTAATCCACCAAGCAAATTGGCAGCCCCAAACCATCCCTATATCTGACCCAATCAGCTTACTTAGTTGATTTTATTAATTTCAAAACAGCCCTTGAAGTTTCCTTAAATTCCGTTCAAGCCCCTCCACTTTTCATGCCTTCTACCTTTTGCCCGAAGCTTAAAATAGCAAGTTTGAACCATTCAAACTTGCTCAATGCATGGTCGACCAAGGGAAGAGGAGTAGCTGATATTTCTTTTCTATTTTTAGCAGCCATTCCTACCTATAAATACCCTATTCCCTTCCTCATTTCACATCCCATTCATTCACAACACATCTCTCTCTTTCATTCACTTTCTCTCTTCCGTTTCTTCCTTGTTTTCCCATTTCTTTTGTCCCTTTCCCTTGCCAATTTCATCTCTTGAAAAAGAGCTTCATCCACCTTGGAGTAGTAGCATTCAAGTATTCTTGAAGGCCTTGGATCGACAGAACGAGCAAAGAAGGAAAGGAATGCACTAGTCCGGATTCAGAAAAATATCGGGATTTGTTTTCTAGTTCCCTTCACTTTAATTTTCTTGTTTATGTTGTGATCATGATAATGAATATTTGTTGCGTTGTTATTCTTGATTTAATTAAAATGACTTAGATTTATTTCATGTTAGATTGATTGCATTCTGTTCGCTTTAATTATTAAAATCATGTTTGTGTTGTTATATGCCTCGATAAATTGTTCAATTAAGTAAAACCATGCTTATGTTATACTTACACTATAATTGTAAGATAATGAATGAATTAATTATTAATCGGATTGATATTATAATTAATTGACACAATATTTGATTAGTGCATGTTTAATCTTCTAAGGTAGTTGAAGGTTAAATTAGCGATTGTATTAAACGATACTTTAGCCTTGCATAACTTGCAAGATTATTGTGGTTAAACTATTTCAATGTAGAAATATATTGTTACCTCACTTAATCTTATACTTGCTTATGAAAATTGATTAATTGTTTGAATTGACATAGTAATATGTTCAAGAGATTAGTTAATTTAGTAAGTATATATATGCATTAGTTAACAAAATACCAAGTTTCTATGAATTTATTTGTAACAACACGAACATAGTTCTAATAATTCTAAGTTAAAGACTGTAATTGATCTAGCACAATTATGTCATATTGATTAAAAACTCGTCTTTTTGAAATTGTGCATTAGAATTTTTACTTTTTATTTTTCTTAGTTAAATTACTTCGTTAAATTTTTAGTTTCTTAACTTATTTTCAAATCACTATATTTTTCATCACCAAATTGTTTTAATTTGTATTTCATAAATATTTTCTTGCACAGTCATTATGGGTACGATAACTTGACATTTACTTGTCACTTTATTACTTGATACGATTGTGTACACTTGCACATTTCCGTTATTCCAACTATCAATCAGATCATATCCTGACTCAAACACAATACATGCTCATACTGATGAGGAAACATTCTAGATCATTTAGAAGAATTCCAAACGTCTATGTTTGTAACACCCAAAATTCGAATATCGTCGTCGGTTAGGATTTTCAGTGTTTTACTGTTCATTTATCATTGTTCATCTTATCGTTATTTTATACAACTTTATTTATTAAAATATTTCACTTCACATGTTACACATCGTCATTTAAACATAAACACAAATCAATCAAGAGTAAAAATGACTTTCCAATATTTTGGGTGGCTTCTACCGGTACCTGATAGTCAAGTATCGGTAGTAGCCATATCAGTAAAAAATTCTAAATCGGTGAGATTTCTACCGGTACCTGTGCTAGTTCTACTATACAAGTATAATTTCTACCGATACATATCATGCATCTACCGATACTAAAAACTCCAGAGAGTTATAATTCTCACCCAATAACTTCTACCGATACAAGTATGCAAACTACCGATACATCTATACATATAACTACCGATACTCACAATTCAACAATCGATACATCTCAAGTCAATGAACAACCTCTCTCCTACCTTGTACTTCTACCAAAACATACATGAGTTCTACCGAAGCAAGTATGCAGAATCTCAAGATTTTATACCAAACACAAGTTCATTAACTTCATTCATACACAACTTTAATTATGCATTTAATTCAACACAAGTACATTATTTTTATGTCAATACAAGGTACTTAAAGTCTACTTTCAACATTTCATCAAACATAGCAAGATTTTTTTCAAACTCATTGTACATAAGCAAAAGATAACATCATCCTAGTACATGCCATATAACCAAGTGATGTCAAAATCTACCGAACAACTCCGGGATAGTGTGTTGCTCCAAGATAATCCTAGCAACAAAATTGAATCTACAAAACAATAGCAATTTCACAGGTAAGCACTTCTTAGCTTAGTAAGTTCATAAAGTTAAATAGATTTACCAACTTCAAGAGTTGTAAATCAAATCAACTGAATTGATTAAACTATATACATTAAGGTAAGTTTCAATTCGCATTTGATACTCACGATGATACAAAGTCATCGAACCTTTAATCCGTACTGGATTTCACTCTATTCATATACTCACGATGATACATAGCCACCGGACCTTATAATCCACAAGGGATTCATATACTCAAGATGACACTTAGTCATCAGACCTCTTAATCCATAAAGGATTCAAACTCACGATGACATTTAGTCATCGGACCTCTTAATCTGTAAAGGATTCATATACTCACGATGACACTTAGTCATCGGACCTCTTCGTTTATGGCTCAAAGCCCATTTGCCTTCCGTTTTTCCTTCATTCTCATCTTCCACAAATCCAATTATCATTTCATTTCAATACAATAGTTTACATTACAAGAATATATAAAATTTAAATTAGAATTTAACCATATGAACTTATCGGACTGGATTACAGTTGTGAATGGATTCCAGGGACTATTCCGTTAATTTTCCTTTTCAGCGATCGGTGGCACGTTCGTAGTTCTATTGAAGACCCAAGCTAGCCGAATATTCAAGCTTTTCTCTTAGGTTTTTTAGGTTAAGCTTAAGGAAGAAGATGAGTGAAAATCACTCAAATTTCCTTTTCTTTTGTTTTAACTTACCTAATTTAAAATTTACCAATTTGCCCTCAATGAATTAAACCAAATTTCCACTAAATAAAGACCCCAAACCGTCCATTATACATCCTAAAAGTATATTTACCATTTAAGAGCGTTTCCAAGCCATCCCTTTACAATTTAGCAAATTTA